>CM018680.1:56993254-57457242 GCA_009363875.1 Mikania micrantha | reverse complement strand
TTAATGTGGTTTTATGAAAACTAGAATCACTAGCGTAAGCTGACTTGATTTAGCATGTATGTCAGGTTGAAGGTATGATAAGAGGAGGCATGGAGCTCGGGCATAGAGTCATACGATCCGGTGGGTTTTGGCAATTCGATGTGATATTGATACAGACATTTATTGATTTCTGTTTATCAAACTATGTTTACATTTCCGCTGCATGATTATGAAAGTTTTTAGTTTAAGAGCTATGTGTTATGATGAAAACCAACCTCTGTGAGGTGCCGGTTTCGGGGCCTCACAGATTTGATTAAAATGATTAAAATGATGAGTTTGATGAACTTTCTATTATTAGAAACTTTATATTGTCAAATGATGTTATGGATGAAATAGTGAACAGGCATGTATGTGGAATTGCTATTAGGATATTAAGATGATGATGATTTGAACACTTAGAATGTGATTTTTAATGTTTATGGTCATATTTGGCATTGTTACTATTTTTAGTAACTTTTGTGGGTCAAATATTGATAGATGATGAATTTGGTTATATGTACATGTTTAAATGATGTTAAATGGGTCATTGTGATGATTTGTAACGTAAGAATGGATTAGGAATGCTTAGATGGTCATTTTTGTGCAAAAACTACAAAGTTACTATTTATAGTAATTTTATTTTTACAAACCCGACTTAGGAACGTTTTGTTTGATTCAAGCATGCTAAGTGATTTAATATGTTATACATCATGATGATTAGATGCTAATATGTGTAAACATGTTATAAACGACTTATGTGACTTCGTATGATGATGTGCTATGTGTTAACATGATCACGTAGGACTAACGAGCATGCTAGAACTATAAAACCGTTATGCTTTGTTAACTTTCCATAAATGGAAACCTACTATAAATAGTAAGTTGTCCATATACGCGACTTACGCGTTTGCACACAACGAGCACGTACACGATTGCTACACTATTCATAACCGTCACACGGTTCACCAACGGGTCGTTGACTTGACACGGTCAACTTTGGTCAAACACGGTTAACTGTGGACCAACACGGTCAAAAACGGTCAATATGGACCAACACGAGCAAACACGGTCATTGTGGACCGACAGACAAACATGAACAACCGAGGGTTGTTGTGCACGAACACGAGCACGGTCACTTACACGAACTACGAACAATTATGATATAGGTTGCCGGTGACCGACGTACTTTCTACACAAGGAGCTTACGCATTTATTTTACAAGCATCACTAAGGTGAGTTTATGGCCCCTCTTTACTCTTTTCAAACGCTTTTAAATAGGGGGAGAATACTAGTTACATCAAGTCAAACATTACTGCTATTACAAACACTTTTGTGTATGCTGGTTTATTAGACAAACATTAAGTGTTGAACTCGTAACAAGCCCTCACAAAGTCTTACCGTTAATGTACGAACAACGTGGTAGGTTTGAATGGATCTGTTTGGGTGTGACTAACCCCGCGTGGCACAATATTGACTGGATGTCATAACATGTGAAACTCTGACCTAACTTGTTGTGTGTACGAGACACAGCGAAGGCAAGAGCAAACAAGTCTAGTTCGGTAGTGACGCACTGACACTTGGAGCCTAGGGCTCGGTACTAACATTTGATAAACAGCATGACACACTTTTATTACTGTATGTATCTATCAAAACCTGTGAACTCACCAACCATTGTGTTGACACTTTTAATTTGTATTCTCAGGTAACTGACAGGGTTATGGATACTCAGGAGTGCACACTTAAAGAACGAGCATTAGGATCACCATGCATTTCTGTTTATCTTTTGAAAACAATTTCATTGGGTTATGTATTAAAACATGTGTTGTCTAACCTTTTCACATTCCGCTGCTTGTTAAGACTATTATTTATTCCGCTGCAATATTATTTAATTTCCGCTGCAAACTATTTTGATAGTAAGGTGTGTGTCAAACATTGTATTTGTAAACGCATATAGAGCTGTTCTATATGACCTTGAGCTGTGATTCTGGCCACGTCACACCACGTGGACTGACACCACGAGTGGGAATTTGGAGGTGTGACATACAAGAACCTTTTATTTTGGCTAATCAAGCTCAACAAGTTTCTTATCTGAATGATATTACACATAGGAAGAATTGGAGGGTGGTTCAAAAAGTAAATCATCATATAAATTTTTGATATGCTTGAGCATGATGAAGATGAAGTATCTATGAATCATATATTTCAAGAACAAGAATATAATGAGTTGCCTCCTTTTCAAGCAACTGAAGAGTTACCTCACACTTCTCTCATAGTTCGAAATGATGTGGAACCTGAATCGTTATCATATGAGGCAATTCTAGAAATACGTAACACGAATGCTCCTATTGATGACTTAACAAATATTGATGACGACTATGATGATTTGGGTAGAATTATTTTCAATAGTGAATTTATACCAGATTTTAATATTGATCATGATTCAACTGATCCAGATCATAATAGTGACGATGATGACTCTTTTGCATGATTTTATAAGTAAGTTTTGGTTAGTTTAGAGTACAATTTTTTATTGTTAAATTGCGTATCCCTTGTGACTAATAAAATGGTTCCTTTTTTTCTTTATATCTACAAATGGTCCAGATAAAATATATGTTCATTATGTCCCTACCAACACTTTGACACAAGTAAGTGACTTGACTTGCTTATGTTGTGCAACACTCGTATAACCAGACTTGGATCATTTGAATTTTAGATATACGAAAATTGTACAACAACGATACATTTTCCAACAACTATACTTGGATCATTTGAAAATGAGATATGACTTTGAAATCGAATAAAACAAGGAGAATTTTAATCTAGCAATTCAATGCCCATTCACAAAACAGGTTTAACTGGTTTGAGTATTTTGCAATCATACAACTTTCTAAAGGGTTGACATGTTAAATTAATGCATTAAAAAGGTAGTCCATATAATGAAAAGACAATCTGTTTATTTAACTGCTATACTAATTTGTGCTTATATATGTTGTTGCATCAAATTAAATTTCTTAACTATCAAGCCATGACCCATATCGAATCTTTCACATTTTAGGTACATAGTTTTTTTTGTGTTAATGATATGTAATACGCCAAACTTGTAATGGATTTTTTTACTTTTAAGATCATCACGAGGCGTGCATAAGTGATTTTATATAATATAACTGATTAATGTTTAAATCATCCAATATTATGCTAATGAAAACATGTTATGGCAATCTGATGTAACTGCTTGTGGCATGGGATGGCGTGATGTGGCCTTGCTGTAGCCTGATATGGCCTAGCTGCTTCATGTTGTTGGCATGTATTGTGTGTGTAGGTCCTCCTATTTTTTTTGTATTGTTGGGTATATGGTTAAGAGCTAAATTAGTTAGCACAAATGGCTAGCCTACAAAAGTCAAATAACACAAAGTTATTTTTTATGTAGCAATTATATAAAGGTTTCTTTCACAAGCAATTATGACCCATTATGGACTATAAAAGTTAATTAAAAGGCCATAGAAATGACAATTTGGATGACGGGTTTAACTAGGTTCAATGAATGTAACATAATGACAATCTGATTTGTTTATTTAATTGGTACGCTAATTTCTACTTATGTATGTTGTGGCATGGGATGGCCTGGAGTGTTGGGCCTCCTATTTTTGGTATTGTAGGGCATATGGTTAAGTGCACTAGTTGAATCAAATGGTTTGACTATAAAAGTCAAATAACACCAAATGAATTTTTATCTAGAAATTCAGTGACATGTTTCTTTGACTAGCAATTATGACCCGTTATTGACTTTAAAAGTCAAATAAAAGGTCATAAAAATGACAATTTGTTAGGTTTAACTAGTTATGGTAATTTTAATTCATAAAATTTTCTAATGGGTTAGCAGGTTCAATTAATGTAATAAAATGGTAATCCACGTAATGACAATCTGATTTGTTTATTTAATTGGTACACTAATTTCTTCTTATGTATGTTTTGTGTGTGTGTGCAGTGCGTATTTTGTGTTTATTGTGTGTAGTGTATATTTTGTGTTTATTGTGTGCAGTGTTGCTGTTTGTGATGTGGTCCAGTGTTGTTTGTGATGTATGTGCAGTGTGTGCGTTGTGCAGCCGTGTGCGCTATGCAGCTATGTGCCGCAACTTCTGATTCCTTCATAACAGCTTGTTGCTACTTCATGGCAGTCCCTTTTTGATTCGCATAAGTTTATATTTTGATAGACCTGGTCGAGTTGCAACATAGTTGATAATTTTCTTACTGTTTAAATAGTACTTCCAAAAACATGCATCTTGCAAAAATGGATATTTTTTTACAAAATTATATAACTTTTTCATTTTTTGGCTATAGTTTGTGTACATGCATCATTATCATCCCGAAATAACATAAAACCTATCCTTTGACTTTTAAGGTAAATCCTTTTTTGATCCTAACATATTAGTATTTGGCTAAATATTTTTGTTTTAAGCATGTGTAATTTATATTCATTTCACATTTGGTGCACCATGTGATTTTTGTAGGTTGATCGTAAGGCTTCATAAGGCTACTGGAAAGACGAATATTTGGCGAAACGTGTACATCTATTGTAGATTCAAATGTTGAGGGTTTAGTTGTCAAAGTCATTATTCTACAACAATATGAAGACACAATTTTGCTATTTGACTTTTGCTCTGACTCAGTCCGTAAAATATTAAAATAATGACTTCAAGAAACAATTTTGTTGTTTGACTTTCGCTTGTTGAATCTCGGCTGGTTTTGGAATATCGGCCAAAAAAAGAAAAAAAAAATAAAAAAATAAAAAAAGATGATTGAGCTGATGAAATTGTTGTTGAATCCAAAAGGCTCGTATCATTTTATTTCGGACAAAACCAAAAGCTAAATTACTTGATTAATTTGGGTGAGAGGTCTTGCAAAAATTCTACCTAGAGTAGGGAGCAATCTATAGAAACATCCTTTATGTATACACCACAGAAATTTTAACGCCCTACACTTGTTAACAGTTAACTCAAGTAAGACGCATAAAAAAGATAATATATAGTTGAGTAAACGACTAATGAATAAGTAAGTATGCATTTGTTTTTGACAGTTTACCAACTATCTTAAACAATTTATAACCAAAAATATAAAATTATGACCAAAATGACCTTTTGGTCATTTGGAAGTATAATGGTACACCAAAAACATAAATTAGAACCAAAATACCAAATCAAGCATCAACAATCTTAAATAACAAAAATTCTTTTGAAAATGCTATGAACATGTGTTTTCATGGACAACTAGGATTTTGGCTACAGCAAGCTTATCATGAATTCATCGACAATTGTATGCAACTCTAATTCTTCATTATTTCTTGTCTGGAATTTATGCCAAATTAGTGGACCAACTTATTCCAACGTTGGGAACTTGAGGTCAGAATTTATAAATATGCAAATTTGGACATGTAGTAATCCACATATTTAAAAATAAACAGTATATTCAAATGCAATTGTAGCTTTTAATTTAAAGATTGGAGGCTTGTGCCAAATGAAGTGAGGATACCGTTCGCCACAAGTTAACCTTATGTTTCTTTTTAAATTCCAATAGGACTTTTAAATTCTACATTTACTGACAAATTATATGCATTTATTATACTTGTTCCTTGAAGACACTTTTTGCTATTGATGTGGAGATTTCAAATGTATGCAAAGTTGTGGATAGCTACATGGCAAGCGTTTGTCACGCCTATCGTGCTAAGCTACATGCTCACTTCAAGGAGATTGGAGGATCGAAAGATCCAACCAAGGCAAAGGCGTCACCTCCTTATAATATAAGCAAAGAAGATTGGGAATATCTATTTGATATGTGGTGTGACGCAACATATTTGGTAAAGTTATAACAATAATTTAATTATTATCTTATTAAACATTATTTTATATGGTCTAATATTTTTATGATTTATTTGATTGTATGTCCTTAAAGGAAACTGCAAAAAAGAAGGTCGAGGCATGTCGAAACCGCAAAGTGGACAGCAGAAATGGTTCGAAGAGCACAATACGTTCTCACCTTTTGAACATGCATCATTTGTATTATTCATCAGGTCAAATTGACACACGATGTCTTACACATTGGGATGAAGAAAAAGGCTGGATATCCGGAGAAGTTGCTGTAACATATGCAAGTTTACGTGCTCATTTATACCGCCAATTTATACCTATTAATTGTTTTATCTTACTATTTTTCGGTTGGATTCAAACATGAATAATTACCCCATGACCAACATCTCATTTTGTCTGTATGTCTAAAGCCACATGGCAAAAGCATAAACTTTTCCTATAAAATAATTGAAGGAAGTTGAAATCTAATAAGAAATATAAATGGAAATTGAAAATTTCTTTTAATTATCACATAACAATTAATAAGTTTGCTAAAAGAGTTCTTATTTTTAACATTGTTTTCTCTAACAGAAAGATATGATCAAGTTGAGAAAACAACACTCGCTAGAATCAATGAGCGACAAGTTAATTCTTAAAAAGTTACTTGGACGAAGCTCTGTTCGTTTGCATGGTTGGGGCGTGATCCAACTATTTGTAGTAACACCACATGTACTTAACAGAAATTAAACATGAGCTTGTGGATGAGGTTGAAACATCGAAAGAAACATGTGCAATGATGCAATAAATATTAATCGAAAAGAATCTCATGTCACCTTCACCAGGACCATCTCAAGATGATACATCACAAAGCGAGGAAAATGTTGATGAGTGAGTTAGTTTTAGTATTTTCTACAACATGTAGTAATTTATGAATAACTTTTTTTCTTAGTTTGAGTATTTCAGTTTGTATAACCCGCGTGCACTTTCTTTTTTGGTTTGAAAGGTGATGTTTTAATATTTCAATTAAGTTTGGTTGTTTATATCAAATATGTATCAATTTGCATTTGCATATTTTGTATTTTTTGCCATGCATGTGAAGGTTAACCTCTACACATAAATTTATTGTTTACCAACACATTTATATATTTTTTTTTCTACACATATTAAACTCAATACTTACACATAATGTTACTTTTACCAACACGTAATTATGACACGTGTCAGTAAAACATTATACGAAAATGCCATGTCATCACTCATGTCCACGTAAGCTGCCATGTAAGCTACCACCTAAACAAATAATTATGTTTTTAACAACACATATTAATTAATTTTACCTACACATATATGTGTAGGTACATCATGATAAATACCTACACATAACTGATGTGTGGGTAATGATCTATTTCAACAATTGTGAGGCAACACATCATGACATTTATTTTATGTGCAGATAAATACAATTAGCAACACATAATAGACTTCCACACATACTAATTGTAGGTAAAGACCCAAATTTCTTGTAGTGTATCACCGGGTTTTTTTATTTAAAATACATTAGAATTTTTTTTGTCCCGTATTTACAGGGCTTGAAAAAACTCATGGGTGGCCAACGATGAAAACAATTAGGCAAAGCTACATGCCTCAAAATCTCAAATTTGTGTTTTATTTTTCTTTTTAATTAGAATGTTACATATTACCATTTACAACATAAATATTTTTATAAATCAAGCTTTATCGTTTAACTAGTATACTTATTTGAGTTTTCTGAAAAAGTTTAAACCGTTAAACGTATTCTAAAAAGACTAGTTCAACTTTAGTACTTTTTTAAAAATCAAGGGGGGTTAACGATTTTTAAGAAGAAAAACAGAGAAAGCCGGACTCAATGCACGCCCAAAATTTAAAGGTAAGCTGTATAATTTTGAATGCATTCATGCTTGAAATTTTGAATGTTTGCCTGCTTGTCTCTAAATTTTTTTCTTTTGTTTGGCTACTGGCTTGAAATTTGGGTAATGCCTAGGGGTGTTCGCGACCCGGTTTTTACGGTTTTTAAGTGGAACCGTAACCAAATCGTTAACAACGGTTTTTGAAAAATGAAAACCAAAACCGAACCGTTCAAAATAAAACCAAACCTGTCACACCCCGCCATGGCGGAACACGCGAGGTGCGACGGTAAAGGTTTCACAGTCATTGTTTACATTGAACGACTTCTACATGCATTAATAATTAGTTTTTACATCATGTCTTAAATTACAATCATCCGATTTATAACAAACATATATTCTAAACTTCAAAATATCATAGGTAAGACTATATAAACATGTCTTAAGTAAATAGGCTATGATAGAGAAAATCCCAAAAATGCGCATGTTAACGTGATGACACTTCATGCAAAACATTTCCAAAATATGTCCCATGCTTGCTTCAATTATCTGAGAAAATACATGCTAAAAACAGTCAGCATAAAGCTGGTGAGTTCACAGGTTTAGACACGTAAAAATTGAGTTATTTCATTCGACCACAAGGTTTCAAAATGTGACTATTGTTCTCAAAAACAATATCATGAGTTGTGTATATTAATTATTACCATGAGCTCCCATAACCGAACTCGACATGATTGAATTGCCACATCCCAATGTTCTATCGCAAAACATTGTATTGAGATGAATATTGGGCACCCGATCTGACCTACAATCAAAGTTAGAGCTACTAACCACGGGTGGGGTTTGTCATTCCCGAATAGTAATATTCCCAATAATTCACGTTTACCCACAATTAACGGTTATAGAATAGGGGACTTAAAAGCGATAAATGTGACTCATGTAATAATGTGTTGAACCAAAACCACTTGTGTCAACGAAACGATTACAAGCATGATTTCTCCCCCTGTGAGTTGTAAAAAAATTGTAAAAATAGGGGCCGTGAAACTCACCGTTAGTGTAGATCCGGGTCCTGAGAGTGTGAATACCGTCTTGTGTTTGAACCCCTACTTGGTTCCTATAATATTATAGACTTAGGTTGAGTTCAAAAATTTATAAATCCTATGTTGTTGTTGTGTTATTTAGTGTTATGTTTTCTTGGTATTTTAATGTTGACGGGTTTGTTGTAGAAATATCGTTTCTTATAGTCATAAAACATGTTACAATGCCTTAGAGAATAATCACTTATTATTATTTTTAAGAAACTTGGGCATTATAACTACGTATTGAAAAATATCTATTTTTGTTTGTCAATACCCAACACTTTAAAATACCATATTTCAACAATAAACATTTTAAAATACTTTATATATGTATATATATCTACAAATGAGTTTCCTTTTTATGAAAAATATATAGATAGGACATGTAAGTATGCATTTATAAAATTTTCGTTTTTGACAGATTATGTTTAACATTTTCGAGTGAGCTTTTAAAATAGAAAACGGTTTTCAAAAATTACGAGACTTTACAGGCTTGTATTTTAACGTGTTACGAACAACTTTTGTTTAGAAAAGTTTTTGTGATTGTGTTCGAAGCTAGGCTGAAACAGCCACTCAAGTCAGAAGGTCGAAATATGCGTACTGATTTTGTAGAGACTGTTTCGGGTATCATTTGGTTGAGTTAGAAAACGTATAAATAGTGGTTGAAAAGCTAACTCAATGAGCTTAATCATGGCATTTGAGTTTTATCATTTTCGAGTTTTTATGAGAATGTTTTGGTTCGTTAAAGTTGACATAGTTTTCTGTCCGATATCAGGAAAGTTTATTTGTGTTTATATATATATATATATAATTTTTTTAGTTAAGCGTTTGAGAGCGGGTTTCACCTTAACAAGCAAGGAGAATGATGAGAATATTGCTCTTGAATATTGATAAAGTTGATGATGTTTGAACCTTCAATGTGGGATATCCGAACATCTTCGGTCTTGGTTTCTCGTTGCCACAACAAAGAAATATTGAGGTGATGATATTGGGGAGGAGGTTGTATTGGGTGTTTTGGTTCAACAGGACTTTTCCAAGCACATAAAGTACCTTTTATATTTGTGAAGAGTATGGGATTTTTTAATAAAAAAATATATAGGTATGGTGATAAAGATTTTGTTTTCTTTTTTTTTTTTAATCTTTGAGTTTGAGTGTAAATAATGTCTAAATGTTAGGGTATGGTCATGGTGATGATTCTTGGATTGCCGTCACAATCAGAAAATATGGGGCAATAATATTATTGCTGTAGATTTCAAAAATATTAGTATGGTATGTGATGAAATTTGGGATTTGTACATGATTTATTGATCTTGTCGTTGTTTTATAATTTTATTAGTTTTTTTTTATTTTATATTTTAAAAGAAACTTGTGAATGATCTTTGGCCCAAAAAAAATGTTTATGGGACCTGATCTTGTAGTATGTTATAACTTATACACACACACACAAATATATGTATTGATTTTGAATGAGAATAGGTAAAATGGGTTAAAGGAAAATAATAAAGTTGTGTATACGAGTATAATCAAGTTCCTAAAATATGTATACATATGCATTCTTACTATGTTTTTAAGACCCAATGTTAGTGTTTATTTAAGAAGTTTCGATTATGGCACTAAAGTTTTAAGTTTTGTGATTTGATTGACAACTTAATACATAACGTTATTATATATTTTTCTTTATATTGCTTGTTGAGTTTAAATAAGTCTAACATAGATGCATAAAATTAAAGCTTTGGTCGAGATTAAAACCTGATTAATTGACGGATGTCACAGTCTCCCCCCGTAAGAAGAATTTCGTCCCGAAATTCAATTTTTGTTTCCCGAGATTGATGCCTTCTCGAATAGTTGGGGTTACTTGAGTTTCATTTGGTGTTCGTGTTCCCAAGTAAATTATAGTTCTTGTATAGAGTTTTTTATTAGAACCTTTACTATAAGGATGTGACTTAGTTTCAATCCATTTTTTTTAATGGTTTAATGATTGTTTCTATGATAACCATTTCCTGGTTTCATATGTTGAATGTGTTGTGAACTCCACTTAGTTCTTGGGTAGATGGATTAAGTAAGCCACCTGACCAATACTTTTCAGTATTTTGAATGGTCTGAGTCTTCGGTGTTTTTCTAATCTTACGGTTACTTTGTGAGACTTTGAATATGAAGTTTTCTCCATCTTGAATTTCCAAATGCTTACATCCGCATAACATTTCAAAGCCTGTAATACTTTGAAGATTTTATCATTGGTTTCATGAATAAGTTTTGGACAAGAGAGTTGGCTGTTGGCTATAACTAAGTTCTATATAAGAGATTGGCACTTACAATCTTATGAGCAGAAATAATGATTCAAGAGTTAGCACATGATGTTACGATGATTTGTGGTGATCATAATGTATCGTTTTAGTTTCTTATGACCGAGTTGTTCAAGAGGTTATGAACACATCATCTTAGTGCGAACAATTTCTAATAGTGATGTTTGTTCAAATATGAGTGACTATGCTAGGTGTGAGATTCAAACATAGTTTAATATGCTAGATGCAAAGTCCTTGTATCTAGTGAACTAGTTCATGCTACTTGTGGAGTTTCCCTTTTGTGTGTGGTTCAAATTCTCTAATCTTGAACTTTGTCTAGAGAGTATATATATATATATATATATATGTATATATGTATATATATAACCTAGCATTCCCTGATTCGCCCGAACAATCATAGAATGTTAGTATGAGATAACCTTGTATTTGTTCAAAGTTTTAATCATGACATGAATAATCCACACATTAGAGCTCCAAACGAAGTGTCACTAGAGTTGAATATTGACAGTACCAATAATCATTGACAAAGATTAGAATGTGTTTTTATTATGTAGATATACGTCATGGTTGGTGTACAGAAAAAAAAATCGAAGTAGGTATATTATGTTTTAATAATTGACATGTCACGAAGTGCTCATTCTTGAGTGAGGGTTGGATGAATAGATGCTATCTAATTACAATAGAATAACTAGCTAGTGAGAAGCACAAGCATCAAATCTCTTAGTGTAGGGCCATCGTATGTATAACTTGCAATTCGAGCATAGATGCGAAAAAGAAGAATCTTCTTTGGAGTTAAGATTTTGTAAAGTAAAGTTAGGCTAGGAATATGTGATATAATTTGTTCAATATCCATTTACTCCGTCCTATTTGAGATCAACGGTAGTTGTGTATACAACGAGGTTTGAGTACACTATTAAGTAGATATTGTATTTCCTAGTCACAAGGTATATAGAATGGCATTGACTTGTGTGAGTCACCATTGTCAAGAGAAGGCATGACGTAGTCACTTGTAGTGACCTTTCATCAAGGATTTCACATGGTGCTTTAGTGAAGTCATTAGAATATCTTGGTAGAGAAGTTGAGTCAATGTTTAAGTTACTCTAGATAGAGTTGAAGTATCATGTTGTGAAAGTCGCATGTTAGGAAGAGGTGTTTGTTACTCTTTGGAAGGATTTAACCCTTGGAAAGTTAATAGGTCGGATGGTGAAGTTAACTCATTCGAGGTTTGAGATATTTCAGGTAGTGGAGTTTACTCTTTGGAAGTTCACATGTCCTTTGGAAGCTATCTTATAGAAGTTTAAGGATTTTTTTTTCTACGAAAGCTCATAACCGACCTACCAGTGAAACTTTTCAAAATTTTCAAAGGATTATTCTTCATAAAAGGACTTAGCTTCCAAAGCATAAGATTTCTATCTTCTGATAATTAGTTAGCTCAATCAAAGTGTTAATTTTTTTTATTAGCTAAACAGCAGGTTGAGCATTACAAATTTGGGTAATTATCAAGTTTGGTTATGATAAAAGAATTTAATAGTTTAAAGAGTAGTTTTGTATCACAATTTTGACGGATGTCATATAGTTACGAAAGGTGTGGATGTCATACAATGACTTGTAAATAGACAGGGTGTCTAGAATTTGTCAAAGGGATGGCTATCATCTGTACAAGATGCAAGGTAGAAGAGATTGTGGTTTCTAGGCTAAGGCTAATTCTCAATCCAGCTCTAGTTCTCACATTTGAGATATCATCAAGATTTATGTGCAAGGTGCACCGCGGATAACACGTTGCACTATCAATGAAGCTGAATCGGTCACATACCATAGACAATTATGGTGTTACAACAAATCAAATGTAGATAACCAAAATTTCCATTGTGATTTTGTCAAAGAAGGTTGAATTTAGTTTTTTGGTCAATAGTAACAGTCGTGGGTATGGAACCTTAATATCAACGATCTAGATAACAGATTCGTTATGGAGAATGCTAATATCTTAGGCAATAAATTATGGCTGATGGCTAGGTGACTAGTGTGCCAAACGTTGATGTGCTCTATCATTTGTTAGATGAGTAATGATAAGGTGAAGTTGTATTAACAATTCTGACGAAGAATGAAGAGTGTATTAAAAAGGAATTAATTTTGAGGTAAATTGCCTTGTCGGGCATGTTAGCTTTATATAAGGTAATCTTAGGAGGTGGATTGGGTTGAATTAATACAGATGTGATAATTCTACATAGAACCACAATATGATTAAAATTTGGTTATATGTAGGAATCAATGTGATAGAGTCCATGAAATGGTAAAGATAAACTACAGGCGTAATTATGATCCTTACATGTAACATTGGAGTAGGTGTTTGATTAACTGTCTGAAGTTTGGGTTGTCATATTTCTTTGACATATGTTCAGGAGAGTTTTGTTAATCGCCCACATTAGGTTATGTGTTTACATACTTCACAATTGAAATATGAAATAAGATTAAAATCACTGCACCGTTTTAACAAGTGTTGAGCACTCGTAATGGGAGAGTAAGCATGTGAGGTATATTTACTTAGAATGTATTGGTGAGAGTTTGCGCATCAGAAGATGAAATATGATTTGGCGATTCTATGGGGATGATCATACTAGAATTAGTTGTCTGTTGTTGAATAGGTATAAGGAACAAGTTAAGGTATCGATGTTTATTATCTGTTTAAGTGTTGACAAGGCGACTGACACTTACAGATTTTTTTTTTAGGTTCTGAAATTTTCACATCAGAAAAGTGAAATTAGTATAGAAAAGGAATTAACAGCCTCAATGGGTTTGAACATTGTCTTACCAAATTTCTCAATTCTGATTCCTATACCCAAATCTTGATGATCACCTAGAGGCTTCATTATAGTCTTCTAGACAAAGTTGTGATGAGAGTCTTAGACTTACTAGGATTCCTGTATGTGGAAGAAAATATATATATCACCAAACCATCAATGAATGTGATCAAAATCTTGACTAGTTGAGATCAAATGAGATTCCTATTTGATAAACTTAATTTTTTTGTCAACTTGTGGTGTCTTAAAGATGAAAGTAGTTTAAAATTTGTGAGACTTGTGCTAAATGAGGGGCTGACATACATTGGAAGCAATGTAATAACCTAAGTTCCAATCCTATGGGCGAAGTTTTCAACTTTACTTTCAAATAAGGAAATGCTTATTGCGTCAATTCAATCTTTCTTCATCTGTTCCTTTCGATTTAGTTGAAAAGCTTCCCTATAGATGGGTGTGATCAGGGTACACATTACCCTTGATGTGGAGTCATTGACTTGATTTAAGATTATGAGTACTCAAGTGAAGTACAAAGGTTGCATCAGGTTCTATAAACATACGCCGACGAGATAAATAGAGAGAAAAATCGTAAGTTCTTATCCTTAGGTTGTTAGTGATGAATGGAGATACGATCCTTCGTTTGATTTGTGTTTTTTTTTATATGTAATAAACTTGTTCTTTATGGGTCAATTTTTCTTTCTAACCTGAACAATAGGTTTTGCCAAAATTCATATGTACTTGTAAATTCACCATTACGTTGGCCACCTGTAATCGTCAATTTACCTTACATAATCATTTTGGTTCCTCCTATATCGGTTCAGAGTGCTATCCATAAAGACATCAGGAGTCCACACTATAACCACCAGTTCAATGGTTGAGAGTGTTTGAGAAAGTTTTCACTTTAGTTAGATGGTGCTAGAGAAACTATTACGAGTCTTGGAAGCTTCGTCCTCCATCTCATTTGAAATAGAGTTTCCCTAGAGTATTTGTATGTTACAATCTCTTTAGATTCGGTATTCTCGTTCCTAGTAATAGCCTAGCCTGCACCATCCTCAATTAGACTCCTTGATAGCTCCTCTGAATTTGAGCTGCAATTTTTCTCCGGAGGCCTTGTCGTCTGACATTATGACCTTAGTTGTGGTATAGCTGGACACCTCGAACAGTGATGGTGTATGTGCTCAGAGCGGTGGTGGAGGAGGTGTGAATGTGGAGTAACCCTCAGTCGATGAGTAAACGTGAACAGGGTTACATGACATGGTTACAATACAACAATCCTAGAATGCTTTTACTTAAGTCATGCCTACAAGAGTAGTACGAATGGAACCTTGTGAGCCTACGGTTATAGTTCAAGCTACTACATGCAACCTGGTTCTCTATAACCAATGGCTCTGATACCAATCTGTCACACCCCGCCAAGGCGGAACACGCGAGGTGCGACGGTAAAGGTTTCACAGTCATTGTTTACATTGAACGACTTCTACATGCATTAATAATTAGTTTTTACATCATGTCTTAAATTACAATCATCCGATTTATAACAAACATATATTCTAAACTTCAAAATATCATAGGTAAGACTATATAAACATGTCTTAAGTAAATAGGCTATGATAGAGAAAATCCCAAAAATGCGCATGTTAACGTGATGAGACTTCATGCAAAACATTCCCAAAATATGTCCCATGCTTGCTTCAATTATCTGAGAAAATACATGCTAAAAACAGTCAGCATAAAGCTGGTGAGTTCACAGGTTTAGACACGTAAAAATTGAGTTATTTCATTCGACCACAAGGTTTCAAAATGTGACTATTGTTCTCAAAAACAATATCATGAGTTGTGTATATTAATTATTACCATGAGCTCCCATAACCGAACTCGACATGATTGAATTGCCCCATCCCAATGTTCTATCGCAAAACATTGTATTGAGATGAATATTGGGCACCCGATCTGACCTACAATCAAAGTTAGAGCTACTAACCACGGGTGGGGTTTGTCATTCCCGAATAGTAATATTCCCAATAATTCACGTTTACCCACAATTAACGGTTATAGAATAGGGGACTTAAAAGCAATAAATGTGACTCATGTAATAATGTGTTGAACCAAAACCACTTGTGTCAACGAAATGATTACAAGCATGATTTCTCCCCCTGTGAGTTGTAAAAAAATTGTAAAAATAGGGGCCGTGAAACTCACCGTTAGTGTAGATCCGGGTCCTGAGAGTGTGAATACCGTCTTGTGTTTGAACCCCTACTTGGTTCCTATAATATTATAGACTTAGGTTGAGTTCAAAAATTTATAAATCCTATGTTGTTGTTGTGTTATTTAGTGTTATGTTTTCTTGGTATTTTAATGTTGACGGGTTTGTTGTAGAAATATCGTGTCTTATAGTCATAAAACATGTTACAATGCCTTAGAGAATAATCACTTATTATTATTTTTAAGAAACTTGGGCATTATAACTACGTATTGAAAAATATCTATTTTTGTTTGTCAATACCCAACACTTTAAAATACCATATTTCAACAATAAACATTTTAAAATACTTTATATATGTATATATATCTACAAATGAGTTTCCTTTTTATGAAAAATATATAGATAGGACATGTAAGTATGCATTTATAAAATTTTCGTTTTTGACAGATTATGTTTAACATTTTCGAGTGAGCTTTTAAAATAGAAAACGGTTTTAAAAATTACGAGACTTTACAGGCTAGTATTTTAACGTGTTACGAACAAATTTTGTTTGGAAAAGTTTTTGTGATTGTGTTCGAAGCTAGGCTGAAACAGCCACTCAAGTCAGAAGGTCGAAATATGCGTACTGATTTTGTAGAGACTGTTTCGGGTATCATTTGGTTGAGTTAGAAAACGTATAAATAGTGGTTGAAAAGCTAACTCAATGAACTTAATCATGGCGTTTGAGTTTTCTCATTTTCGAGTTTTTATGAGAATGTTTTGGTTCGTTAAATTTGACATAGTTTTCTGTCCGATATCAGGAAAGTTTATTTGTGTTTATATATATATATATATATATATATATAATTTTTTTAGTTAAGCGTTTGAGAGCGGGTTTCACCTTAACAAGCAAGGAGAATGATGAGAATATTGCTCTTGAATATTGATAAAGTTGATGATGTTTGAACCTTCAATGTGGGCTATCCGAACATCTTCGGTCTTGGTTTCTCGTTGCCACAACAAAGAAATATTGAGGTGATGATATTGGGGAGGAGGTTGTATTGGGTGTTTTAGTTCAACAGGACTTTTCCAAGCACATAAAGTGCCTTTTATATTTGTGAAGAGTATGGGATTTTTTAATAAAAAAATATATAGGTATGGTGATAAAGATTTTGTTTTCTTTTTTTTTTTAATCTTTGAGTTTGAGTGTAAATAATGTCTAAATGTTAGGGTATGGTCATGGTGATGATTCTTGGATTGCCGTCACAATCAGAAAATATGGGGCAATAATATTATTGCTGTAGATTTCAAAAATATTAGTATGGTATGTGATGAAATTTGGGATTTGTACATGATTTATTGATCTTGTCGTTGTTTTATAATTTTATTAGTTTTTTTTATTTTATATTTTAAAAGAAACTTGTGAATGATCTTTGGCCAAAAAAAAATGTTTATGGGACCTGATCTTGTTGTATGTTATAACTTATACACACACACACAAATATATGTATTGATTTTGAATGAGAATAGGTAAATTGGGTTAAAGGAAAATAATAAAGTTGTGTATACGAGTATAATCAAGTTCCTAAAATATGTATACGTATGCATTCTTACTATGTTTTTAAGACCCAATGTTAGTGTTTATTTAAGAAGTTTCGATTATGGCACTAAAGTTTTAAGTTTTGTGATTTGATTGACAACTTAATACATAACGTTATTATATATTTTTCTTTATATTGCTTGTTGAGTTTAAATAAGTCTAACATAGATGCATAAAATTAAAGCTTTGGTCGAGATTAAAACCTGATTAATTGACGGATGTCACAAAACCAAACCGTTATCAACGGTTTGTTGATTCCGGTTTGAGATTTTGATCCCATTAAAAATAAAATCACATCGAACCAAACCTTTATAGTTCAACACGGATTATTTACACCATGTCCATATGTATTTTATTAAACAATGAATAAATCAAGAACTCAATATGTGCATACACACATATATAAACGTCTATATATGCATATATATATATATATATATATGTATAAAGGATGGAAGTATACATAACCGCTAAATGTGCAATAACCCAAAATAACCCGTCAAGATCAGGCCAAATCTATAATTTTTTTTAATATCATTGTAAACAAATTTAGAACAATTTTTTATTTTATGATTTTGTGTAAATTCATCACGGTTTGATAGTTAACATCGTCGTAAGTTTTGGGTCAAAAACATATACGGTGATGCTAACTCTCAAACGGTGATGAATTTACGCAAATTTAAAAAAATAAGAAAGAGTTATAAATGTGTTTACAATGATGTTAAAAAAATCAAAGATTTGGATTGATCAAAAAGGGTATTTATGGGTTATTGCAATTTAGTGGGTTATTTTTTTATCCTTTCCCTATATGTATATATCAATATATCTATGTTTATACACATATATCTATATTTATATATACGCGTGCACACACATATCGGGTCCGTTTTAGTTTTTTCTGACCGGATTTTTATGAAAACCATAAACCAAACTATGGTTTTTAAACTTTTAAAACCGATCGACCGAATGTTTGAAAAAAACAACCGTGAAACTGAACCGATGATAGGTTTTGGCGGTTTCGCGGTTTGAAAGCGGACCATGAACACCCCTAGTACTGCCAATTATTTGTTAGGTTGTTTACTTTTTTTATTGAATCCTTGCCGACTTGCCGAATATTTGTCGAGGTGTTATTATTAACACTTCAAATAAATTTTTATTTTATTATTGATGGTCTCAAGTCATAAGGAGTGTGAACTTTTAACAATAACCTTTAGTCAATTAGGGCCCTCAAATTTTAAATTTGCTTAGGGCTCTCAAAAGGGTTGCGCCAGCCCTAGCTTTACAGATGCACTAACCATATCATTGTCCATTGGTTCTTTGCATCAACCACGTTAATTTCATCCCCGTGTGGCTGGGAGCAAAGGGTCTAGCGAGGTGGTCCAGAAAGCGGCAATGATACCCTGGTTAAACGTCAAGGCGAATAAAATATTATCATCGATGTTTAAGAATATCAAAACCACCTACAATCAATGTATGGCAAATAAAATCGAAAGAAAAAGAAGATACTCAAATTGATTTATTGATACGGATTTGTATACGAGTGGAACAATCAAGCGTTAAACAATTCTCAAAGAGAGAAATTCTTATTAATCCAAAAAAACATAACCATCCAACCAATGTTTACAAACGTTAAATAAGAAC
This sequence comes from Mikania micrantha, assembly GCA_009363875.1. Classification (NCBI taxonomy): domain Eukaryota; kingdom Viridiplantae; phylum Streptophyta; class Magnoliopsida; order Asterales; family Asteraceae; genus Mikania; species Mikania micrantha. The sequence goes on along the minus strand of CM018680.1, from coordinate 57,437,904 downwards.
TAAATAAGATAATTAACAAACTAAAATACTAGAAACAAGGATCTAGATCCGTATCATTCTCCCCCTCTAAAAAAAGACTCGACCCCGAGTCATCTTTGTCATCAGGCACATACGGGGACAAATCAGCGACATTAAACGTAGCGGAGACCTTGTAGTGACCAGGAAGACCAATTTTATACGCATTGTCATTAATATGCTGAAGAACACGAAATGGACCATCTGCTCTCGGTTGTAATTTACCAAATCTGCCCGGTGGAAACCTTTCGCATCGCAGGTACACCCACGCGAGATCCCCTTCGTTAAAAACAACTTTGCGGCGATGCTTGTTAGCGTGAGCTTGATATTGCAGGTTGTGTTTAACAATCTGTTCTCTCCCTTGTTCATGCAAAAGCTTAATTTGAGCTGCCTGTTCATCTCCATCAGCACTATAATGATCAATTGCAGGTATAGGAGCCAAATTAAGTGGAGTGAAAGTCCATAGACCACAAAGAATGGACTACCTCCAGTTGAGCTATGGTTAGACCGATTATATGCGAACTCGGCCTGTGGAAGGAAAATATCCCACTTTTTTGGATTATCACCCACAAGACTGCGAAGAAAATTCCCCAAACTCCGATTCGTGACCTCGGTTTGGCCGTCCGTCTGTGGATGGTGTTAACTAGTAAACTGTAATTTTGCACCCAATCGCTTCCACAATGTACGCCAAAAATGACTAAGGAACTTCACGTCGAGATCCGATGTTATAGACTTTGGAACTCCATGTAACCGGACGATTTCCTGAAAATAGAGGCGTGCAACCTGTGAAGTATCAAACGTCTTGACACACAGAATAAAATGAGCCATTTTTAAAAACCGATCAACAACAACCATAATTGAGTCTTTTTTTCGTTGTGTCATAGGCAGGCCCAGTACAAAATCGATACTAATATCCTTCCACGGACCTGCGGGAGTGGGTAATGGCGTATACAATCCTTGGTTTGTGTGCTGGGTTTTGGCAATATGGCATATCCGACACCTTTTCAAAATTGTGGAGACACCCTTGGATATCTTTGGCCAAAAGAAACGATCTTGTACCAACAAAATTGTTTTTGCATTACCAAAATGACCTGCAAGTGCCCCTTGATGGCACTTGAGTATAATTGCTTCGCGAAAGGAGGATCGGGGAACACACAAGCGATTTCCTTTGTAAAGTAACCCGTTTTTTTGCATGAAACTTTGATACGGGGTGTGTGCGGTCTATTGCCAAATATCTTGAAAGTTGGGGTCATCTTGATATAAATGAGATAAAGAAGAAAAGTCTGTTACCTGAAATGCAATCGAAGTGACAAGGGCTGGCTGGCGACTTAATGCGTCAGCAACGGTGTTTGCGGTCCTCGCTTTATGGCGTATGACAAAAGTGAAATCTTGAAGAGTTTCTACCCACTTTGCATGACGTGGATTTAGTTTTGCTTGGCCTTGTATAAACTTGAGAGCTTGGTGGTCCGAGTAGAGAATAAATTCACCCGGAAGAAGGTAGTGGCGCCAATATTCAAGGTTACGGACAATGGCATAAAATTCCTTGTCATATGTGCTATAGCGGCGATGCGTATCGCTCAACTTTTCGCTAAAGAATGCAACTGGCCTGTTTTGTTGACTCAACACGCCTCCGATGCCCAAACCGGACGCGTCACACTCCACTTGAAAAACATGCTCAAAGTTTGGTAAAGCAAGGACGGGAGCATTGGTAACGGCTGTCTTTAGAATGTCAAAGGAGGTTTGGGCTGCAGGAGACCAAGCAAATTTACTACTTTTCAAACATTCTGTAAGTGGGGCTACAATAGAACTAAAATTGCGGACAAAGCGCCGATAAAAGGACGTGAGGCCATGAAAGCTACGAACATCATGAAGTGATTTTGGTGTGGGCCATGCTGTGATGGTCGAAACTTTAGATTCATCAATGCGTATTCCATTTCCAGACACCAAGTAGCCCAAGAAAAGAACTTTTGTTGTCAAAAAGTGGCATTTTTTTGGGTTTGCGTAGAGCTTTTGATCGCGAAGAATGGTGAAAACGTCCCTTAGGTGTCATAAGTGTTGTGGAACATCCTTGCTAAAAACCAATATGTCATCGAAGTAAACGACAACACATTGTCCGATAAGCGTCTTGAAAATGTGGTTCATGAGGCGCGTAAATGTACTTGGAGCATTTGATAAGCCGAATGACATGACCATCCATTCGAATAAACCATCCCGTGTTTTGAAAGCCGTTTTCCATTCGTCTCCTAGTCGCATGCGAATCTAGTGATAGCCACTGCGTAAATCCAGTTTAGAGAAAATTCGTTCCCCCTGTTGGTGAGCAAGCAAGTCATCGAAACATGGAATCGGAAAACGGTACTTGATAGTGATTTTATTGACGACTCTGCTATCAATGCACATACGAAATGTGCCCCCGAGTTTAGGAACAAGGAGGGCCGGTACGGCACAGGGGCTCATACTCTCGCGTATTAGGCCTTTTTGTAACAACTCGGTTACTTGGCAATGCAATTTTGTGAATTCTTTCGGGTTCATGCGGTAGGCGGGTTTGTTTGGGATGCTGGCACCTAGAAAAAAATCAATGCAATGTTGAATTTCACGCACAAGTGGGAGACCTGCCGGGATCTCATCGGGGAATATGTCATGAAATTCGGTAAGGAGAGGGTGCACGTCTGAGGGGATGCATGGGACAACCTGACTCTCTTCCACCAGTAAGAGACCAAAGAAGATGTGTGGAGCATGGGTTGTTTTGATGAGGCCTGTAAACTCAGTTCGGGTGGCAAGCAAGGAATTGTTTTTCTCATTACGAGGGTCAAAGGGTGCCAAGGTTATATTAAGCCCATCTTTCTTGAAAGTATAGGTGTTGCGGTACCCGTCATGTTTGGCTCGACGGTCGTATTGCCACGGGCGGCCTAATAAAATATGACACGCGTCCATGGGAAGGACTTCGCACCATATCTCATCAGTATATTTATTGCCAATGGAAAACTGAACCAGACAACGATGCGTAACTTTGAGAAGATTCCCTTTTTTAAGCCACATAAGTTGGTAAGATTCAGGGTGGTCTTGAACGGTAAGTTGAGTTTTTCCACCATGGAGGTGGCAACAATATTCTCACAGCTTCCCTCATCAATGATAATCGAACACACTTTACCCTTGGATGTACATCTAGTACGAAAGATGTTATTGCGTAACCACTGGGTGTCGTCAGTGGGTGTTGCTAGGGCCGTATTTAAAGTACGTTGAATCACAAGTGCCTCACCTTTATCAGGATAAAGAATATCGGACGTGTCATCGTTGTCAGGCTCCGTATCATATGTGGGTCCTTGTTCATCTACGAAAGCAAGAACATGTTTACTAGGACAATCACGTTTGAGATGACCCAGCCCCTGACATTTAAAGCATCAAAGCACTCGCATGCACTGGGTCCAGATTTAACTACGGTGGGGGTGTTGGGGTCGGTTGTGGTTGGGGTGGCACGAGAAGGTGTGGAAGTGGATATGGGATTGCAGGGAAAAGTGGGGTTCCTGGTGGAGGTTTTGTTCTTAGCCAAAAGTTGTTTTTCCACTTGTAAAGCCAACCTACAAACGTCATTTAAGCACCAATATTGTTGTAGTTGAACAACATCGGAAATATCCGGTCGGAGGGCTCCTAAAAATCGAGCAATAACCTGTCCGTCATCTTCTTCGACCCCACAACGCAAATGCATGCGATCAAATAAAGCAATAAATTCTTCAATAGATAAAGACTGTTGACGGAGGTTATGATAATCCAGAAAGGAGGTTTGACGGTGATTAACCGGTAAAAACTTCGATCGTAATAAACGTTTCATCTTGTCCCAAGATTCGACTTTATGCTTACCTTCCCGATATCGTTGTTTTTGTACATGTTCCCACCATAAGGAGGCATATTTTTTCAACTTGATAGCCACGAGTTTTATCTTAAGATTGTCGGAAACATCTCGGAGATCAAATATCCGTTCCACTGTAATGAAATCATCCGGTTGCATATGGCCCTCGAATTCTGGAATGTCGGTGCGAATCCCCAAAGCACGAATGGGGTCAGTCGGGGGAATGATTCGGGGTGGCGTCGACCGAATATATTCTGAAATCTGTCGTCCTCATCCTCCCATATCACCGACTCAATGCCAGAATCATCCTCCTTATGAAACTGATTAAGTTCAAGTTCACGAACCCGTTGTTGAAGTCGTTCAATCTCAGCAATATCGCGAGGATCACGTTGTTCATGACCGTTGCCTCCGGCGTCGCCTCTACGGTGTTGATGACGACGATATATACCATACGCAGACATCCTGAGTAACCTGAGCTGCTGATACCACTTGATACGGATTCATATACGAGTGGAACAATCAAGCGTTAAACAATTCTCAAAGAAAGAAATTCTTATTAATCCAAAAAAACATAACCATCCAAGCAATGTTTACAAACATTAAATAAGAACTGAATAAGATAATTAACAAACTAAAATACTAGAAACAAGGAAAAGATAATTATGTAATTAAAAGAGATAATCTAAATAAATGGTTGGATGGAAACAATAAAACCGGGTGTTCTCTTTTAGCCACGAGTCAACGAGCTTAGCTCCAAGTTATCAAACCCAGCTAAGTCTTCCAATGGATCCAGATCTCTATCATTTATTCAAAAACATGATAGAAAATATTGAATTGATTGCGAAAGATAGATTTTTATGACTTAAGAATATCCAACGTGTATTCATTTTTAGAAAATTTATATTGGATGGATCGTTAAATCTAAATGAGGTGTACCCTTATTTGAAAATCTAGCAAAAAGAATGCAATGTTTTTCAAAAATTGATTTTGAAAAAGCTTTCGTCACAATCGATTGGGCCTTTTTAGAATCAGTTATGAAGCAATTTGATTTCATGGATGGTGCAACGAATAGGGCTATATTGGGTATTGGCTACATGGAGTTGAAGATTCAAAAAATTAAAATATCAACTGGGTTTCTTAAAAAAATAAACTTTTTTTACGAGCGGGTCTTATATAACTCTGAAGTATTTTACGGGGCTCGAACCTTTAATTTCAGAAAGCAACTTCAATAGCTTTGTTAATTAAACCCAACCGTATCAACTTTTCAAGGAGGTGCAATCTCTTAGTTTATTTTGGATAAAAGCTAGGGCTAATTGGATTCCTTAACTTGAGAGAAATGGGAAAATTGTTCTTGGCAGTCCTTTTTTTTCTATTTGGTGGCTGAAGTTTATATCGTTTGGTGTGTATGTTTGTTTTGTCCGGTTGGGTTTTAGCTTTTTGCTAGCTCTTTCTGGTTTTTCTAATGAAAGTTGCCGTTCAAAAAAAATTAAACCCAACTTTTCACCCTACCCAATTCATTATCAATTTCCGGGTTCCAATAATGTTCATAAGTAGGAATTAAATAAGCAAATTAATACATATAATTAAAGATTTTTTTTAATATTGATCTATAAAACCACATTTATGGTAGTCTTTCCCCTTTCAAGGTTACGAACGAAGTTGAAAGATGGATGATACAACACTTGCTCAGGGACTGGAATCCGTATCAAATGGGAGAAGCAATCAAATAGTCAAAAACTGAAAAATAACATTTTCAATATACCAGACTGTAATCGAGCCAAGCCGAAATTTATTTCAAGCCAAAACTTCAAACTTGAGCTCGTAAAAAACCTCGAGCCATGAGCCGGCTAATTTTCTTTTTTTTTTTTTTTTTTTTGTCTTCCTTCACTCTATACCCACACACATAGACATATATATAGGAATGAGAATAAAATATAACTCAAATAACTACGTCATAATCAATTAAGTCAAATCTCGAATTTTTTTCAAACATAATTGTAACACATATAAAACACTTTCCTTTTTATATATGTGTGTAAATTCATCACCGTTTAAGAGTTAACATCGTTGTAATTTTTTGGGTCTGAACAGTTACAATTTTGTAAAAAAACTTACAACGATGTTAACTTAAACGGTGAATAATTTACACATTCAGTCTTTCATATGTGTTACAATGATTCAAAAAAAAAACTAAGATTTATCTTAATCTTGGCAAACTTATTTAGGTTAGTACAAATATAGTGGTTTAATTACCATCATACACACACACACATATTGTATCATACGAAAACTCAATCTTAGAGAGAAAACCCTTACTCCCTATATGAGCCATTTATTTGAAATTTTGAAAATAAATATGTTATAGACATTAACAAAACTCGAACTTCGAGTCGTGAGCTTTTTTACGACCGAAATTCGAGTCGCGAGCTTTTTGAATAACCCTACCTGATACAAGAACATGAAACTAACAAAACTCGAACCAAGAACACAATTGAAACAAGAACCGGAAAACTTAAACACAAACAAAGAACAAAAACAACCAAAGTCGAATCAAATCTGAGACAATATTAGTCTCACATATACAACCATGAATCGATATAAAACCCTTTGTATGTGAGAGAGCGATTTCTATCAAATGAAAGTGGAGAAATAAAGAGATACTCTCAACTTCTCTCTGTTTATATATGTTCAGAATTCAGATAGTGAAACTTTCACTGTGAAAGTGTGAAACACAAAATATGTGTACCAAAGCCCAACATGTTTTTAAGCCCGTACAATAGTCCAAGCCTTCCAAGCCCACACCAAATACATTCTTATTTTAGATCACATTTCACTTTCAACAACCATGAACAAACAAAACAAAATACAACTAACTAAAACCAACTTGGTCAATAACAAAACTTATCTAAACTTAGACAAGAAATTGAAATTAAAATTACATTTTTAACATCCTCTTTCGGTTTGACGTCCAAATTCATCATAAAGATAAGACCAAGTCCGTCACACAACACATATGTTTTAATCAATAATCCTTTTGTGAATATCCACAACTTGTTCATCTGTTCTTACTGTCACAGGTCAGATAATTCTTGCAAAATCACTACTATAAAAATCACTATAATGCAACCTTTATATTTAAAAAAAGACTGCATTAGCTGAAGTTGCATTAGATCTAATGCAACTAATAGCGGGACCTATTATTGAAGGGGGCTCTAACATCATCAAATTCTGTTATTTAACCCCAGATTCATTATTAATGAGTAGCACAGAAGGCGTAACTTTCATTTTCCTAATGCACCTTTTTTAAATGCAACATTTTAAAAAAAAAGTTGTATTATGTAATAAAAAGCTAGGTTGCATTATATCTAATGCAACTTTAGCTAATGCAACTTTTTTGCAATATTTTGTGACAAAAACAAAAAAAGTTGCATTAGGCTTATTTTGTAGTAGAGATTCTTTTCTCTTAAAAAAAACAAATGTATTTCAAAGTGTTTATCCTTTCACGAAACACTGATTCCCATCACTGGAAACTTTGGAAGTGCTTTGGCATTGACTTTGGAGGAAGAAACCCATAAATCAGCTTACTTTCAAACCTTTTACGTTTGGCAACTTTAGTCCTTAGAAAAATAGAAAACCTATAAAAGATATCTTAACCTGGACATAAGAAATAAACACAAGACTAGAGTATGTTAACCGATGAAGTAAGAAATAAACACAATACAAGATTATGTTAACCGACGAATTGAACAAGCTTTGTAGAGTTTTAGCACAAACACTATGAAGAGGCGTTTCGGTTGGATCTTTCATTGTCACTTTATTGAAAGATTGATCAAGCCGTTGATCGAGATCACAAAAATACTGATGATCATGATTCTATAGCCCTAAAACTATTTACGAGGACATCAATGACGATATTGATGATGATGAGTATTAAAAAAAAAAGCATTAGCAACGCAAGTGTTTGTAATAACAACCAGGGGTATACAAAATCGATAACTTAGAGAACCCTGAAACAGACTAGAAACTAAACCGAAAGTACTCATAGCGATTGGTTACAATTAAGATGGGGTCAAAACCGAATCATTTAGTATGGCTTCGGTTTGCCCATCTTTTATAACCAAAACCAAACCGATACCCATATATACATGTATTTTTCATATATTTTCAGTAATTCTATGTATTTGAACTATATTTTGACATGTTCATATATTTGATGTAATTTTTGTGTATTTTTTGCATTTTTATGATTGAAAGATGTTTAAAACAACAAAAACGAGCTTCATAGCCAAAATAACTGCAACCGAACCACCATCAACCTTTGTAACCAAAACAACCGAAACCAATGTCTTTTTGGTTTCGGTGGAGCATAAAAACATGACGGAACTAATATTTTTGCACCTCTAATTACAAGAATCAAATTAAACTCACAACGTACAGCTACTTAATTAAATACTAATATTATACTAACATTGTTCTCTCAAGTCTGAAAGATCGAGGCGCAGCAATGGCCAATGGATGAAGTGACAGAAAAATTGATTTCGTTCACCCCCAAGAATGCGTTTAATTTAGAGACAGTAAATAATTCAAATCAGCCTATCGAAGACCACATGAAGATCCTATACACTCGATGACTCGAGAGATGAACGCGCTAAGGCCCGACAACGAAAGCTTAATGATTTCCTTTCCTTACTTGCATTCCTTGTCAGTGGTGGAGTTTGGGCAAAGTGAGAGGGGGACAAAATTTTTGAAACCCCGAATACATGTTAATTTTTTGAAGTGAAGGAGGGCGAAACCACTACTTTTAACTAAAAATAACATTTCAGCCGGAAAATTAACACTACAAACGGAAAAAGAGGGGGGGTGGTCGCCCTCCCTTGCCCCTATTAAGCTTCGCCCCTGTTCCTTGTTGCCGCCCTCCACAAGACAATAAACCAAAGTTTTCTAGCCCAACGACACTCCTTGACTTTTCTTATAAGAGGTCTTGGTTTAAGTATCTCTGGAAGCAATCTGCTCCTGGATGAGTAGGAGGTTTTTCATTTAGTTCCTCTTTACTTTATTTTTTTTGGATAAAGGGCAAAGCCCGGAAAATTAGTTCCTCTCTATTTTTGGGTCCTATATATTTTAAAACCACAATTAATTTTACTCTAAGTATTTTTATAATTTTAGGTTCAGAGGTTTATAATGTGTCCGTATGTTAATGAATACTAGTAGCATTTATGTTGCTGTGATCGCAGTTATTTGGCGAACCTTTATATAAATTTGGGACATAAACGGTTATAGGAAGTTGACACGTTTATTAATAAAACTCCGGATGTTACATAAGGGAATTGGCAGGAGGCATATGCATAAAGTGGCTTAGAAAAAATATATACTTCATATACAATATATATCGGTTAATTTCTTAACAATTTTTGGTATCCAGTAGTATATATTGGTTAGCAAAGTACCTCTCTTTTCTGCATTCAGACTATACAACTTATTTTGGTATCCAATGTTAGTTTTAGTTGGTTTTATTCTACAAAATACTTTAAAAGATTGGTTAAAAACTTAGACTAAAGAAGCTTTTAACTTCTGAAATTTAAATGATTTTCTTATTATAGTAATTTCAGGATCACATATTAGAAAAGGGTGTTGTTATTCTCACACCCATAGTTTTTAAAATACACCCCTGAGACGGCCCGTACTGCCCAGTACGGCCCGTCTCAGGCCTCGGTCAAACATTCGCTCCTAACAACCTGTGCCAATGATTGGGAACAAGACGGGACGTACTGGCCAGGACGGCCCGTCTCATTCATCGTACAGACATTCCCTGCAACCCAGTACAATGATTTGACAGCAAGACGGCTTGTACTGGCCAGTACGGCCCGTCTTGCTTTTTCAATTCTGACAAAAGGACACTGATTTGACCCAGTACGGACCGTATAGGGCAGTACGGACCGTATAGGGCAGTACGGGCCGTATTGAACATTTTCAAATTTGTATATAAGCTTGAATCGTTTCAAACGAACGCGTAACTTTCGAATTCTCATATCTGTAACGATGTCGTTTTGGGACGGGAGTTTTTTCAACTATTCCGTGCCAGATTTGAACGAAGAGCCTCCTGTCGAGTATTCATACGGCACGATAGATCTGAATGCTGAACCTAACGCTGATGTCGGTTTTGACAGTCAAGCATCGTATGGGTTCGTGTATGACGACAGTAAACAAAGTAACCCGGAGGAGGGTTATGAAGAAAAGTCGGGGGCTTCAAACGTTAACTGGGAAACCAAAGAGGTAACTTAAATGAAACATAAATGTTAATGACTGTAAATTATCGCTATCCAATTACGGTATTTATTATTGTTTTTATATGTTAGGAGTTTATGTATGAGGAAGCGCTGGTAGGGTGGGTGAAAAGTAGAGCAGTAGACAATGGTTACATTGTAGTCAAAAGAAGAACGAAGAAATCAAAGACAACAGGCAGTGTAATCAAAGTCTGGCTCATGTGTGGCCGTGGTGGCGAGCACAATAGCATCGCAATCCTTAGACGGTCTGGTAGCAAGAAAATCGGTTGTCCGTTTCAACTGATAGGGTTATACAACGAAGTTCGTGAATCCTGGAAATTACAGGTGATTAACGACAATCACAATCATGAACCTGCTCAGAATCTAGAGGGTCATCCATATGTTAGAAGATTTACTCAAGAGGAAGAAGATCTGGTTGAGAATCTGACCGAGCGACACATGGATCCTCGTAACATACTTTCGAGCATAAAGAAACATACCCCTGCAAATGTATATGTCCCTAGGGATGTATACAATTTACATCATAAGATAAAAAACAAGAAGAAATTCGGTGATACTCCGATGCAGGTCTTGGAAAACGTGCTTCACAGTCAGCGGTACGTTTACTATACTCGGGAGGATCCTAAAACAAAAGTCGTGGAAGACTTTTCTTCTGTCATCCAAAATCGTATTGCTGGTGGTGTGCATTTCCGCACGTACTGATGATGGACGCGACGTACAAAACGAACCAGTACAGGCTTCCATTTATTCAAATTGTTGGCGTGACTTCCACACACCAGATGTTTAGTATTAATCACGCGTTCGTAAGCAAAGAGCGTGAGGAGAACTACGTCTGGGTCTTGGAAATGGCTAAGAGTATGTTGAATAAATGTATGGAGCTACGTGTGATCATAACAGATCGAGACCTTGCCGTTATGAATGCGTGCCGTAAAGTGTTTCCAGAAGCTGCAAAATATCTCTGCAGATGGCACATAGACGAAAATATTGCCAAACACTGCAAGGCAAGATTTTCGGACGCAGACTGGGAGAAATTCAAAGGTCGATGGGCGAATTTGTGTAACTCTCCGACAACAAAGTTATATGACTACAACTACAACCGTCTGTACGAAAGACTTATCAAAAACGACAAAAAAAGTAAGCATCATATACCATTATTATTATCATCATATCATCATTGGTTTTTTGTTTCATTTCAGGGGTTCTGGAGTATCTAACGCACACCTGGTTAAACAGTTACAGAGATATGTTTGTAACAGCATGGACCAATAGAACGCGCAACTTTGGTCAACGTACAACAAACCGGGTGGAAAGTCAGCACTCGAACCTAAAACAATTCCTCAGATCACCAAACAGCACGCTTGCCTCGCTTGTAGGTTTCGTAAATGAAATCGTGAAAGCACAGGAGGTAAAAATGAAACACGATTTTTGAAACGAGCTTGATTAAAACTATGGGTCATCATAAACTACCAATATTTGATAACCTTCGAGGAAAGGTGTCCCATAAAGCTCTTGATTTGTTGGTCAAGGAAAAAGACAAAATAAGAGTCATGCGTGACAAAAATATGACGTGTGGCCACCAGCTTTGGACGAGTTGTGGGTTGCCGTGCGCTTGTAATATATCAAAATATTACAACACAGGTTCGTAATATTAAATGTAAATCTTAGATGTTTCACACGTAGTTACTTTTATATTAATTCTAATTATAAATTATGCAGATAAAAAGATACCGCTCTCAGATATAGATGTTTTTTGGACAAAACTTAACGCAGCTAACCCAACACTGTTAGAAGAAGAAGAAATAGATGTTATAGGACAAATGAGTTTGGTTACAGAAGAAATAAATTCCAAACCTCCTGAAATAAAAAAAAAGTCTAATAAAGAAGGTCTTGGCGCATGTATTTCTAAATAAAAGCGACAAAAAGACGCCTTCAGTTCAAAAAGATACACGTGGTCGTCCAACTTTAAAGGCACAGAAACAAAAAGAGCAAGACGTTGTTAAAGATAATTTAGCGTCCCAAGAAAGTACATTTGAACCTTCGAGGCATAGTTCGTTTACAGCTGTGACCGAGAAAAGTCAGAAACCCGTATTTCGGCGCAGTCGTTCCACATCGGTATGAAAAGCAATGCCGCCATCGGGCTCGCTAAGTCAAAACGAATTCTGTTTTCCACGTAACATGAAGCCAGAAGGATTAAACAATGTTTATCGCTTCAGTCATCACATCCTTCCTTTGCTTCAACCTTACGTAATAAACATACAAGATGTCCAGCCAGATGGTAACTGTGGTTTTCGTTATGTAGCCGTGGGTTTAGGATTCGATGAAAGTCACTGGGCATTTATTCGACAACAACTCTTGCACGAATTGGATTTCAACGCAGATCTGTACAGATATGTGTTTAACTCCTACAACCCAGGATCTTATGATGTACTACGCAACACAATAAATTGGCAACAGATTGCACCTGCTCCTGCCGAACATTGGATGTTTATGCCTCACACAAGTTTAGTAATTGCTCAAAGATTTGGCGTAATCGTTCACCTTTTCAGCAGTCGAGGTCCTCAAACCATTTTTCCTTTGTGGACATCTGCTAATAGTTTGCCGCGACATAACGTCGTATCAATAGTTCATCTTGGCATCCATCTGGAAACGTTATCGAAATGATGCCGCATCCGACTGGGAGTTCGTATATCATGACAGGCTGCAAGAATATCAAATATTTTTAGATGAAAATAAATTGGTCGACTATATAGACGTTTAAATGTAATAAACAAATTCTTTAATGAAATGTAATAAAAGTGAATTTTATTTTGAATTTTTTTAAAAAAAAAAGTTAGAACAGTACGGCCGTACTGCCTAGTACGGCCCGTACTGTTTTAGCTTAAATTCAAATCTGAGTTTCATTTTTTACTTTTTCACACACATACGCTCACATTTTCCTCTCGTCTTGGTCTATACACCCCGTCTTGGTGCTTCAAACTTTCGATACCAGGTATGTATTTTCGCCCGTAGATCATGAGTATGTGTTTAGATTAGGTTTTTGATCGAAATAGGACTTGTTTAGGGCGTTTTAAAGTTTTCGAAATATGAACAAGACGGGCCGTCTTGACCTGTACGGCCCGTCTTGGCCACTCAAAATTTAAATCAGTCAAGAACAAGACGGCGATGAGGTGCCGTCGGATACTTCGGATGAGCGTGCCGACGCCCCGTTGTATAGATTGGGGTCTTCTGGCTGATGCCGGGGAGGCGGTTCGTGCGAGAGCCATCCTCGGCGAGGACACGCCGTGGACTCGCCTGTTCGATCTCGCGGACCTGCCCACCTACCGGTTGATCACTGTTGAGTTTCTATCTACATTTAGATATGGAGGACGAGGTGCTTCCGAATATTGAGTTCTCGCTAGGCGGACAGCACCACGCGATGTCGATCGAGCGGTTCGCCGTGCAGTTAGGCCTCTACTACGAGCCGGAGACCGTTCGTGAGGACTTCATACAGGGGTTGACGCAGGGGGGGGAGGGGGTTATGAGGGCCTGGTGGGCCCAGATATCTGATGCGTCGTTCACCGGCCACCGATTACGAGCGATGACGATTAGAGATCATCAGATCCGTTACATCCACCGCTGCATCGTGACGACCATTTCAGGTCGCGGTCAGAGCCAGGAGTGGGTGACGACGACAGATCTGTTTTATCTGCACTCACTCATTGCTGGCAGGCCGTGCAACCTGGCAGTGTTTTGTGTTGTACTACGCCTCCTTCTACCACCGACAGGAGCGCGTTACATTGTGGGGTGGCGCCTTTGTCACCCACATCGCCCGCACCAGAGGCATGGTTGACATGCTTGATGATCTGCCGGCGATCGAGCCTCGTAAGCTCGATCGGCGGACGGTCATCAGCATGAAACTTGCCTCCGACATCCTGGGTCTGGGATTGCGGTTTATTGTGCAGGACGGCTACCCGTTTCAGCCGGCCCAGGTCATTGTATTGCCAGACCAGCAGCAGCAGCAGGACGGTGGCCCGATGCCGGAGCCCGAGCCGATTCGGGAGGAGCCGGTTCAGTCACCGCCACACGAGGAGGAGCCTCCACAGCATCCACCGCACGTTTACCGTGCGATGCGCCTGACCGAGCCACTCGAGGCGTTGTTGCACCAGATTGCCGCCCGGTGCGACGAGACGGCTCGGCGGATGGCGCGCATCGAGCGACGGCTCGATCGTTACGAGGATTTGGTCTAGTAGACAGTCGCGTCAGAGCATGCGCGACGGGATGGGACGGGACACAGCTTCCACCGTTCCCGGAGCCACGCGTCTACGCAGACGACGGATCGGACGCTGGACCATCCGGATCGTAGTTCATTTTGTATTTTTGTATTTTGTTTCCTTGTATATAAAACCGTACAGTGTATATACGTATGTTTCTTTCTGCATTTGTATTGTTTCTGTTTGTGTTGTTTAATATTTGCGCGAAAAACTTTATATCGTTTAAATTATTTTAATTAACGTAAACAAACTAATTAAAAATGAAATATTTAGTTAAAACGACATTATGACGTTTAATTAACATAATAGCCGTATATCGTTCAAATAACTTACATAATAAACGTATATCGTTAAAAATTAAATTTAAATACGTAAATTAAGGTTAAATAAAATAAATAACACATATCGTTCAAATAATTCACGTATTAAAGTAGATCGTTAAAAATTATTTAAAAACGCAAATTAAGCTTAAATAAAATAAATTAATTCAAGACGGCCCGTACTGGCCAGTACGGCCCGTCTTGAATTAAGCAAAACTGGTTGACATCCAAAATGGCTTGGAAAAATAAGCTTGGGCCAAGACGGGCCGTACTGGCCAGTACGGCCCGTCCCACAGAATGTTTCACTGATTCCAAAGAATTCCCTGAAATGTTTGTATGTACTCAATACGGGCCGTACTGGCCAGTACGGCCCGTCTTAACCCGCAAGGGTGTTAAAATATAAAAGTGGAGTGTCTAAATAAAATGCCCTTAGAAAAACAACAAAACATGTAATCATTAGACTTGACAATAATGACTTGACAAGCATAGAATAGTCATCTTTATTTTGTTTGAAACCTAGATCACTAGAAGCATACTAAAATCTTTTTGATTTCATATTTATGGATCTTCTTTTAAACAGTATAAAGATTTTTCAATTTACACACTTTAGTTTAATTTTTTGGATAAAAATCTTCAGGTAAACGCATATATACATCTTCATTTAGCTCACTATATAAAAAAACATTATTAATGTCAAGTTAAAACATGAGCCAAATTTTTCTCACCATAACAGTAATAACATATTTATCAGTTATCATTTTTAAAACTAATGAAAAAGCCTCATTGAAAGCAATTCCTTTTCTAAAAATATAATTCATAAATATTCATATAAAAAGTAGCAAACAAGAAAACTAGTGTATTGTAAGAAATAAATATCATAAATAGAAAAAGTATATCATATCAAATATGCTCAGATATAAAATTATATTCGTAAAGTTTAACCATAACCTAGCATATTAGGTAACATATAGAGTCACACAATTATATTATATGTAAATAATAAAACATACAGGGCATATAATAGAATGGATTCAAATTAACATAAGTGTGTGAGTATATTTCTTTCCCAATTCTGTGTAAGTTGCTAGATTTCATTCCTCACCTACTCAATCTGTTCATGGAAGATAATTTGCAAAAAAAATTATATTTGTGTATCACTTGGTTTAATGCATGAATTCGAATTAGGATGAAGTTTGATTGGCTTGTTACATGATATACAATTGCGACCTGATCGATAATGCCTATTAGTCGGATGTTTGAAGGTTGCATACTTGCATAATCAAAACAGAATAGAGGGGTGTCTTGTGGGGCAAAAGCAAGCTATGTTCTTCAAGTAAAGATCTCGGATCAATGATGATTAGCGGCTGAAATGAACGGATCTATTAACCATCTTGGTAGTGGCTCGAGTCATATTGGTACTTGGCTTGGAGCAGTTGTGTTTGAAGAAGTAGAGAGATATGAGAAATGGGATGCAATTTGTAAAGTGATGAATTATCCCTTGATTTCAAATGATACTAGTGGAAATTGACAGGAAACGTCTATAGCACCCACTCTATCAACATTTAATTTCATAATCCCTTCATCATGTTTGCATAGCAATTGTTTTTAAACTTTTGTTTCTTAAAAGTTACCTTTTTTTAACTCTGTTACGAAAAACTGTCAATCTTTTTTGAAATATAAGCTAGTAACTTTGTATAACACGAGTTTAATTAAAAATAATAAATATTTAGCAATAAGATTTAAGATTTTTAAAAAGATATTTTAAATTAAGATATAAACAAAAATAGCGTCAAGTAAATAATTTAACTAATATAAATATAATATTTTTTTCAATTTTGTGTTTTAAAAAGTTTTGTAAGGACCGTTAAGTCTGATGTGCACCAAAACATCTCTGGACTAAGTCTTGAACTTTCGGAAGACATACAACCGCTGAAAGATAGAAATTAACCTTCGGAAGAACCATTGCTTCCGAAGGATAATTCTCTTCCACTGAAAGCTTCCGGATCCCTCTTGAGTACTTAGAGGTTCAAATCGATCAGTGCTTCCGATCGATCATCAGCGTTTCCGATCATCAACATTTCCGATCATCAGTGGTTCCCAAGACAAAGACTTCCGAAGACTTTCTCTCTAAAAAAGATTCTGAATACATATAGAAATAATCAAAGCTGCTTTCTCACACTCAGACGAACAAAGAAGACATTTCGATGTTAGTCAGCAAAACAAAGAAGATTTGTCAGAACTACAAAGATACTAAGCAGTTAATGCGTTTTGTTGTTTAGGTATTTATTGTAAAAGTCAATGGAGTCTTTGTATTGATTGTAATTAATATGACTTGGTCTGTCAAGACCATAACAGATACTAGATTTAGCATACATTTGTTTCTAGTGTTTTGTCCAGCCGTGTATCCCTACGATGATACAACTGTAGGTCTTAGTATATAATCCTTCATTTGTTAGTTAGCAAGATACGAGTGAGTGCTTGAGCGAAGGCTTGTAAACTCAACAGTTAAATGCAATATACTTTGACCTTGAATTTATAACTGATTTTTGTATTGCGTTTCAATCTGTTTTTGCAAATCAAGTTGATAGAATTTCCGCATCTATCAACTTTGTAGAAGATACCTTGTGAAAGTGTTGTGTAAGTTACATAACCCGATCCAACAAGTTTGTTTTTTACACATACATTTAAAAAAAACTGTGCTTGAAAAATGTTATTTTTTACAATATCCTGCTGGTTAAGAACTTTGTTTTTGTTTTTATTTTTCAGTAAAGTTAACTTTATAACACTTTTCTTTTATAACAATACCAATTTAAAATATTTTGTATTTTTAAAAAGTTTGTTGTTATAGAAAAATTCCGTATTTTATAATAATATGGCTTTTTAAGGTGGTGTTTTTAAAAGGTATATTTAAATATTATAATTATAATTTAATACTTTATTGTTTTTATATTTATTATTTCGTCTACGTTTGTTTTCTTGTTTTGACGCTAACTTTTACAGCGAACTACTCTTTCTATTTTTTTTACGGCTGACTAGTGACAGTCACTTTTTACGATATATTACAACTTGTACGAAAGCGTACGTCTTTGAGTTTTCTAGACAGCTTGACGTTCATTTGCGAAAAGGTACGATATGATTTTGTACTTATAATGGGCTAACAACCAATGTGATGTGTTTTTTATTTGCATTTTAATATTTAGTCCGACGCCTCTTATGACATAGGTTTGAGGCTACACCCTTAAGTTTTTTCCAATTGTATTCGGTGTTCTAATAGTATGGGCGTTGTTATGAACTGGTTTTACAATCAAGTTACTGATGTCTTGAGTATTACATTAGAATGACAACTATTGTGATTTGTTTTTAATTTATATGATTTTGTGGTGGCATTTGCGACCTCATACGTGTGTAAATAAAATCTAGTAAAAATTGATTTTGAGACATCCGCCCTTACACGAGCAAAAAATAATTTCTCCAAACCACCAAAAACCAAGTATCATTTTCTAAACTATATATACTCTAGAAGAAATCCATGAATTGAGCCGGTTGTGGTGTGAATTGCGTCCAATATTTAAGAAAATGGCAGGAGTGCCCCATCGGCACGAGTATGTTGAACTTTTGGAAAACATATTTATCAATTATTCAATTCTGGGAAGGGGTGGGTCCGTAGCAACGGGGTCGGGTATAGCAATGACGGGTAAAAATTACCAAACAAAGTGTGAGACCAAAGAAAAAAAGTGAAAGAAGTTTATAATATTAGGGTTGTATTGTAAATGATTAGGAAATTTTGAATAGTTTAAAATAAAAATAGGATGACATATTGTGTTAAAGAAAATTTTGTAACTCAAGAAAGGCGCTAGTTCTTAGACCGTGTGCAGCGGTCCTCCCGCCCCCTCCCGCGGGGTTGCCCACATCGGCGGCCAACAGCGGGAACACCGCCCCCCTTCAGCGGCTCCTGCCCAAACCACTTCCACGGCCCCCGCTCCCCGCTAGATTTCTCTCTTTCTCGCTTTCTGATTGGTCTAATGGAATAATGGGGAATGGTTTTCAGTGGGGTGATGACGTGGCCGGAAATTTCGGTGGGGAAGGATTTTCAGTGGGGTGACCGCTGTGAATAGCCTTACAACGCTATTCACGTGAGGATTCATACCGAGCACATGTTTGCTGAAACTCGACTTGTTTTCTAGCTAAGAAGTGCGGTCTGTTCGTATTTACAAAATCTTGAGAAATATTAATGCTAAAACTTGGTTCGGCTCGATTTCATATTAAAATTTAGAGTAAAATGTTATTTTAGTCCAATAGTTTAAAATTTGTTACTTTTGTCATTATGGTTTCCATTTTATTGTCATTTTCGTCTCTGTTATTTGGTAAATTTGTCATTTTAATCCAAAAGTTTAAAATTTAATTAGATTAAAATGCCAATAAAATAGAAACCATAATGAACAAAACGACAATAAATTGAAACCATAATGAACAAAACGACAATAAAATAAAACCATAATGACCAAAATAACAAAATTTAAATTATTGGACTAAAATGACAAAAGTTGTCAAATCATAATGACCAAAATGTCATTTTACTCTAAATTTAGTATGAAAATACAAATTGTCACCTATTATAAAAACCATGAAGAGATACATGTATTCAAAATGAATATCTTGAAGGTTTAATCAGATATTTAAGTTTAAATGTTTATATTATTATAATTTTTTTAAAGTATTATACAAAACTGAGTTTCGTGATGAATATTTATTGTTTAAAGGCTCAAGTATTTGTCATTTTACGTTAAATATCTTTAAAATAATTATGTTTAGATATACACACACACACATTGGCAAAGCTATGTGGAGACCGGAGGTGTCGACCGCTCCCCTCTTTTTTCGTCAGTAGTGTTAATTTTCGAGCCGAAAGGTTATTTTTAGTTAAAAATACGGGTTTCGCCCCCTCATTTAAAATATTTAAAACGTATTCTGAGTCTCATAAGTTTCCGCCTCCCTTTCTTAACTCTCAAGCTCCGCCACTGTGTATGTATGTATGTATGTATGTATGGGAGTGTTATTTTGGAAAAAAATAGAAAAAACCAACACTTTCAAATTTACTTTAGTATGGGCCCTAAAGTAATAAGATGTATTTATTCGGTTAACGCAATAAACATGTGTTAACATTTGATCCTACTAACTAATCAAATTTTTAATAAAAAAATTTATGATTAAAACGTATTCTGAGTCTCATAAGTTTCCGCCTCCCTTTCTTAACTCCCAAGCTCCGCCACTGTGTATGTATGTATGTATGTATGTATGTATGTATGTATGTATGTATGTATGTATGTATGTATGTATGGGAGTGTTATTTTGGAAAAAAATAGAAAAAACCAACACTTTCAAATTTACTTTAGTATGGGCCCTAAAGTAATAAGATGTATTTATTCGGTTAACGCAATAAACATGTGTTAACATTTGATCCTACTAACTAATCAAATTTTTAATAAAAAATTTATGATTTTTTATTATTAACTTATAAATGCTATAAACAAAAAAAATTAATAAAAATATTTAGATGACGAAGTTACATATATGTAACTCATAAAGTTACATATATGTAACTC
Source organism: Mikania micrantha (assembly GCA_009363875.1). Classification (NCBI taxonomy): domain Eukaryota; kingdom Viridiplantae; phylum Streptophyta; class Magnoliopsida; order Asterales; family Asteraceae; genus Mikania; species Mikania micrantha. The sequence continues at coordinate 57,417,588 of CM018680.1, read as the reverse complement.
ATATATGTAGTTTACAAATTGCATATATGTAATAAGATGAATTACATTTATTTTTTTATTTTTTTCTTGTTGTTAAACAAATATAACTTTATAATAAAACAAAAATGTAAAACAAAAAACGAAATTGATTGATAACCATTGTGATTAGTTTTTTCCAAACTAGTGGTTTCTTAGGAACTCTCCCCTATATATATAAATGTTTAACTAAAACCAATATTAATTGATTATCAAAGACCCATTTATTTCCAAATGATTTAAAAGAAATTAAAGTAAGTTAAACGCATATCTTTTAAATTATATGATTTTAAATTTATCTTTTTTTTTCTATTTTTTTATTCTTATTTAAATACACTTATTGAAAAATGCTGTAACACCCGAAAATTTAGCATCTTAACGATAAACGTGTGAAATTATTTCAGGTTGATAGTATACGAGAAATAATGAATGTAGGCGAAAACCGTGCGCGAAACGGAGTTACGGATTGTCCGGAATCGTGAAACGAAGAAAAATTTCAAAGTATTGAACTTTTGGACTCGTCGCGGTACGCGACGGAGATTTGAGGATCCTTCGCGGTACGCGATGGACCTAAAATATCTAAAATCCTCCGGATTTCTTCGCGGTACGCGAAGCTATATTTGGCCCCTCGTCGCGGTACGCGACGAGTGAGGCGGTGCAGTGGATTGATATTCTTCATCAGATTAACGCAGAGTTTAAAATTTTATTTCATACTCGGTCATATTCGCTCAAGAGACGAGTTTTTCATCATCTAATCTTCAATTTGAAGCCACCAGAAGTCACCGATCATACCAGGGATCGTATTTACAAGTTCTGATCGTCTTTTTACCTGCAGAACTCCGTTGGAATAGGTAACGGTTCACTTTAACCTTCTAGATTGATTATGATTGATTAAATCTTGTTTTTGAACGTAGTGATATAGTTAGGGTTGTTGATTATTGCCTAGATGATGGCTAGGATTGATTATAAACGAGAAACTCGAACTGTCAATGGGAAAATCCTTGTTTTGAGCCATTGTAATGCCCGGTTTGCATGGAATTATAACGATGGTTATAGTGGTTTAAACCATTTGATTATGACAAGGTAGGTGATTAGTTGATTAATTTTGATATGCAAGGTTAAATCCAAGTGTTTCAAACTAATCATAATCAATAACAAGGATTGATCATTCCTAAGCCATTAAACTGTATAGAGACTGTTTTAGCTGGATAATCAACAACATTAACGATTTGATGGTTATTAAGGCAATGTCTTTGACATTGGACGTTCAGAAAAGATTTAATCAGTATGTTAAAACATATATAACAGATTATATGTAAACTAATGCAGGACTATATCATTAGCACCAGTTGTGAGTGATCTCGCTACCGTGAGACATCAGGTGAGTTCTAGACGCCCTGTTTTATGTTTAATGTTTTGGGCCGGCATACATGCTTAACGTTATGTTCATGATGTTATGTGCTTTAGATGACGATAAATGAATAATGATATGCCATGACAATGTATGCGTATTAATGTGTTAATATGATTTGTTCATGATGATATGCTAATTATGATATGTTCATATTAGTAAGACATGATGATGAGAGGTATGACAACACGCTATGAGGATAATTACAGATGTTAAGCTATGATGAAATCCTAGGCTGCTAGGATGAAGGTATGATGTGGGATATGAGGAATAGGTTCTGTTGTAATATGTAAGTGATGATATGATGATAAAATACGAGTATGAAAAGTTCATGAATGCCAGAATGTATGATCTGATGATAGCATGAGATGTTATGATATGATACGTGCCATTGCTGCTAGGGCAGAATGCTATGATGAAATGATACTGGCATGACATAATATGATGATTCCTAAGATATTAGGACAACGTGATGATGTTATGATGATAAGAGACTAGCATGTAATATTATGATGTTATGATGAATACGATGAATGATCATATGACGCTAGTGTGTCATGAATGATGAAGGAATGATGTTCCTATACGTGTTATAGGAAGATGAATGAATAAGAGTCAACCAGGACTATAACTGGGTATGAGAGTCAACCATGACTATAACTGGGTATGTATGATTGTTTCCGTACTTGTTACGGGATGAGTATGATGTAGCTCCCATATACGCGTTATGGGGTAAGTATGGTTGCTCCAGTACTTGTTACTGGGTAAGTATGGTTGCTCTTGTACTCGTTACGGGGTAAGTATGAAGTAAGTATGACGTTGCTCCCATATTCGTATGGGGTAAGTATGATTGCTCCAGTACTTGTTACTGGGTAAGTATGGATCTGCAGAACGCTTAGGCGGGTCAGATCAATGGTTATGGAGCCTTGTGCCGGCATAAGCCCACTGTTCGTATGGTGATAGTGGAATGTATGATAATGATGTTCACGATATTATGTGATAAGGTTATGGGCTATGTGTACGGAATGATGTTATGTTAAGTCTTGTACCGGTATGAGCTGTCAACTTCGGTTGATAGTTAAAGAAATCTTATGCATGCATGAGTTATTAGCTGCGGGTTGATAGTTACAGAGTCTTATGTTGTACAAGTCTGTCTGACTGCAGGTCAGCAGTGGACGGCGAAGTTCCTTCGCCATATGCTTGATGTTATGATGTCATGTATGTTATGTATATGAAATGTATTATGTCCAGGGTGATTGAGACTGTTGACTTTGGTCAACAGTGAATGCTAATGTTTTAGGTACAGTAAAGATTTTATTTTTATGAAAACTAGAACTCACCAGCGTAAGCTGACTTGATTTAGCATGTATGTCAGGTTAAGCTTGGGTCAGAGAAGGCATGGAGCTCAGGCATCAAGATAAAGAATCCGATGGTGTTGGCAATCGTTTATGTATTAATTCAGAGATGTAATTATGTTTGATATGATGTTTAAGTTCCGCTGCATGTTTATGAAAGTTTTTAGTTTAAGAGCTATGTGTTATGACGAAACCAACATACGTGGGGTCGGCCGGAATCGGGGCCTCACAAATGCATTTCTTATATATACACAAAAAATAATATTTTTTAATCTTTTCTGTTTATGTTAAATTTTAAAGGGTATTCCATATTATCTTTTTCTCTTTTATATGCCCTTTATCCTTAAAAATATGTATTTCTTTTTTATGCTTTATCGTTAAAAAATTTATACCATAAAATATGTAATTTTATAAAATTTAATTAAAGTATAGTATTTTATAGCCTTTATATTTTTTTATGTAATACATGATTAAGTATACATGTATAACTTCTGATTTTTAAAATCTGGATTAAGTACAAATGTGTAAAATTATATATAATGTACATAAGTGTGAAATTATATGTTATTTATTTAATTTATTAGGGTTCAAGATCTGGTTTTAATTAAACATACATGTGTAAGATTATATTAATATATGTAAAATTATAAAAAATATGTGCACATGTAAACTATTTTTTCTTCTACTCATTTAATAAAAAATAAATTTTAGTAGATATTGTAGATTTAATTAATGTAGTTTTAATAAAAGAAATAATAATGTTAAATTTAACTTACCCATTTAATTAATATAGACCACATATATGTGTTATTTATTAATATAAATTAAAAAATCAAAAGTTAATCCAAACCATACATTTTTTAATTATTTTAATATTTGATACAAGTTGAACCTTATACTAGTGTGAAATCGGTTACACTTGTCAACCCATTAATCTTAATTGTGATAACCCATCTTAATTAATATGATAACCCAACTAACAATGACAAGAACAACCTAAATTTTTAGTTTTTTCGTTACCTTTATTATACATATCGTAGACGACTATATACTTTTATGTGTATATACTTGCTAATTTACAAGCGTTTAGTATTTAAAACAGTTGTAATTTTGCGTTATACTGTAAATATTTATTTAATATGATAACAACTTACATTGATGTAAGATATTAAACGAAAGTAAAAAACACAAACATATAAATAAAGATAATTTTAATCACAATCTTATATATGTGTGTAAAATACATCAGATCATTTATAGAATAAATTTGTACAACTTATATATTAATTCGCATAGGTAACATCCACTTACATCAATCAAATGAATGATTGTCTTATTTTATCTTACACTGTTGAATATATATTTTGACGTAAAATAAAACGATTAAAGGTAAATATGACCATATCCAATATCTTGCTTCTTGCCTAATAAATTAGTTCCATCAATCGAGATTCAATTAGTTTTGCGTCGAACCCTAATCGAGCTTGAAAAGCCTACACAAATTAAAATAAATAAATTGTCATTAATTAAGCATTATTTTCTTCATTGGCAAGTATTTTGCTCTTCAGCAGCTAGTACTGTATGTCGAGTCTCTACGTGCTATAATTAATATGATACCATGAGCGAATGGTTTTGTAGTTGATATCATTTGAAAGATGTTTGAAACATATCACAATAGCAGCTATTGTCTTAATTTTTGTTCAAGAAATTATATAGAAAGAAAAGTTTAATGTTCATAATATAAAAATTATACAAAAAACATATTTATGTTTTTTTTTAAGATTTTTTTTGTCAAATAAAATTTAGCCGATGATCTATCAATACATGCGTGCATGCATGCGCCACACTTTATCATTGAGGTGGGGTGTTGTTATTTACACCCTACTCTATAACATTTATTTTACAAACAATAAATATAGACTAACTTATTCACTAACTAACCCTTTCATTCATTAATTAACACCCTCATTTATTTAAGACATTTTAATCATTTATTATATATTTACAATTAATAAATCAAAATAGTATTTTATAATTATTATTTGAATATTATATTTTGTAAATATTATTTATAGTAAAACTTGATATTTTGTTTTATAATATTTTTAATAATTTAATTTTAGTTTTTTTTATTAACGTCTTTTAAATGTTACGCTTACATATTCTTGTAAACTTATGTTATTTATTATTAACCGTCATTTGTAATCTATATAAAATTAAAATAAAAATATAAACAACAAACATACTTTAATAAAAAAAGATTATTTAAAAAATATTTTTTAAGTGCATTTAAAACTGATTTTACAAAAAAAAAAGTAAGAAAAATTTTAATGAATTAAAATAAAAATAAAGTTTATTTTATGAAAAAAATAGAATAAAAATATGAAAGTATTATTTTTTGAAAGCCACACTTTATATCTTTTTTTGGATAAAGTCTTCATGTTTTTAACAGTTTTTATTCAGCTAAAAACATAATTATTAAAACTTTTTATTATATATGTTTGGTACGTATTTCAAATTTGATAGAAAAATAATATATATATATATATATACACACACACACGGTTATAATTAAAAGACAACAACAAAAACTAAATAAAAAAATAAACACATTAAATGTCAATTAACTACAATGTGAGTGGATAATTATCCACTTTTTCTTGAAGTTTTACATATCAGAATCTTAGATAGATAAACTAAACTTTTATTGGTGCTTATAATCAAAGTGAATTTAATATAGTAGAGTAAGATGAGATTAGGAAACAGAGTAGGGTGTAGTTAGAAAAACCCTCTATCAATACATGTGTGCATGCATGCGCCGCACTTTATCATTGAGGTGGGGTTCAAATTTATAATATAATTAATAACTCTTGGTGTTAATTTAAAAAGTACCATTGGACGGTTGTGTTTGTGGTAGTTGTGTTCGTGGTTGTTGCTGTTCCACGAAACTTTAATTTTTCTAGAAATAACCTCCACTCATATTTTTTGGATGACGTGTTTGATTAAATGAAAAGTTTTAGTTTTCGAAATCATGCATGCATGCATAATGAAAATGATACACTTGTTCCTATGTTTCTATGCGTATTTCTGAAAAGGTAGAAAGAGATATATAAGAGATTATATGAACCTGAGCATGAATGATGAAGTGGATTTGGTGACCATGGGTAGAGAAGTTAGAACTCATAACTTTAGCACCACCTTCCTCTACAACTCTCAACACTTCAAATGGCACCACTTTCTTGTTACTCACCATGAATATCAAGTTAATCTCTAATTTCATATCCATTGATTCCGTCACTTGAATTAACAACAACCTTGGGTTCGTATTGCTTGACTGGTCACCAAATTGGTTAACTTCCCTTTCTAACTGTTCTTTCCTAGCCTTCAATCCTTCTACTCTTTCCTTCAAGTGTATCAGTGTCGTGGTCGCTAGTTCCACGAACTCGGGCAGCGACTTGCTCTCCTGCAATCATTAGAAACATTAATGTATGATGGTGTTACGTCTATAGATTGCATATGGCACGTTAATTAATATCATATTAATCTATAGAAAAGGCCTTCTTCCCCAAGTCACAAACAATAGGTGTACATGCATTTAAAACCATCTTTAGGGGATGTGTTACTTCTGTTAGTCAACGGTTCTAAAAGGACTATTTTAATCATAAAGTTATAATAATATTTTCAAGGAAAGTGTAAAGTGATTCGGTTATAAATTTATACATCAAATCAATTAATATATACGTAGAAAAGGGTAAGGTTGAAAACCAAGTGCATGTGTGTACGTGCACTAGATATATATGTGTGTGTGTAGAGAATACGTACATATGGTTCAAGATGAAGGAGAGTAGCTAGAATGGAGAAAAGGTCCTTCATACGATCTCTGCGTTGCTTTTCTTTCACTGAGGGGAGGGTATGTGAAGATGAGCTTCCGGGTCTCATATTGATTAATTTGTGTTATGGTGGATATGTTGCAACTGTGTAGTGTTGGTCTCCAATATATATATATATATATATATATATATATATATATATATATATATAAACCGATATCTATTATAAACCGATATCTATTAGGGCCGGTCTTGGCACAAAAGTCTTGAGTCAACACAACATCTTAATTTCGTTGAGTCTGACTTAAGCTAGAAGGGAAAATAGAATTGATATCTTTTAATCAAGCAGCTTCTTCGAAGTTTCTATATATAATGTATATTTTAAATTATATAAATAGCACCCAACTTGTGGTTTGGATAATATTCATTTTTATGTGTATTTTGAAATCCAAAAGTTGTAAAAGGTCCGGCGAGTGGATGTCATGTAACTAAAGACTTCACTCATCACTAGTGCAGAAAACCCTTTATAGGACAGTTAAATTGGCCATATGGGGCGGTTTATTAACCGTCTTATATGATATCGCTCTAAAAGAGGTCACTATTTGTTGGATCGGGTTATGTAACTTACACAAGTTATCTTCTACAAAGTTGATAGATGCGGAAATTCTATCAACTAGATTTGTAAAACAGATTGAAACAAAATACAGAAAGCAATTATAAATTCAAGGTCAAAGTATATTGTATTCAACTGTTAAGTTTTACAACACTTAGCTCAAGCACTCACACGTGATTTGCTAACTAACAAGTAAAGGATTATATACTAAGAACTACAGCTATATCCTCGTAGGGATACACGGCTGAACAAAACAGTAGAAACAAACGTATGCTAAATCTAGTATCTGTTATGATCTTGACAGGCCAAGCCATATTTATTACAATTAATACAAAAGACTCCATTGGCTTTTACAATAAATACTTAAACAACAAAACACATTAACTGTTTAGTATCTTTGTAGTCTTGACCAAATCTTCTCTGTTGCTCACTAACATCGGAACGTCTTCTCTGTTGATCTAAGGGTGAGTAAGCAGCTCTGATTATTTCCATAAGTATCGAGAATCTTTGTCAAACAGAAAGTCTTCGGAAGTCTTTGTCTTGGGAACCACTGATGATCGGAAGCACTGATAATCGATCGGAAGCACTGATCGATTTAAACCTCTAAATACTGAAGAGGGAACTGAAAGCTTTCAGTTGAAGAGAATTATCCTTCGGAAGCAATGGTTCTTCCGAAGGTTAATTCTTATCTTTCAGTGGTTGTATATCTTTCGAAAGTTCAAGACTTGATCCAAAGATGTTTTCGTGCGCATCAACCTTAAAGGTCCTTACACTATCTTTTAGGACGGTGGGATGAACCGCCCTAAATGTAAAAAATAACCGCCCCAAATAGCTGCATTTAAGGTTTCTATATTTGTTTTCTAGGGCGGTTTTGTATTTAATTGGGCGGTTTAATTTTTGTTTTTGGGGCGGTTGGTTAATTTTATGGGGCGGTTTAATTTTTTGTTTTGGGGCGGTTTATTAGTTTTATGGGGCGGTTTCATGTTTGTTTTTTTGGGGCAGTTCCGGTTATATAGGGCGGTTTTTCGATTGGATATTTGGGGCGGTTATTCTACGAGAGCTGGTAAAATATTCATACTGAAACAAATTTCCAACCAACATTAAAATCTGCACCGTGATATATACAAATTTCTAGATTCAAATCAACATATATACATCTAAATATCCAATACTATCATTCATAACTTCAACAAAACTTATAGTTAGAATCATTCATAACTTCAACAAAACTTAAAGCTAGAATGCAAGTTTAAATTTAGACTTAAAAGATGTAAACTAAAATCCAAAAACATCATGTTTGGTTGCGAAACACAAAGTTAAAAAGTTGTGGCACAAGTCTATAACCATTTCATCAATCTCCTTACATGTAATGTACTTTTCATTCCAAATATAAAAATATATAAACAAAAGAGTGAGATACTATATATATATACAAACTATATCTAAAATTAAATTAAACACTTACACTTTCAGGAAAATTTTGTTGATATAAATAAAGAAACTCATGCATGTTATTAATCAAGCAATAGCCACACTCCCAATAGTTTTTTTGGTGTATGACGCACTACATTACATTAACAACAATTATTTTAAATACAATCAAATAAATTAAAAAGATTAAATTAAACAAACCTTAACCATTTCTCATTTTAAGTGCAAGCCCAAAGCATCTTCAATTAGAAATGAAAAGGCATAAATTTGCTTGCTTTTGCTCTTCATTATTGAATCCAGAATATATCATTTTTGTTTCAAAGGACAAATTATAATGAGCACCCAATGAACACTATAATAAATAAATCATAAAATAACTAAATTAGGTATGTTGGTTATTATTTATAAATGTTTTGCAAATAAAGTAAAAAAATACATATTACCTTGCTACATATGGTGCAAAAAAAATGGTCTTTCACTATGAAATGAATACACTTCTAAGATGTGTTGTTTTGTACGATACGGATATTTGGTACATATATCACCCAAAATTTCTCGTGGATTGAAGAATGCACATTTTGAATTTGGCATTAATGCAAAAAAAGTACCTTAAATTACAATAATGTTAAGTATATATGAATTGGATAGTGTCTAAAGATGTTATTAAAACATATAAAAAGAATAAAAAAACATACATTGCAAACAAGTGAATGATGCCAGCATCAAGCCAATCGTTGTAAAATAACCCCAACAACTCAACGTATGAAAGACCTTCAACATACTTTTCGAGATACATCCCGTCAGGTGTAGAACATGTAATTGCATGTTCATCGCCAAAGAAAGCTGCTAACATTTGAGAAATCCTTTGTATTGAACGAGGTCTCTTTTCTATATTCACAAAAGCAATCTCAATTTCCGGATCAATAAATTTAGGATTCGGATCTTGAATATTTGGAGCGATCGAATCTTCAATATTTGGAGCGATGGTAGTGGGCATTTGGGTTGGTTCACCCTGCTCAATTTGCTTTAACTATCAAAAAGATAATGATAATAACATTAATTGATAATTATCTATATTTGTGGGTGTGTGATCTATTACAAATAAGTTGATAACTAATTACCATATTCACAAAACCCATTGGTCCAACTTCATATTGTTGTTCTAAAAATGAAGAAATGTCAACCAATTCTTCAACCTAAATAATAAACAAGTTATAAAATTATACAAAATAAAACTTATTAATAATAAACTACTTGTTGTGGTATATAAACTACTTCCGTTGTGACTTCAGGGTTGTAAGTTTGTGGAGAGATGACTCTTTAACTTGAAATGGAATTCAATGTCTCGTTCATAAGCTTCAATTAATCAAAAGATGTTAAAAAAAATTATAATATAGCAAGATAAAATAATATATGTACAAATATACCTTTAATGTTTCTCTTGGCCACTGAACAAAATTATGAAGCATATATCCCACACAACATTTCATCAGTCCGAGTCACATCAAAAACATGTGTTTTTTCATAACCTTCGATGACCGTGTCTACTTGGACCTTGACACACTTCTCGTTTAATAAACCTCCATGTAGAATACGGTCTACAGAAGGCCATACTTGTCCTTTAGCTACACAAGTTCCAAACGGGGTTGGAGCGGAAATAACAATTCACAATAAGGTAATTTCTGTAAAATCATACGTTTTCTTTAATAATATAGCATGTGTATGTATACATATAAATGACCTTTTTATTTGTAAACATATAAATATTACCTCTATAGGTGGATAGTTGATATTTTGTCCACCTGATATATCACTAGAGCCATGAGGAATTGGGCTCTCATCAACCATTTGAACTGCAACACTACCTCGACTTCCATCTCTTCCCGCATCAATTTTTTTGCGATGTTTATCAACATTAAAAAGTCCACCATGAACTTTTGTTGAATCTGTAAACTCAAAATGAAAAAAAGATTTGATGAACCTTTGCAAATCTTTCATTATTATAATAAATATATTAAAATTTTATATGTTTATAAACGTAATTACCGACGACATTTGAAATTGTACGTGAGCGTCCTTCGTGCTCCGGTTCCAAACTCTATTCAGAGAATCATCATTTCCTTCAAAATATGACACATATTTAATCATGCTTTCTTCAACACAAACCTATAAATTATAATTGATAAGACATTCAACTATATGATAATATATAAGTTAAGAATATATCTATTTACCAACTCATTGATTTTTTTCTTTAGTATCGTCTGTAAGTTCATAAACTTTGATTTGTTTATTTTTCATGGCCTTGCTCAATATCCAAAACTTGGTATGATCATTTTGTATATTCTTAACATGGTCATCATCCGCTTCAATTTGAGGCCAGATCTTCTCAAAATTTTCCTTCAGCCAATGAATCCTATTCTTCCAACATGTGAAAAATTTTTATTCATTGGCTCTAGCTTTAGTGCTTTTTTCCTTATCATAAATCAACAAGCAAAAAATAAAACTTGTCACAAACAAATATATGAACAATAATAATAATAAGAATAATAAAAATAATCAATAACACATACCACAAATTCTTCACTAGATTTTTCCTTACAAAAACCATCCCTGTGCATACGATCAAGAAATTCATACTTGTCAAAGGGAAGCTTGTCTTGTTTTACATACTCGTTAACAAAAGAATGCTTTTAAAATTAGTCAATATTTTTTTGGCTTTCTTTAACATATAACTTTTCAGATCATCAGTTTTAATATTAAAGAGCTCCTAAAAATTTACATAGCGAACAATTAGAAATAATAATTAACCTATAGTTTAATATATTTAACAAAGTAAAATATATACTACCTTTATTTGTGACCAAAGTTCTTCCAAAACCTCTTGTGGTATGTCTTTTGTGTTCATATAATACGGTAATAATTGATTGCATTTTAAAGCGTAATTGGACATAAACCACTGGTAATTATCACCAATTGGCTGATTATTTTCATCAAATTCAATTACATACTAGTTTTCCCCATGCGTCTTTGTCGAATCGGGTTGTTTGCTGTAAACAACACTTCACAAGTATTTCTCTCTTTCAATGTAACAGATGCGGAATATCTGTTTAGAAGGATCTCTCAAACACTCAATGGTGAACAAATAATCTTTGAATAACAATAAGAACACAAGAATAAATTCAAGCTCAAAGATATATTTCTCTCAAAGTATGTAAGTTACAAGCAGAGCACACGAATAATCGCAAGCACACTCACACACCAGCTTGCTTAACAAGTTTACAATGAGAGGTTATATAGCCAAGGCTACAACCGTATACTCGTAGGAATACTAGTTGGGTATACTAGACAATACATAACGTAAAGCTTATTCTAGTATGTAGAGTGTCTTAACAGGCTAAGACACTCAATCACAATTATTACAAATATAGACATTGACTTAACCAAAGACTACAAAATGCATTTAATGTTGTTGATCTTCAAGGCTTCAGATATTCTTTTGCATTTAATGCAGCTGCGGAGAAGTAAGTTGTTGTCTGACTTTAGGTATGTTTATCCTTGTTGTTCTCAAACCAGCATATCTGTTGTCAGCTCCTTTTGTACTATAAAAGTACTCAGCTACAATCTTTGTCAGAGTTTAAACCTCGGAAGTCTTTGTCTTTGTCTTTGGGTGCAGAAGAGAATCTTCGGAAGCTGTTAGTGTTCGGAAGCCTTTAGTCATCAGAAGCTTTATGTCTTCAGAAGCTTTGGAGATTTAACTCTAAGTATTGGCCTTCCGAAGTGTTTGTCTTGTACAGCCTTCAGTAGGGGTGAGTTACCCTTCAGGAGCGATGTTGCTTCCGAAGAGGAACTCGTTCCTTCCGAAGGCTGTTTGTCTGTGTAGTCTCTAATACTTAGACAAAATTGAATTTTGGTGAGCTTCAGCTATAACATCAGTGCCGGATGCGTTGCCAGAACAGTGATCGCTACAGTAACTTGCACTGTAACTCAGGTACACATTACGTGAAACTATGTTTATACTATTGACACTTGATGCTTGACATGAAACTATTATGCTATTGGTCTGAAATCTGCTTTAAACCTCATGGTTTAACAGTCAGTAACACATCAGACAACACATAACTGACACACTGATGCTTGATTTGATGCTATTATGTATAAACGTATGTGAGGTTAAACAGAACGAAACCATAACGGTTATTGTTACAGAATGCTAAACCGACAAATTATTCGTATAGGTGACGATTTGTACGAATAAATCTGAAAGTTTAAGGTTCTGAAATGATGACTGGAAAGTAGAAAACAAGAATCAGAAAGCCAAACCATCGTCGTGTTCGTTCGAATGACGATTCGAACGAATACGCGCGATGGTGACGCGTTCTGACGAAACGAAACGAAAACGATACGAACGATATTAAAGGTAAGAAAATATAATATTTTCTGCTTTACAATTTTGAAACTCATCAGAAATAAATGAAAAGAAACTATTTTAATTAATACTCGAACGAAGTTACGAACACTCAAAATAACAAATTACGATAAATAATTCAAGAAAAATGATATTTAAAATATTTACTAGAAATAACCACCTTCCAAACATTTAAAATATAGTCTTTTTATTTAAATTATAAAACATGCGCGTAACGTGCCGGAAACACGACGAAAACAAAAACCGAGCAACCTAAACGAACCCGAATACCCTCGGGGTATTTAAACACTAAATGAGACCATTTAATTCATTTCTTACATTCCCACTCTCTATGTAAAAGAAATTCCCGTCCAGCTCTCTCTCTCTAAAAATTTCCATCTTTAAACCTTCATAACTTCGCTCAAATCTTGGAGAAATCACGAGTTCTTGGCGTCCACGCGTAGCTACCGACATCCTCTACCAAGAAGTACAAACAATCGGAAGTTTGGTCAAGCCAAAACCCAGGTATTAAGCCTTAAAGATTCGGAAATATAGGGTTTCTTACCCCTTAGTTCGATTTACACACACATAACCGGTTAAATACCCAATAGTTCGAACCACATGATCACGTGAAGCCCATTTTCGCATACCAGCAACATGATACAGTCTTGGAATGGGGGATGCTAGAGGATGATGGTGATGAAAGTACAGGGTTCGTGTTATGCAACCCCAGCCGAACCATGGAATGGTGAAAGCATAATACGGCCAAACCTGAGAACTCAGAAGCCGCGAACCTTTAAGCCATCACCGAACCTTGCGGTCAGATGGCGGAACCTTATTGCTTCAGCTGAACCTGTGCTGGGCTTACAAAGGCCGAACCTTCATCATCATCTCCAACCTACCCCGAACGAACCATCACCTAGATGAACCTATGTTGCAGACCATCAACCATGAATCTCTTCACCATGCTGACCGAAGCTATGCATGCCACCACCGAACCTTGTTTGCACCGAACCCCTCATGACCAGCGAGCTCTTATGCGAACCTATGGCGAACCTATGAGCTTAATAGGACCAACGAAGCTCTTGCATGGCAAACCCTCCCATGCGAACCTTCCCCTTCATGAACCTAAACCATGCCCGAACCCTAGTGCTGATCATGAATCTCCAACCTGCCTACGAACCATACTAACAACCGAACCTACGTGTTGGAAAACCTAGCAGTGGCTGCCGAACCGTCACCTCACCTGAACCCCAAGGTTCGCTGGAAATGGGGAAACCGTAGCTTGACCGGATTTAGACTCACCCCTTAGGCCATGTTGGTTGAACTAGCCCATCACTTAAATTGAGCAAGTAAATTCTAATCGGCCCCATATCAAATTCACTTCGGCCCATACCCTTTATTCAACTCACGGCCGATTAAATCCTTGGCTCAATAGCTTGGCCCATGGCCACTATTTTGGCCACATTAATTGTATTTGGCCCAACAGCCTCTCTAGATCAACCCATTAACAATTGGTTCGGCCCATGACATGGTTTCACTTGGGACAAACACATGAACTTAAATCACAAGGGCTAACATATAAACTATTGATAGTAAATTAATACAAAAGTGGTAATGGTTTGTTTTACAAACATTATATCCATACAAGCTATTAGTGTGACATGGTGTGATTGGAATTTCTAGAAAGAAGATTGAATACAAGGAATAATTAAAAACTAAGTCTTAAGTTGTGAATCATAACAAAATATAAAATTTAACCTAAGTATGTTAAAAGACCCAAAGCCAACAACATATAAACGGGGCCGAACAATGACCGAGACTCACGAGTGTTAGCCAACTCTAGGGCTAACACAAGCACATACACACACACAAATCAATTACAATCAATATTTATAGGCTACATACAATGTGAAATCAATACATGATAGTGAATACACAACGGGTACAATCAAGAGCGCGCGTATTCTTGTTATACTTAGTCAACCACTTCAAACACAAGGTGAGTTCATTTGTCCCTTTTCAAACATATTTTTTTTACCTCGGGACTGAGAAGCATGTTATACATTTTAAATAATTATTGAAATGTTTATAAAATGCTTTTACACTTATTCATGATACTTATACAAATGCTTACGCTTGAAAACTCTCATTTGGGTAGCTAAAGACTAAGACTTAAACTCTGTGCTTGATGCTTATGCTATAATCTTGAAGCTTAAACTATATACTTGATGCTTATGCTACAGACAAGATGCTTAAATTCTATGCTTGACGCTTATGCTATACACTTGAAGCTTAAACTATATACACAATGCTATGTTATGGACTATATGCTCAAACTATATGCTAATGCTTGAAACTAAATGCTCAAAGCTATGATTTTGTGTGCAAAATGCTAAGCTTGTATCTATTCCTAGGCTACGTAATTGCTAAACATTGCTAGAGCAAAGCTTGTACCCATGCATTGAGATACGTGAAAGCTAAACTATGAGGATGCTAAGCTTTTATCTATATATGAGATATGTAAATGCCAAACATTGCTAGAGCAAGGCTTTTGTCTATATATGAGATATGTAAATGCTAAACTATTTGTGTGTGCACAGCTTGTGTTTATGTATTGGATACGTAATTGCCAAACATTGCTAGAGCAAGGCTTGTATCTATATATAGGAGACACGTAATTGCTAGACTATTCAGATGCTAAGCTTAAACCAGTTCATGAGATACGTAATGGCTAAACACTGTTAGAGCAGAGCTTGTATCTAGCCGTGGGCTACGTAAATGCTAAACATTGCTAGAGCAAAGCTTGTACCCACGCATGAGATTGGTGAAAGCTAAACTATGATGTGTGAAACAATGGTGCTTGTACAACTTACTCTAAAGCTAATCCACATCAATGCTATAAACTTGTAAACTTTGAAACAGTATACGAAAGCTATGATGAAGACTGGATTGAATGGTAGGTAAAATGGTTAATTATCCTTAACAACAGTGTCATATGCGGATTAGTATGTGGTGGGATGGCTTCTGGGCGGGTTGTAGGCTCGACCCTTTCATATGCCCTATATATAAGCATACAGGATGTTAATGAGGTTAAGGTTTTACTGAAAGAGGTTTGCTAAAGCTATTTTAAACTTATAAACTATATGAACTCACCAACCTTTGTGTTGACTTTGTTTTCTTACATGCTTTCTCAGGTGATGCACAGGAATAGGCTAAGGCTTCAGGATTGCATGCTAGGCTGCCCAGATAGAGGACCTAGTTGACTTTTGAAAGCACATCTTTTGTTATTGACACGAATCACTTTTGATGTCTTGTATAGTTACAAGATAGAAAACATTTGATTCTTTTGATAAGTTTACTAGGTTAAATTACCAAACATTGACACTTGTAATTTAACTTTGTAATCCTATTTTAATGTTATATTGTGCTTAGTTATTCTTAACATTGATGCTATGTAAACAATCTGATCATCATGATTATCACTCACGATATCGCGCCCCGAGAACCTTCCGCCCAGCGGGGAAGTCGATTCGTCCCGCCGGATCGGGGTGTGACATCAGCCTTTATTAGTCTTTACAGTCTCCCCCCTAGGCTGATGCTACCAAAACTTCTTAGTCGATTCTTCTTGTCACCCTTTCTCCCCTCAGGACCTGAGCCCTTGCCTTCACCCATTTGATGGCAATTCTTCCATCTGATCCATTGTCAGGATTATCAAGAGGGAGTTTCTCAAGATCAAAAACAAATTGTGGAGCCAACACCATTAGTTGCATGATATCCAAAACCTTTATTCCTCCATTGAACTGAGTGAGAACGAATTCCTTATGAAGTACATTAAAGCTCCATTTCGCTATATGGATGTAAGTATGATGGTGCTTTAGTCCATGGAGATCTCTTGGATGTACTTGAGGTTCTGGAGCATCTTGTGTGGCTTTTGGTCCTGGTCCTGAGGGATCATACTCTGGCTCAGAGTCAGAGGAGATGGCAGTTGTTCTCTTTTTCCTTTTAGCCATGCTCTTTCTTCTTCTGAATCTTGGTCTGTCTTGGGCAATGGCTTGACTCCTCTGTTCTCTGGCCTGTTCATCCTGCACATTGGAGCCCACTGCTTCATATGTTCTTGCAGTGAGATATGGGCCTACATCCTAAGTTCTAGGATGCTTTGTACTCATCTCATCAGCCTTTGAGTTTCTCTCAGGATCAGGGTTTGTTGATTGTTGCTTCCTTGCATGGTTTTTACCCTTCTTGATCTTAATCACTGAATAGATGGGCATGTTGTCCAAAGAAGGACTTGATGGAGGAGCTTCAGGTTCTTCCTTAGGATTTAGGGGGAACATGTTGGGGAACATAGCTTTTGAAGCTTCCCCACACATGACTTCTTCACCTTCTCTGATCCCAGATCCAAAGATGGGAATTTCAATTGTTGCTCCTCCCCCTAAACCTAAGCCTAAATTTAGGCTTGCCCTTTGAGCTTGTATCTGCTCAATTGAAGGCAACTCACCTCTGGCTACTTTACCCTTGATATCTCTAACATGCATGTCCATGGTTGAGTTCTTCATAGGGCCTAGCTGCCGAGCATGGAAGCCATATTGTAAGAGGAAAGCTTTCAGTTTGTCTCTGTAGGCCTTCTCCTTTTGTTTCTTAGTAAGTACAACTATTGCTTTTGATGCAGAAGCTGCCTGTTCTTGCTGCTGCACTTTCTCCAGCTCGGCAGCCATCTCAGGAACCGACCAGAGCAGCACCTCATCAAGATCATATCCCTTCTCTTGGAGTTGAGCAGAAAACATGATAAGATCATCATCCATGGAGGTGTCTGGTCGGCCCTTCATCTTCTTTGGCCTCCTCTCCTCTATTTCAGCTTCCTCCTCTAGGGTTAGTTTCCTTTTTCCTTTGTCCATTAACGTTGCCCTAGAGGAGATGGATCTTGTAGCCTCACCAATTGGTTCATCGGCAAGTAGCTCCTTTGTGGAGGAATCATCAATAATGACTGGGCCTTCGAAAGCAGCTGCAGCTTCAGAGTTCACCTTAGCATTCACTGCCTCCTCCAGTTGACCAACCATCTTGGGTGATTCCTTACTAACATCCACAGAGTGCTCAGGAATGGAGGAGAGGTCTTCAGCAGACTTTGTCCCAGAAGGGGACACAGGTTCCATGGAGACAGGTTTTTCTTCCTAAGTAGTATCCTCCATGGCAACCTGGGCTGTAGTCTCAGGAGGAGACTTAGTCCCAGAGGGGGACTGTTGAGTCCTAGTAGGGGACTGTTGAGTCCTAGTAGGGGACTTAGGCTCCACAGAGACATTTGTTGTTGTGAGCTCTTGCTCTGTCTCTTTGGCAGCCTCTGTTGCCTCAGAAGAAGAGGAAGAGGAAGTGGTGGAATCATGGAAGTAAGTGCCCAAGAAGTCATCCCATTCATTAGTCAAACTGACTATGGATAGGTTGACATCTTGTACAACTTCCTCTTCTCTTACTTATGGTCCTAACCCTGCTATAGATGGTGCCTTCTCCCTTTTTTTGGTAGCATCAGGGGAGACAAAAGTAGTGGTAGCAGGATTAGGATGAAAGGGATTAAGTACCACTGGGGGGCGCCTCCTGAGATCCAGGATAGTAGCCTCTTTGGCCTGGACCTCAAGCCGCAGGGTAGCAACCTCAGCTTCCAGGTGAGCTACCCTGGCTTGGAGGGATGTGATGGTGGCCGTCAATTCCTATGTGCTGGTGCCCTCATCCACATGAGTGGAGTCATTAGGCGATGGAGTCCTGAGCCTGGCTCCTGCACCTCCATCACCAGATGTGGTTTCTTGGCACCCTGGGTTCCCCTCATTGAGAAGAGCTTCAAAGAAGTCCTCGCCATTATGGGTTGCCGCAGGTGAGGTCCTATTTCCTGTACCACTGTCCTGAAGAACCTGAGAAGGTTCAGCAGTAGTGGCAGCCTCACCTGCATTGACCCCTTCTGAACTCCTAGGGTCAACCTCTGAAGTGGTAGGCTCTAGGTCGGGGAACCTTGCCTGTGGCTGTGTCACCACTCTCATAAGTGTTTGGGTATCTGGAGAGAGTGGTTCCTCCACAGCCAAAGCAGAAGTCCCTTGAGCCTGGGTAGAAGTATGGGTGGGGGGCAATTCTGGGTGATAAGAACCTGGAGACTTGGGAGACAGTCTCTGATCTAATGGAGTTGCTTCATCAGAATCAGACTCAATGATAGGGGTATCCCTTTGGATATTCTCAGGTATGTTTTGTGACATACTCTGAGGGCTTTTAGGCAGGTTGAGGGAAGTCACAGGTTCCAGAGGAAGAACCTGTGAAATAACAACAGGCGTGGCTTTCACCTTAGGTGGAACTGTGCCGTTGACAGCTGTAGAGAGCTGTTCAGGGGTTCGGCGACGTTTGTAGGTGATTTTGATAGGATGGGGAACTGAAATGGAAGGTGTGGGTTCAACATCTGTGGGTGCAACAGCGTTGTCACCTTCTGGAGTAGGTAACTCCATAGAAGGAAGAAGAGGAGTAAAGTTCCCAGAGAACTGGTTACTCTTCTTCTTTAATTGGACAAAAACCTTGGAAGTTACCAAGGGAACTTTGTATGTATTTCCAGTGAGTGAGAGGACATAACCCAACTCACTATCAAATATGTGCTGCAAAAACCTGGGATACATACAAAATTTCTTTGGAGACGAAATATTGTCTACCAAATTATTGAAAATGAAAGCTGAAAAGTTAAAAAGTTGGTTTGAGAACAAGACATGAATAGTCGAAGCTAGGTCAGAAGGAACTTGATCCCAAACACCAGTCTTATTAGAAAGACAGTGCAAAAATAAATGTATGAGGTACTTATAATTATAGGACACTCTACTCTTCAAATAAGTTGTTGAAGGGAGAGGACCTTCGTACCCCATTGACCTGAAGGTCAATGCTACCTCATCCTTAGTGAATGAGACCCTTCCCCCGGCATCACTGAGTTGAAGATGCCGACATATGGTCTCCACAATGATGGAGATAGGATGAGCATCAATGGTGGCATGCAAAATCCGACCATTGGGAGATGAAGAAACTGAACAAGAACCCCAAAACTGCTGGTAATGCGATTCATACACCAGGGGTTGAACAGTGAGAGCAAATAAATACCTGCTCCTTCGAAGAAAGGAGATGATCGGAGCAAAATCAACATCATTCTCTGCTGATAACTCCGCAGGAAGATTGTGTGAGGGTCTGAAGGCAAGAAGTTCCATGGTGATCGACGGTTTTTAGGTTAGAATCGGAGAAAAGGAGAATTTGAAATGAAACGGTGAGAGAAGGTGAATGAACGGGAGCCCTTTTATACCTTCGGATGTCAGCATTTAATATATAACCACATTAAATTTTGAGATCCGGATGTCAGAAAATGTACTTCCGGAAACAGCTTATTTATTATTCAAAATTGACTAAGGATTGAATTGTTTCCTAGAGAATTAGTCATCGGAAGTGATTCAAGAGACCAAAGAAGTTCTTCGAAAGATACTTGCTTCTGAAGCATATGCAAGTATATCATCGGAAGTGTATCTTCTGAAGACTTAGATAAGTTCATCATAAAAATTGTTCTTCGGAAGACATCTTCTTCTGAATAGGAGGTTCAGAAGGTTTTGCTTCGAAGTTATAATGTATCGGAAGTATAATACTTCAGAAGTAAAGTTATCTTCTGAAGTGTGACATCTTCTAACATAAGGAAGGAATAATGCTTCTGAAGACAAACTATCTTCTGAAGGGTAAGTACTCATCAGATGATACTTTAAGTTTATCTTTCGAAGAATTATTCATTCTTTGTTAATTCATTTACTCAAAGTTAATCATGCCAATGGCTGTTATTAAATACTTGAATCTTCCTTCATCAAATGCCTTGGTGAAAATATCAGCCAAATTGTGTTCTGTATCAACTTTGACTAGATGAATCAACTTCTTCTCTGCACAATCTCTGATGAAGTGATACCTGATATCAATGTGCTTGGTCTTGGAATGCTTGACATGATTGTTAGTGATGGAGATTGCACTGGAGTTGTCTATCTGTATAGGAGTATTGATCAGCTCTACTCCATAATCCTTCATCTGATTTTGAATCCAAATAACTTGTGCACGGCAACTAGAAGCAGCTATGTATTCTGCCTCTGCAGTGGAAGTAGAAACAAAAGATTGCGTTTTGCATTGCCAAGACACAATTCTGGATCCAAGAAATTGACATCCTCCTGATGTGGATTTCTTGCTAATGTTGCAGCCTCCATAATCACTGTCTGTATAAGCCATGAACTGAAAATCTTCATTTCTAGGATACCATAAACCTAGACTAGGTGCTCCTTTGAGGTACCTAAAAATTCTTTTCACAGCCAGCATGTGTGAGACTTTGGGATTAGCCTGAAATCTTGCACACAAGCAAGTTGCAAACATTATATCAGGCTTGCTTGCTGTGAGATACATCAAGGAGCCTATCATTGCTCTGTATTGATGCTGATCAACATCCTCTCCCTCAAGGTTAGGGCTAAGAGATTTTGTCTTGGACATTGGAGTTCCTAGAGCTTTGCAATCAGTAAGCTTGAATCTTTCAAGAATGTCCTTGACATACTTTGATTGACTGATAAAAATCCCTGTAGGAGTTCGTTTCACCTGTAGTCCAAGAAAGAAAGTAAGGTCTCCCATTGAACTCATTTCAAACTTAGACTTCATCAGTGATTCAAAGTCCTTGCAGAGAGATTCATCAGTGGAACCAAAGATAATGTCATCGACATAGATTTGCACTAGCATGATATGTTGATTGGACTTCTTGAAGAAGAGAGTTTTATCAATTTTTCCTCTCTTGAAGTTGTTAGCCAATAGAAAAGAAGACAAAGTTTCATACCATTTTCTGGGAACTTGATGCAGCCCATACAGAGCCTTATCAAGCTTACAGACATGATCAGTAAACTTTGGATCTTCAAAACCAGGAGGTTGACACACATACACCTCCTCATCAATTCTTCCATACAAGAAGGCACTCTTCACATCCATTTGAAACACTTTGAATTTCTTGGCAGCTGCAAAGACTAAAAATATTCTGATTGCTTCAATTCTTGCAACTGGAGCAAAAACTTAATCATAATCAATGCCTTCTTCCTGTGTATACCCCTGAACAACCAACCTTGCCTTGTTCTTGATGACCACTCCCTTGTCATCTTTCTTGTTTCTGAACACCCATTTTGTTCCAATGGCATATTTTCCTTCAGGTAAAGGGCAAATCTTCCAAACTCCTTGTCTTTCAAACTGAAGAAGCTCCTCCTGCATGGCTTCTACCCTACTATTGTCTTTCAGTGCCTCAGCCACTTTCTTGGGTTCTATTTGGGATAGGAAGCAAGAAAACAAACAGATGTTTGCTTCATGCATAGAAATTCTTGTTCTTACTCCTTCTTCAACATTTCCAATAATTTTCTCAACTGGATGGGTGTTATGGATGCGAGTTCTAGGAATCACATCCAGCTGAGAAGCCAGATCCAGATTGCTTGACTCAAGGTTAGGAAGTACCACTTTAAGTTGGATTTCTGGCAGATCTTGAGGTCTTTGTGTTTGGACTGTTGTGGGATCACTTTCTATGTGAGATGAGGTTTCCAGAGTGTTTGTTTCAACTGAGGGATTCACGTCTTCTTCTTGACTCAATGGAACTGAAGTAGATTCACTCAAAGGAACAACATGAGATGTGTTTACTATCTCAGACTGTGTGACATCATTGTGTGTTGAAGTGAATTCTGCCAATATTTGTATTGAAGCTATTGGCAGTTTAACAGCAAAATCTTCTTCTCTTGTGGATTAGGAGGGTTCTGTGGTAGTTGCCTGTGACTCTGGAACATACTCTTTCACAATATTAAATGCGGATGTAAAGCTATCAAGATCAAATAGCCAAACTGGACCAGTTCCAAGCTTATTGATGGTATGTTCATTAAATTGAACATTTGCAGACTCTTCAATAATTCTGGAAGCTTTGATGTATACTCTATATGCTTTTGCATGTGAAGAGTACCCAACAAAGTAGCACTCTGCTGATTTCCTAGCAAACTTGGCTAAGTGATCTTTGGTATTCAAGATGGTGCATTGACATCCAAATGGTTTGAGAAATCCAATAAATGGCTTTCTCTTATGCCAAATTTCATAAGGAGTCATACCATGTGTCTTAACTACCAATATTCTATTTTGGACATAACATGCAATGTTGACTGCTTCTGCCCAAAAAGTTATTGGAAGTTTGGCATCAGACAACATGGTTCTTGCAGCCTCAATTAGTATCATATTCCTTCTCTCAGCAACACCATTTTGTTGTGGTGTCCTAGGAGCACTAAATGGTCTTGTGATACCTTTAGATTCACAAAAAGAATTTAAAACATGATTCTTGAATTCTTTTCCTTGATCTGATCTGATTATTTTTACATGGTGATCACTTTCATTCTCTACCCTAAGTATAAATGACTTTAGGGTCTCAACAGTTTCATCCTTGGTACTTAAGAAAAATACCCAGGTATACCGAGAGAAATCATCAGTGACCACCAAGTAATAATATTTTCTACCAAGACTTATAACACTTGTGGGGCCAAACAAGTCTATGTGAAGTAAATGCAGGACTGTTGTAATTGAATTTATCTCTTTGGCATGATGGGATGTTTTGTGCTGCTTTCCTTTCAAGCAAGCAACACATTTATCAACACAAATGAATTCCTTTGTTGGTAAACCAGTTACTAAGTTATTTTTGACAAGCTTATTCATATTTTTAAGGATTACATGACAAAGTCTTCTATACCAAAGAGATGATTCATCAAGTGAAGCTTTTGAGACAAAGCAACTTATATTACTAAGTGGTGCAGCTGTGCTCATGTCTAGCATGTACATGTTGTTTCTTCTTGGAGCCCTGAGCAGAATTTGATCATTTGGAACCACAAATCCTGGCTTCAGAACAATGCATTCATGCTCAGTGAAAAACATGTTGTGCTTTTGATCACACACCTGTGATACACTCGGTAAATTGTAATTTAATTCCTTTACAAAATGCACATTCTCAAAGCTAACCTTGCCATTTGTGATTGTGCCCCTATCTGTGATGTAACCTCCCACTGGATCACTTCCAAATGCAACAGACCCACCAAAGAATGGTTCATATTTGTGCAGGTGAGTCTTATTGCCTATCATGTGTCTAGAGCAGCCAATGTCAACAATCCACAAGTTGCTCTTTGATTCCTGCTGCCCCTGCACATGACCAGAAGTGAGTTAGTTTCTAATGGGAACCCAAGCCCATGTGGTCTTGGGTTTTCCATTTGCACCATTGTAAGTAAATTTCTTTGACATCATCTTAGGTGGGACAGATGATGTACTTGCTTCTGATGGGAACGATGGTTGAACAGTTGATTCCTTCTTCTTCCACATTTGTTTTACTTTGTGAGTTGTCGGAAGAGTCTGTTTCCTTTGATAGTCATCGGAAGCTACTTTGCCTTTTCTTTCCGATGACTTGGAAATTGGATTTTTCTTCTGATGGTTTTCTTTGGATGGTCTTCTTCCGAAGGTAGAAAATTTCCTTGGTTTGTTAGAAGCTCCTTTTGCATGAGCTTCCGATGCTTGCTTTCCATTGGAAGCCTTCTTAATAATTTTCTTTCGATTATCAGAAGTACTAGCTTCCGATACCTTATTGACTGGGTTTCTTCCTTGTTCTTCCGAAGAAGAAGATGACTTGATCCAGCTCTTCTTTCTTTCTCTTCTTTCCTTTTCAGAGAAAATTCTGGTTCTTGGATTATAGAAGCAATCAACAGCAAAGTGACTTGTCTCTCCACACATCAAACATATAGTCTGATTGTTGAGAGATTGTTGCTGCTTATCCTTTTTGATGAAGATTGAATTTTGATTCACAGGGGTCGAAGGTTTTGATGTTCCAACAATCTTGTTGGCTTGAGGATTTACCTGTATTCCTGAAAAATTGACCTTTCTCTCCTTTGATCTACCCCTTTTGGACTTGTCAGATGGACAAGTAACATAGTCATCTGAGGAGGTACTCCCAGTTTGAATGTTCTTAGCTTTAATAAAAACTGATGAATGTTTCTTAGTTTTCTTAGTCCTTTTCTTAGTTTTCAAAGCTGGTTTTCTGTTTCTAGTTTAATGGGAGTATCATCCTCATCTGAGCATGCTGAGCTACTTGGGTTCAGATCAGAGAGATCATCACTTTGAGCCACTTTTTGTATGTCTAACTCCTCATCATACATGAGATTTGTCACTGGTTTACACCTGATCTTCACCATAGGAGTATAAGCAAATGGAGGCTCCACTTTGTTATAACCCAAACCAGCCCCCATCTTTCTTACTAGCTCAGATGTATCACTCATTCTGAAAAGTTTTTCATACTTTTCACCTCCTCTTAAAAATTTATCTCTGTAAGACTCAGCCAATACAAGTTCTGTTTTGGCAGTGGTTAGTCTTTCTAAAAGATTGTTAATTTGACACTGTTTGTTAGTGTCTTCATGTTTTAAGCTTGAAATGGTCTTTTTCATTTCCTCAATCTTTTCTTTGTAGTTTCTTTCAGATTCAAAAAAAATTGCCTTGACAACTTGTTAGGACTCAAGTTCATTACAGAGTTGAGAGTTAATTTTTTAAAAACATTTAACTTCTCTAAGCATTCAGGTGTGCACATATCATCAGTTACCTTGAATGAAGAAGTTGAGTCATTTGCCATCAATGCACTGTTGGAAATGGAAGCATCCTCAGCTTGGAAACTCCAGTCTGCAAAATCTTGTTCTGCAATGTTTGCATTGTTTGATGAATTTGATGGTCTTTGAGGTGGTTGCCCAGAAATTGATGGCTGAGTGCCTATGGACTTGGATTCTCTGGAAAAATGCCCTAGCTGTTGGCAGTTGAAGCATTTGAGCTTAGACTTGTCAAGCCCGAAACCATTCTTCATATTATGCTTTTTGAACTGCCTCCCAGTTCTTTGATAGAACTTCTTTGCTCTATAGGAGATCATGGTCGTCTGATAATTGATGTCCATCTCCTCTAAATCATCAGCAGGAATGCCATCTAAGTCTTCTTGGCACAAATGAAAGTAGTTGGTTTCCTCAGCCAAAAGGGCTCCTTGTCCAGAGGTTAGAGTTGGAGTTGGGTTGGAAAAAGTATTTGTGTGTGTTGTTGAAGGAGTAGGTGTCTCAGGGAAGGTGACATTGGGTGTGGAGATGGAATGGTAGATGGGTTGATAATTCTGGTAAGGAGAATGGTTGATGGGTGCACAGAGTGTTGCTGAACCAAGAGTTGCATGGGTGGATTTAGGTTCCTGGGCATCTATTTTCATCTAATATGCACTGAGTATACCAAAGAGTTCACTCAGCTTTAGAGTCCTTAAATTTTCTGTCCTCCGGATGGCTATAGAGTATATGATCCAAGCTTGAGGAAGTGAACGAATAAACTTTTTGATCACATCCTGGTTCTCCATTTTGACACCTGCAGCTACCAACTCATCAACAAGCTGAACATACCTGAGATATTGAGAAGTCATCTTCTCATTGTTCTTTTGACAGAAGTTCGGAAGTTTCAGCATGTCCTTCTTGTTTTCTTTTACATCTTCAGATCCTTCATACATTTGCTGTAAGGAGTTCCACAGCTCCTGAGCAGATTTGCATTTCTTAAATGCATGTATGATTGAGTTGGGAATGGCCATCTAGATGAGCCATAAAGCCTTTGAGTCCATATCCATTCTCTTGTAGTCTTCATCAGAATAGAGAGCTGGATCCTTTGGCACAGGAGCTCCACCGGCACCAGCAGCAGGAACAGTTGGGATGAAAGGCCCTTCAAGACCTCACTTCCAGAGTTTGAAGTCCTGATTCCTGATGAATCCTTCCATCCTAACTTTCCAAGTGTCATAATCTTCTTGAGTGAACATTGGTGGCTTGTTGAGAGTACCATTTTATGTATCATGTTTGTTAAGTGTGACCATATGAACAAACAGACAGAGTATGAGTTTTGAAGTAGTGAGATTTAAGAAAAAATGAAACTAATAACTTAAGGGCGATTAGACGCTTAAGTTTAAGAGCCAAAGCTCTGATACCACTAGTTGGATCAGGTTGTTTGCCGTAAACAACACTTCACAAGTATTTCTCTCTTTCATTCTAACAGATGAGGAATATCTGTTAGAAGGATCTCTTAAACACTCAATGGTGAACAAATAATCTTTGAATAACAATAAGAACACAAGAATAAATTCAAGCTTAAAGATATATTTCTCTTAAAGTATGTAAGTTACAAGCAGAGCACACGAATAATCGCAAGCACACTCACACACCAGCTTGCTTAACAAGTTTACAATGAGAGGTTATATAGCCAAGGCTACAACCGTATACTCGTAGGAATACTAGTTGGGTATACTAGACAATACATAAAGTAAAGCTTATTCTAGTATGTAGAGTGTCTTAACAGGCTAAGACACTCAATTACAATTGTTACAAATAAAGACATTGACTTAACCAAATACTACAAAATGCATTTAATGTTGTTGATCTTCAAGGCTTCAGATATTCTTTTGCATTTAACGCAGATGCGAAGAAGTAAGGTGTTGTCTGACTTCAGGTATGTTTATCCTTGTTGTTCTCAGACCAGCATGTCTGTTGTCAGCTCCTTTTGTACTATAAAGGTACTCAGCTACAGTCTTTGTAAGAGTTTAAACCTCGGAAGTCTTTGTCTTTGGGTGCAGAAAAGAATCTTCGGAAGCCTTTAGTTCATCAGAAGCTTTATGTCTTCAGAAGATTTGGAGATTTAACTCTAAGTATTGGCCTTCTGAAGTGTTTTTCTTGTACAGCCTTCAGTAGGGGTGAGTTACCCTTCGGGAGCAATGCTGCTTCCGAAGAGGAACTCCTTCCTTCCGAAGGCTGTTTTTCTGTGTAGTCTCTGATACTTAGACAAAATTGAAGTTTGGTGAGCATCAACCTTTATTAGTCTTTACAGTCTTTGAACAAGAAGCAACACCACGCTTACCTCATTTATACATATCTACTAAAATCAAACAACACAATGAAAATTAACTTTCATGTACATTTAAAACACAACAATAGTGTGACATCCTTCAACTTTATGGTTTGACTTAACTTAACACCGTTAATATATTTAACGTTGACTACGACTATATGTCATACACTTAATAATTTAAAATTTATTTTAAATCTAGCAAAGTGTATTTCTTTTAAAATGAATAATTTTGCATTTTATAAATTCTACTTTGCGATAAACTATTCCAAAACGAACATATGTGATAGCTTGGTTAATGAATTTAACCAAGGTGTTTGTTTTAGCTTAAAATGATATCAAAAGTGAAGAAATCGATTTAACTAAGAAAAACAATAAATTAAAATATTAACCGGTATATTTACAGGCAACATACCTGTGTTTTACCAAGTTAAAAGTAACAAAATGAACCACATATCATCTAAAATAACTATTATTAATTAAAAGTTGATTATTTTAGTAGGTTTTAATATTTAATAATTTTTCAACTAAAAATCGGTTATTAAATAGTTATTTGGTACAAGATTTAACCACCATAATACCCAGTTTATACCAGTTATCATCCATAAATTACCACACTATGACAAGTGTGTACACATGTCAACACATGGCATGAGTAAAATCTATGAAGATTTGTAAGAATCATTTATAAAATCTTGAAAATTTAATGGACATCATTTGTACAATCTCTACACTCCATCCATTTCTTCTTCCTCCCTCCTCTCTCCTATGTACACCACCACCACCCTACCCATCCACCATTTTCAAACCTTGAAAGCTTCTTTTATTTCATCTCTATCATGGTTCTAGGTGAAATTTGAAGATTTGGTGCAAGAACATAACCATTTTCATCTAATCTCATTACTTTAAGGTATAACCTTCATATCCTTTTGTGTTCTTAAATCATAAAATGAAACTCTTATTCAACCAACTTTAAAGAAATAGAAATCATAACATGGGTTTTTAAAAGATCAAAGTGATTTAGAAGTGTGTGTATGATGATGGATGCATGCAAGCATATATATATATATATGTATGTATGTATGTATGTATGTACGTACGTACGTATGTATGTATGTACGTATGTATATGTATGTATAATTATCTTAGTGTAAATTATGAGTGCTTGCATGTAAGAATTTACGTATACAAATGGATGATCAAACTATTTATTTAAAATGTATGAGAACAAACATTTCTGAAATTCTGGCAGAAAATTAACACCAATTCAACAAGTTATAAAATAGAAATGACAGCTCCAAAATGAACAAACTCAGATTCCACGACTAAGTTCATTGAGTTAGCTTTCCATGCACTACTTAATCAGCTTCTAACTCGACCAAATGATGCTCCAAATAGCCTTCACAAGATCAGTGCATGGATTTGTACCCTCTGACTTGTGCAGCTGTTTTGACTTACTTAAGATCCGAATCATAAAAACTTTTCTAAATGAAAGTTGTTCATAATATGTTAAAATGGTAGACTTAAGAGTTTGATAATCTAACTCAAAAGATTTATATGTCAAAAATGAATCCGAACTCACTGGACTAAATCTGTCAAAACAGAGATGTTCATGACATATATTTGTTTGACTGTTTTGACCCATTTACAAGCAAAATCACAAAAAGTTTTCTGAATGAAAGTTGTTCAAGACACCTTAAAATAATATACTGCAAAGTTTCATAATTTTATTCCAACGATTGCTATTTTTAAAGTTTATCCGAACAAGCCGGACATAATATGTCTAAAAACAGTTTTATAAACTTTAACATTTCTACTTATATATTAATTATTTTCACATATATAAAAGTGTATATATGTCATACACATACTTAAATGATGTGATATATATATATATATATATATATATATATATACTTATAAACATATATACGTTCAAATAATTAATAAGTATTGACGTATTAAACAAAATGGTAGTATTCCAAAAATACGTCGTTATAATGTCAAAATTTTCTAAAAACACGAAACTTAGTATTTTCAATGTATATAACAAATACGTAAATATAAGTTCAAAGCATAATTATTTTAAGAAATTCCGAAACTTAAATTAACCAAATATACAAAATACACAACAACAATACACGACAACACGAACCACATTAAGTACAAAAATTCAAAAGAAATCTATGATGTTGTAGGTGCCTAATACGGTACCAGTTTGGACAACATCCTGATTTCTGTTTCCAACTCAGTTTGCAAGGTGAGTCGTTACATAGCCCCCTTTTCTTTTACTTTCGCTTACAAAATCAACGGGGCTGGAACATGTTTAACTTTGAACTATTTTCTGCAATTCGAACTTGTATCTATGTGGATTTGAGCTATATGTTCCAAACTACCATCTTAACTATACTTAACTTGTACATGGATCATTAACTTGTGAAGCCATACTGTTGTGATGATAGATCTATTGAATTGACCACTCCACCCAGCCGGTGATCACATAGTACTTAACTAGTTTGAGGGTAGTATGGAGTACTATGCCTAACTAGGTTAACTAAGGGTTGATCTACAATAGTTTAATGTGTATGTTTCCACATATTGCCTTATATCGCTATGTTACATATGAATAGCAAAGCTTATCTTTTTGAACTGTTAACTTTTGGTGTCAAAACCTATGTTTCTCACCAACTATTTATAGCTGACCTTTGAATCTAAACATGTTTCAGGTACAAACTAGTGAAGCTATGAGGATCATGTAGGCTTTCGGACTTAGAATAAACTTTGAACTATGAACTACGAGCTTGTTTATGTTACGTCTTTGAACTACTTGTATGACACTTAATTTGGAATGTAATAAATATTAAACTT
Source organism: Mikania micrantha (assembly GCA_009363875.1). Lineage (NCBI taxonomy): Eukaryota > Viridiplantae > Streptophyta > Magnoliopsida > Asterales > Asteraceae > Mikania > Mikania micrantha. The sequence goes on along the minus strand of CM018680.1, from coordinate 57,386,699 downwards.
TAATAGTCGATCATGAGCTTTTGAACAGTCGACGTCGCGCCCCGACGTTATTCCGCCGTCGGTCGGGGTGTGACAGATTGGTATTAGAGCCATGTTATAGGGATTTAGGTTATTAGACATGACCTAGACTATAACCTTAGTTAGCTTAGGATCTTACGTGCGACTTATCTACACCTTATTTCTATCTGCATCCCTGTTTTTCATCCCCATCCTTAACTACTCTTAGGGAATCCTCAAACCCTCAAAAATCAAATGTTTTTAGACTATACGTCTAATCTGTATAAAAATCTCGTCAAAGTCTTCGAGTTTTAAATAATAATTATAGACACGTGCAATCTGGAAGGGTGATTACCTGTATCTTGGGGGTTCTGTCTAGGAAAGTGTTTCGTATAAATCCTAATCAACCGTTGGACCTGTTACACTTTCCTGGGAACTCTTGGGGTGAGTAGTCACTTATAGGCTAAAGCATGTCTCTTACAATTGTTTGAAAAACTTGAAGCAACTTTGATTAGTCCATGTGATCATCTGTTGGTTACACCTTATATGTTTTAAAATTATCTCTTATATTATGAAATACTCTTATGGATATTTCATATTCATCCTTTCCATGTTTTTATATTCTATAGAATGCCTCCCCGTCACCAGATTCCTCGTCGTCAGATTCCTCATCGTCCGAGAGGTCAAAGACTTGCCCAACTCATAGCTCAACAAATGGCTGCTGCTTTACCGAATCTTGTAACTCAACTCAACGCTGCAGCCCATAACGGGCATAATGAAAATGGTAATGGCAGAAATGGTAGCAATCACACTTGCACCTTTAAACACTTCAACTCTTGCAACCCCACTACATTCAATGGTATAGAAGGAGCCACTGGTCTTTTACAGTGGTTCGAAAGTATCGAGAACACCTTCCTCAATAGTGGTTGCCCTGAGAATCTTCGGGTACAATATGGTACAAGCGTTTTTCAAAAGAGGGCACTAACTTGGTGGAACGGTGAAAAACGTAGCCGTGGTGTGGATGTTGCTATGGCACTACCTTGGGCCGATGTCAAACAACTTATGACCGAAGAATTTTGCCCAAGAAACAAAATGAAGAAGCTTAGAAGAGTTTTGGGATCTTACCCAAGACAGTGGTGAAAATTTTGCATACACGAACCGATTTCATGAGCTTAGTCTGCTTGTACCTCATATGGTCACCCCTTTATCAAGGGCCATAAAGAAGTACATTGGTGGACTACCAATGACAATTCAAGATACTGTGCTGGGCAGAAATCCAACGACTCTTGAGGATGCTATCAGACTTGCTGCAATGTTAACCGATAATCATGTCACACCCCCAATTTCCCACTCGTGGTGTCAGTCCACGTGGGTGTGACGTGTCCAGAATCACAGCTCAAGGTCATATAGAACACTTCTATATGCGTTTACAAATCCAAAGTTTGACACATACACTCATAAAATAGTTTGCAGCGGAATAAAAGTTATCATAACATATTGCAGCGGAAAATCAAATATTAGTGCAGCGAAATAAATAAGTCATAACATGCAGCGGAAAGTTTGAAAATGTTAGACATCACATTGTTTAGAAATTACATAACGGATAAATATTGTTTTGTCAAAAGACACAACAGAATGCATGCGGTTCCTAAAGCTCATCCCTTAAATGTGCATCCTGTTCCATACGCAGCTAGTTACCTGAGAATACAAGTTAGAAAAGTGTCAACACAATGGTTGGTGAGTTCACAGGTTTTGATATACATATATATAGTAAGAAAGTGTGTCATGTTGTTTATCAATGTTAGTACCGAGCCCTAGGCCCAAAGTGTCAGTGCGTCACTACCGAACTAGACTTGTTTGTCCTTGCCTCCGCTATGTCTCGTATACATAGCAAGTTAGGTCAGAGTTTGCACGGGTTATGACATCCAGTCAACATAGTGCCCCGTGGGGTTAGTCATTCCCTAATGGATCCATCCAAATCTACCACGTTGTTCGTACATTAACGGTAAGACTTTGTGAGGGCTTAATACGAGTTCAACACTTAATGTTTGTCCAATAAACCAGCATACACAAAATGTTTGTACAGTAATGAATGTTTGACTCGATGCAACTAGTATTCTCCCCCTATTTAAAAGCGTTTGAAAAAGGGTAAAGAGGGGCCGTAAACTCACCTTAGTGATGAAAGTAGTAAGTCAAGCGTAAGCTCCTGCGTAGATGGCACGTCGGTCACCGGCAACCTATATCGTATACCATACGTGAGTTGGTGTAAGTGACCGTGCTAGTGTTCGTGTCTGTGCCAACAACCCTTGGTTGTTCACGTTTGTCCGTGTCGGTCCACAATGACCGTGTTTGCTCGTGTTGGTCCACATTGACCGTGTTTGACTGTGTTGGTCCACATTGACCGTGTTTGACCGTGTTTGACCGTGTTTGACCGGAGTTGACCAAGTTTGACCGTGTCAAGTCAACGACCCGTTGGTGATCCGTGTGACGGTTGTGAATCGTGTAGCAATCGTGTAAGTGCTCGTCGTGTGCAAAACGCGTAAGTCGCGTCTATGGACAACTTACTATTTATAGTAAGTTTCCATTTATGGAAAGTTCACAAAGCATATCGGTTTTAGAGTTCTAGCATGCTCATTAGTCCTACGTGATCATGTCAACACATAGCAACGTCATCATACAGTTTCACATAAGTCGTCTATAGCATGTTAGCACATAAAAGTTTCCTAAAATGGAAAGTTTCCATTTTTAGCATACGTGACATCGGAAACCATCTAACTTAGCATCTAACCATAATGTTATAACATAATAAGTCATCTAACATGTTTAAATCATACAACATATTCATAGATTCGTTTTTGTAAAAATAAAGTTACTAAAATTAGTAACTTTGGCTATTTCACCCAAATGAACAATCTTACCACTTCCATCCCATTTTTATGTCACCAATCATCATAATAAACCACTTAACACCATTTAATCATGCCATTTTAACTCAAATCATCATTTAAAAACATTTCATTCACAAAAGTTACTATATATAGTAATATCGCTAGAAATGACCATAAACATTATCAAGATCACATTACAAGTATTCAAATCATCATTCTAGCATCCTAAGAGCAATTCTACATACATGCATGCTCATCACCTTCATCAAATCACCATCTTGTAACTAAAAAGTTATTATAAATAGAAAGTTTCATAACAAATCATGTTTCAAGCATATAAGCCACAATCTAACCTTGCAACATCACTTGTGCATTATCAATAATTATCCCAACATCAACAAGATCATCTACAACACCTTAGATCATACATGCATGCATCAATATCACCATAAATCATCATTTTAAGCAACAAGACCTATACCCATCATCATGGATCATTACCAAACATCATCTAATCATCTTAGATCATCAAGAAACATAGTGAAATCATCAAACCCAGAAAATAATTTCGTGCATGTGCATCCTAGGTGTTTGCATGTGAGTACAAAGCCTTGCATGTGTGTGTAATGGTGGTTTTAAGCCACAAGGGATGTCAAGACTACCTTTCAAGATTCAAGAAGTCCTGAGATGATGATGAACAGCCTCCTTGACCTCCTGGTTCATGGGCTTCGACAAGAACAAGACGATGGTGGTGGTGGATGGTGTTCTAGAGGTCTCCCTTCAATGGTGTTCAAGCTTCCAAGAGCTTCAATCTCTTTAACAATGGCTTCCAAGGATGAATCTTGAGTGTAGCAGAGGTTTTGGAAGGGATATGGCCGAGATATGATGGCTAGATTTCGGAGAGAGTGTGTAGGGTGGCCAAGAAATGATTGTTCTTGGTTTTATAAAGATTTCTGCGAACTGGGTCTTGTCGCGTAGCGCGACACGTTCAAGGGTTCCCCTCGCGTAGCGCGAGAGAGTCCCGCATTCAAATTTCCCCCGCCCACTTGTCGCGTATCGCGACAGTGTCCTTGTGGACCGTCGCGTAGCGCGACAGATCCCCTGGTGAGCCCAATAGGCCCATTTTCATTGGTTTGATCCGTTCGTTGCCGTTTTCACGTTTACGAACTTTCGTTTGGCCTTGTTAGAACTTCCAAGTTAAATGTGTGAGTGTTTCATGGGGTTTCGAAGTGTTGTGCTACACAATGTGCTTGACGTTCACCAACGTTCGTGTGTTTCGACACGTGTGTGCTGTTTGCCGATAATTCCACGAATTATCTTGTTGTGTGTCAGTGTTTGTACTGTCGTGCCACGCGTCACACTAAATTATTCTAATTCTAGTGCCACGTGTACATAAAGTATTTAAATAAACATTTAAATAATCAAAATGCTGACCTGGAAATTACGGGGTGTCACATCCTCCCCATGTTAGAAAGAATTTCGTCCCAAAATTCAACTTGTGTTGCCAGTGTTTGTCTGTTCCGCGAACAGGTGTGGGTACTTTTGTTTCATCTGGTCTTCACGTTCCCATGTGAATTCCGGTCCACGCCGCGAATTCCATCGCACCTTTACAATCGGTATTTTGCTAAGTTTGAGCTTCTTGGTTTCCCGGTCCATAATCTCCACCGGTTCCTCAACAAAGTTCAATTGCTCGTTGATTTGTATCTCTTCAAGAGGTATGACAAGTGCTTCATCAGATAAACACTTTTTGAGGTTCGAGGTATGAAATACATTGTGCACACTGCTCAGCTCGTCTGGCAGGTTGAGCTCGTAGGCTACAGGGCCTATTCGTTTGGTGATCTCAAAAGGACCAATGTATCGAGGGTTCAACTTTCCCCGTTTGCCAAACCGAATGACTCCCTTCCAGGGCGAGACCTTGAGTAACACCCTGTCTCCCACCTGGAACTCTAACGGTTTGCGTCGTTTGTCCGCATAGCTCTTCTGTCTGTCTCGAGCTGCTGCCATCCGCTTGCGTATTTGCACGATCTTCTCAGTCGTCTCGTGCACAAGTTTTGGACCGGTCAGTTGGCTGTCTCCAACTTCCGCCCAGCAGATAGGTGATCGGCACTTACGTCCGTAAAGTGCCTCGAATGGTGCAGCTTGGATGCTAGTGTGGTAGCTATTGTTGTACGAGAACTCAATTAATGGTAAATGAGTCTCCCAGCTACTGCCAAAATCAATGACACATGCCCGAAGCATGTCCTCCAGAGTTTGTATAGTTCGCTCACTCTGTCCGTCCGTCTGCGGGTGGTAAGCGGTACTCATGTCCAATCTCGTACCCAAGGCCTTATGTAAGGATTTCCAGAAATGCGACGTAAAGCGACTGTCGGGATCAGAGATTATCGAGATTGGCACTCCATGTCGAGTGACCACTTCCTTCAAATAAACCCGAGTGAGTTTGTCTAGCTTGTCAGTCTCCTTGATGGGTAGAAAATGGGCAGACTTCATCAGTCGGTCTACGATAACCCAGATGGTATCGCATCCACTTGCCATCTTAGGTAGTTTAGTTATGAAGTCCATGGAAATTTGTTCCCATTTCCACATTGGTAGTTCCGGTTGTTGAAGTAACCCTGATGGCTTTTGGTACTCAACTTTGACTTTTGAGCACGTTAGACACTTACTCACGTAAGTTGCTATCTCAGCTTTCATGTTTGGCCACCAGTAGGTTGTTTTCAAATCGTGATACATCTTGTCAGATCCCGGATGTACGGAATACCGACTCTTGTGTGCTTCGTCCATCACTACTTCTCTCAATCCTCCGTATTGTGGAATCCAAATTCGATCCATTAAGTAATAGGCTCCGTCATCCTTTACTTTCATCTGTTTATCCATACCACGCATGGCTTCAAGAGTGAGATTTTCAGCTTTCAGGGCTTCCTGTTGTGCGATTCGAATCTGATTTGGTAGTTCAGAATGAATCGTGAGTTGTAGAGCACGCACTCGTTTTGTTGTCTCTTTTCGACTCAACGCGTCGGCCACTACGTTTGCTTTACCGGGATGGTACTTGATGGCGCAATCATAATCGCCGATGAGTTCGACCCATCTTCGTTCCCTCATATTTAGCTCCTTCTGGTCGAAGATGTGTTGTAGGCTTTTATGATCGGTAAAGATAGTGCATTTTGTGCCATACAAGTAGTGTCGCCAGATCTTCAAAGCGAATACCACAGCTCCTAACTCAAGGTCATGAGTTGTGTAGTTCTTCTCATGCACCTTCAGTTGTCGTGAAGCGTATGCTATCACCTTCTCGCGTTGCATCAACACACAACCGAGTCCTTGTTTCGAGGCGTCGCAATATACCACGAAGTCGTCACATCCTTCCGGTAGGGATAGGATGGGTGCAGTGCATAGCTTCTGTTTTAGCAAGTTGAAAGCAACCTCTTGATTTTCTCCCCAATCGAACTTCTTGTCTTTATGTGTCAGGGATGTCAGTGATTGGGCAATCTTCGAAAATCCTTCAATGAATCGTCGGTAGTACCCGGCCAGACCTAAGAACTGTCGCACCTCAGTCGGAGTCTTGGGTGCTTCCCAGTTCTTAATGGCCCCGATCTTAGCTGGGTCTACATGTATTCCTTGCTCATTAACCACGTGTCCAAGGAATTGGACTTCGCGAATCCAAAAGTCGCACTTGGAGAACTTTGCGTACAACTGCCCTTTCTTTAATAATTCCAAGACTAGTCTCACGTGTTCAGCATGTTCCTCTTGGTTCTTTGAGTAAATCAGTATGTCGTCAATGAACACTATCACGAATTTGTCAAGGTACGGTTTGCATACTCTATTCATGAGGTCCATGAATACAGCTGGTGCGTTGGTCAGTCCAAAGGGCATAACCAAGAATTCGTAGTGTCCGTATCGGGTTCTGAAGGCTGTCTTGGGAATATCATTCTCTTGTATCCTTAGTTGATGGTAACCCGATCTTAAATCGATTTTCGAATAGTAGCTTGACCCTTGCAACTGATCAAACAAGTCGTCTATTCGTGGTAACGGGTATCGATTTTTGATCGTCACCTTGTTCAGCTCTCTATAGTCGATACGCATACGGAATGTTCCGTCTTTCTTCTTCACAAATAAGACCGGTGCTCCCCAGGGTGAGAAGCTCGGTCTGATAAATCCCTTGTCTAACAGTTCCTGCAACTGGTTAGACAGTTCCTGCATCTCAGTCGGTGCTAGTCGGTATGGAGCTTTAGCAATCGGTGCTGCTCCAGGTGTAAGATCTATCTGAAACTCGACTCGTCGTTTCGGAGGTAGTCCGGGTAGATCTTCAGGAAATACTTCAGGAAAATCACGGACTACGGCGATGTCCTCAATCTTCCTCTCCTTCTTTGGTAGCTCTGCGATGAGGGCTAGTATTGCGGAGTATCCTTTTTGTAGGTACTTGTTCGCCTTCATGCATGACATGATGTTCAGATGTACTCCCCGTCTTTCCCCCTGAATCGAGATATGTTCTCCGTTCTGCAACGTCACTCGTACGACCTTCTTGTTGCATACGATCTCAGCTTGGTTAGCGGATAACCAATCCATTCCAACGACCACATCAAAGCTTCCGAGAGTCACCGGCATCAAATCAATTTCGAGTTCGTGATCCGTCAACACCATGACACATCCTCGAAATATGTGTTGTGTTTCAATCAGTTTGCCGTCAGCTAACTCTACGATATACTTGTAGTCTAGTGGTGTTGGTGTAATATCTAGTAATCTACTAAACTCACTAGATATAAAGCTCCTATCGGCACCGGTATCAAATAATATGCTAGCATAGACATTATTTAAAAGAAACGTACCGGTTACGATGTTAGGATCGTCTTTGGCTTCCCCCGAGCCAATCACAAAAGCTCGTCCCTTGGCCGCTCCTCCTCCGGCCTTCTTCAACTGAGGGCAATCCCTCCTCATGTGGCCCGGCTTGCCACATTCATAACACCCCTTGAGAGTGTTCTGGTTGTTGTCCTGGTTGTGGTTAGGGTTGTTGTTACTGGGAAATTTGGATCTGCAGTCTTTGGCCATGTGGCCATGTCGTCCGCACTTCAGACAACGATACCGCTCGCATTGCCCAAAGTGGTGGTAAGAACAACGGTTGCACAGTGGGTACTTCCCTTGATACACACCCTTTCCCTTGTCATCGGGTTGGGTGGCAGTGAATGCTCTGGCAGGTGCGGATCGTTGTTGTTGTTGTTGGGGTTGATGAGATTGGTGGTGGCTGGGTTCCCACTTCCTTTTCTGGCTTTCTTGAGGCTTTAGATGTTCGCCTCGCTTGGGTAGCTTGCCCTGGGCTACAGCTTGATCAGTCAGTTTATGGGCCAGTCGGATTAGTGGTTGGATGGTGGTGAGATCAGAAGCAGTCACCATGCTTTGGATTTGTTCGGGCAGCCCACTGATGAACTGCTCTATCTTTTTGTACTCCAGCGTCACCATAGCCGGACGTAGCTTACACAACTCATGGAATCGAGTGCAGTATTGCTCGATCTCAGAGCCCACCATCTTGAGAACCCAAAATTCGGCCTCTAGCTTCCTAACCTCATCACGAGGACAGTATTCCTCTTGCAGCAGTCGGGTGAAGTCAGCCCATGGCATGGAGTTGGCACCGTCCAACCCCCGAGTTTGAACATGGGTGTTCCACCATGTGAGGGCCGGTCCCTCCAGTGTACCAGTTGCATACTTGACCCGGTTCTCATCAGCACATTCGCACATGGCGAATACGGATTCCACCTTCTCCACCCAGCGGAGCTTTCCGACAGCCCCTTCAGTTCCCTTGAATTTGTGTGGGTGGCAGTTCAGGAAGGATTTAAAAGAACATCCTTTGTTGTTGTTGCCTTGCGATCCTGCTCGTCAGAAACCAATGTTGTGGGTTAGTATCGTGTTAGTTACGCTATGCTAGTCATGTTAGGCGAGTGTTAGTACCATTGTTAGAGCCACTGGTCTCACTAGCAAGGCGGTTTTCCTCGTACTCCGCCAGTACCTTGTTAACCCTTCTGTCGACCATCATCTTAATGACGTCTGCGTCCAGTGTTCGTCTAGGAGGGCGTGCATGTGGTCCTCTTCCCGCCATAGATATTTTCTATACGGAAGGGATAGAATGTTAGTAAGTCAGAATGTTAGTCAGATGTTGTGTCAGAAGTCAGATCAGATGTCATGTCAGAGGTTATGTTAGCAACAACCATAATGATACAATAAATAGAACAAGCATAATTCTCATTAATACCATATTTGTAGTACAATAATTTCAAAAGGAAATACAATGCGAGTTCTTCGAGCACATCCCTCTCGTCTAGGCCAAAATAAGAAGAAATACAAAATAAAATAGTCCTCTAGTCCGTGTCCATGGAAACGTGTGAAATGTCACTGGCAGCGTCTCCGTCGTCATCATCCTCCTCCGGATCCTCATTGGGATCCTCATCAAAATCCTCTTCTCCGAGGTCATTGACCTCGAATTCGGGGCCATCCTCCTGTGATGGTTCCTCTATAAACTGTGCAGCCCGTGCGTTAAGCATGGCGTCGCTGGCCTGAACCATCGCCTGAGTCTCGGCTATGTCTGTCCGGTTCTCAGTGATGCGCCCATCATGCTCCTGCATGATGTCGACCATCTGCCCATGCTGGGTCATCAACTGGGACACCTGGAGACTTAGGGTCTCCACTTGCTCTTTTAGGCGATCGTTTCGCTCCTCAAGTATGTCGTTTCGCCTTTCCAGGCGATCGTTCTTCTCACGAAGAACTCGGACCTCGTCCGATAGTTCACCACTCCTCCACATCTCCCGTCGAGTGCAAGCAACGTGGGCCGCAAAGGCCTGCTCCAGTGGTACACCAAGTGATGGTAGTCGGTCTCCTGGAGTGGTATCGCCAGGGAAACGGTATGGAGGTACCCTCTCTCCGATGATCTACTCCAGTGTCATAGTGGGTAACCATCCCCAGTGTCGAGCTCATGCCGCATGTCGAGCCCGTCTATCCATCTCGGCATCTACCTGTGCCACTACGTTATGGACCCGTCGTTGACTCTCTGCCACCATGTCGCCTGTGGTCGTGAGTCTAGCTGAGTTCCCGTTAGCGTTGTTGTTGTCGGCCATCCTGTAAGTATCAAGTTAGTAAGTAGTAGTTCAATATAAACAATAATGTCATCAATGTGCAAGTTCTACGTGTAGTGTCTAAGTTGAGCAATGGCTATAGTCTACGTTTACTACATGCAAACCTAGTTCCCTATAACCAAGGCTCTGATACCAGTCTGTCACACCCCCAATTTCCCACTCGTGGTGTCAGTCCACGTGGGTGTGACGTGTCCAGAATCACAGCTCAAGGTCATATAGAACACTTCTATATGCGTTTACAAATCCAAAGTTTGACACATACACTCATAAAATAGTTTGCAGCGGAATAAAAGTTATCATAACATATTGCAGCGGAAAATCAAATATTAGTGCAGCGAAATAAATAAGTCATAACATGCAGCGGACAGTTTGAAAATTTTAGACATCACATTGTTTAGAAATTACATAACGGATAAATATTGTTTTGTCAAAAGACACAACAGAATGCATGCGGTTCCTAAAGCTCATCCCTTAAATGTGCATCCTGTTCCATACGCAGCTAGTTACCTGAGAATACAAGTTAGAAAAGTGTCAACACAATGGTTGGTGAGTTCACAGGTTTTGATATACATATATATAGTAAGAAAGTGTGTCATGTTGTTTATCAATGTTAGTACCGAGCCCTAGGCCCAAAGTGTCAGTGCGTCACTACCGAACTAGACTTGTTTGTCCTTGCCTCCGCTATGTCTCGTATACATAGCAAGTTAGGTCAGAGTTTGCACGGGTTATGACATCCAGTCAACATAGTGCCCCGTGGGGTTAGTCATTCCCTAATGGATCCATCCAAATCTACCACGTTGTTCATACATTAACGGTAAGACTTTGTGAGGGCTTAATACGAGTTCAACACTTAATGTTTGTCCAATAAACCAGCATACACAAAATGTTTGTATAGTAATGAATGTTTGACTCGATGCAACTAGTATTCTCCCCCTATTTAAAAACGTTTGAAAAAGGGTAAAGAGGGGCCGTAAACTCACCTTAGTGATGAAAGTAGTAAGTCAAGCGTAAGCTCCTGCGTAGATGGCACGTCGGTCACCGGCAACCTATATCGTATACCATACGTGAGTTGGTGTAAGTGACCGTGCTAGTGTTCGTGTCTGTGCCAACAACCCTTGGTTGTTCATGTTTGTCCGTGTCGGTCCACAATGACCGTGTTTGCTCGTGTTGGTCCACATTGACCGTGTTTGACTGTGTTGGTCCACATTGACCGTGTTTGACTGTGTTGGTCCACATTGACCGTGTTTGACCGTGTTTGACCGTGTTTGACCGTGTTTGACCGGAGTTGACCAAGTTTGACCGTGTCAAGTCAACGACCCGTTGGTGATCCGTGTGACGGTTGTGAATCGTGTAGCAATCGTGTAAGTGCTCGTCGTGTGCAAAACGCGTAAGTCGCGTCTATGGACAACTTACTATTTATAGTAAGTTTCCATTTATGGAAAGTTCACAAAGCATATCGGTTTTAGAGTTCTAGCATGCTCATTAGTCCTACGTGATCATGTCAACACATAGCAACGTCATCATACAGTTTCACATAAGTCGTCTATAGCATGTTAGCACATAAAAGTTTCCTAAAATGGAAAGTTTCCATTTTTAGCATACGTGACATCGGAAACCATCTAACTTAGCATCTAATCATAATGTTATAACATAATAAGTCATCTAACATGTTTAAATCATACAACATATTCATAGATTCGTTTTTGTAAAAATAAAGTTACTAAAATTAGTAACTTTGGCTATTTCACCCAAATGAACAATCTAACCACTTCCATCCCATTTTTATGTCACCAATCATCATAATAAACCACTTAACACCATTTAATCATGCCATTTTAACTCAAATCATCATTTAAAAACATTTCATTCACAAAAGTTACTATATATAGTAATATCGCTAGAAATGACCATAAACATTATCAAGATCACATTACAAGTATTCAAATCATCATTCTAGCATCCTAAGAGCAATTCTACATACATGCATGCTCATCACCTTCATCAAATCACCATCTTGTAACTAAAAAGTTATTATAAATAGAAAGTTTCATAACAAATCATGTTTCAAGCATATAAGCCACAATCTAACCTTGCAACATCACTTGTGCATTATCAATAATTATCCCAACATCAACAAGATCATCTACAACACCTTAGATCATACATGCATGCATCAATATCACCATAAATCATCATTTTAAGCAACAAGACCTATACCCATCATCATGGATCATTACCAAACATCATCTAATCATCTTAGATCATCAAGAAACATAGTGAAATCATCAAACCCAGAAAATAATTTCGTGCATGTGCATCCTAGGTGTTTGCATGTGAGTACAAAGCCTTGCATGTGTGTGTAATGGTGGTTTTAAGCCACAAGGGATGTCAAGACTACCTTTCAAGATTCAAGAAGTCCTGAGATGATGATGAACAGCCTCCTTGACCTCCTGGTTCGTGGGCTTCGACAAGAACAAGACGATGGTGGTGGTGGATGGTGTTCTAGAGGTCTCCCTTCAATGGTGTTCAAGCTTCCAAGAGCTTCAATCTCTTCAACAATGGCTTCCAAGGATGAATCTTGAGTGTAGCAGAGGTTTTGGAAGGGATATGGCCGAGATATGATGGCTAGATTTCGGAGAGAGTGTGTAGGGTGGCCAAGAAATGATTGTTCTTGGTTTTATAAAGATTTCTGCGAATTGGGTCTTGTCGCGTAGCGCGACACGTTCAAGGGTTCCCCTCGCGTAGCGCGAGAGAGTCCCGCGTTCAAATTTCCCCCGCCCACTTGTCGCGTATCGCGACAGTGTCCTTGTGGACCGTCGTGTAGCGCGACAGATCCCCTGGTGAGCCCAATAGGCCCATTTTCATTGGTTTGATCCGTTCGTTGCCGTTTTCACGTTTACGAACTTTCGTTTGGCCTTGTTTGAACTTCCAAGTTCAATGTGTGAGTGTTTCGTGGGGTTTCGAGTGTTGTGCTACACAATGTGCTTGACGTTCACCAACGTTCGTGTGTTTCGACACGTGTGTGCTGTTTGCCGATAATTCCACGAATTATCCTGTTGTGTGTCAGTGTTTGTACTGTCGTGCCACGCGTCACACTAAATTATTCTAATTCTAGTGCCACGTACATAAAGTATTTAAATAAACATTTAAATAATCAAAATGCTGACCTGGAAATTACGGGGTGTCACAAATCATGTCAAGGATGGTACCCTAACCAGGAAAGGAAGCAAGAAAACTATCACTAAACCTACTACAGGTGAATCATCCAAAACCAAACCAACTGAATCCTCATCCAAGAGCAAGAAGCATAAAGCATAAAGCCAAAAACTATGTTGTAGTAACCCCTGCTACACCAGTAAATCAAATGCTTGCTCAGGTTACCAACCCTCCCAAGAAACAATATGTGGGTAATCAGCCTCTTTGCAACATATGTAGACTCCATCATCCAGCCAACGTGCCGTGTCGCATCTGTACCAAATGTGGGCGATATGGACACTTGGTAACCACTTGCAAAACCACTAGGCCTCTGTTCAACAACCAACTTAACCAAGCCAACCAAGCCATGGGTCAAAACAACCAAGCACCACCACTTGCAATCCAAGGTCAGGCATGTTATAACTGTGGTGACCAGGGGCATTTTTGTAACCAATGCCCAAAGCTTGCTACTCAAAACCCGATAGTTCCTGTGAATCGCGACCGTGCTTTCAACATCAACGCTAATAAAGCTCAAAACAACAATGATGTGGAGAACGGTACGTTTTTAGTTTATAACCAATATGCTTCTATTCTATTTGATACGGGTGCTGATAAAAGCTTTGATCTCTTGAATTTGAGCATTTACTTGCAAAGAACCGCACTAGACTAGAAAACACATTCACAGTAGAAGTAGCAAATGGAAACCCTATTACTATTGATTCCATCATTCTTGACGTTCCTTTAAACTTAAATGACCATACATTCTCGATTGATCTTATACCTATGCCACTTGGAAGTTTTGACATCATAGTAGGCATGGATTGGTTAACTACTAACCATGCTGAAATCGTATGTCCTGAAAAGTACATTCGTATTCCTCTTTCATCTGGCGATACTTTGAACGTGTTTGGAGAAAAACCAACATGTGGGCTTAAGCTTATGTCCTGTACAACCGCACAAAAGTACTTGCGTAAGAATTACATGGCTTTCTTGGCTCATATTGTGAACAAGAAGGAAAAGGAAAAGAAAATCGAGGATATTCCTATTATCAAAGATTTTTCTGAAGTTTTTCCTGAAGATTTACCTGGTCTTCCTCCTGTTCGACAAGTCGAATTTCGTATTGAACTTGTACCTGGTGCAACTCCTGTGGCTAAGTCTCCTTATCGTCTTGCACCGTCGGAACTTCAAGAGCTGGCTAGTCAACTTCAAGAGCTTTCTGAAAAAGGTTTCATTCGTCCTAGTTCGTCACCTTAGGGAGTACCTGTATTGTTTGTAAAGAAGAAAGATGGAACGTTTCTTATGTGTATTGACTACCGTGAACTAAACAAGCTTACCATTAAGAATCGCTACCCATTACCGAGAATTGATGATCTTTTCAACCAACTTCAAGGTGCTACTTGGTTCTCTAAAATCGATCTTCGATCAGGATATCATCAACTTCGCGTTCATGATGATGATATTCCAAAGACAGCTTTTCGCACAAGATATGGTCATTACGAGTTCATGGTTATGCCATTTGGTCTAACCAACGCGCCTGCGGTTTTCATGGATCTTATGAACCGTGTTTGCGAGCCCTATTTGGACAAATTCGTAATTGTTTTCATTGATGACATCTTGATCTACTCTAAGACTAAATCTGACCATGAGCATTTACGTCTGATTTTGGATCTTTTAAGAAAAGAACAACTATACGCCAAATTCTCCAAATGTGAATTTTGGCTAGAGGAAGTTCAATTCTTGGGTCACATTTTCAATGAAAAAGGTGTTCATGTAGATCCTGCAAAAATTGAGGCTGTTAAGAATTGGAAAACCCCAACTACCCCTATTGAAATTCGTTCTTTTCTTGGCTTAGCGAGCTACTATTAGCGTTTCATATCTAATTTCTCCAAAATTGCTTTACCCCTCACTTCCTTGACTCAAAAAGGTAAACCATATGAATGGGGCCCTAAGCAAGAAGATGCATTTCAAAATCAAAAGCATATGTTATGCAATGCTCCTATATTGACTCTTCCTGATGGTAACGACGATTTTGTGGTCTATTGTGATGCTTCAAATCAGGGTCTTGGTTCAGGGATAAGGTTATAGCTTATGCGTCATGACAACTCAAAATTCACGAAAAGAACTATACGACGCATGACCTTGAATTGGGTGCTGTCATCTTTGCCTTAAAAATTTAGAGACACTACCTTTATGGAACCACATGTGTCATTTTCACCGACCACAAAAGCCTTCAACACATATTCAATCAAGAGGAACTTAACATGAGACAATGACGATGGGTTGAACTAGTTAACGACTATGACTGCGAGATTCGCTACCATCATGGTAAGGCAAAAGTTGTAGCCGACGCTCTTAGTCGTAAAGGTCACGCCAATTCTATTCGACTCCAAAGCATCCGAGCCCAAAACGATATCCAGAATCGTATCCTCGAAGCACAAAATGTCTCAATCACTGAGGGTAACATGTATGACGAAATGTCATGTGGAGCTGAACGACAGTTGGAAACTAAATCAAATGGGTTGCTTTGTTTCTTGGATCGCATTTGGGTTCCAAATCGTGATAATTTGCGTACCTTCATCATGGATGAGGCACAGAAGTCTCGCTACTCTATTCATCCTGGAGCAGATAAGATGTATTAGGATATTCGCTATCACTATTGGTGGCCAGGTATGAAAAAGGACATTGCTCTCTTTGTGGCAAAATGTCTCACTTGCTCAAAAGTGAAAGCCGAGCATCAACGACCTTCTGGTCTACTTGAAAAACCAGAAATTACTTTGTGGAAGTGGGAAAACATAGCTATAGATTTCATTACCAAGCTCCCTCGCACTTCTAAGGGTCATGATAGTATATGGGTAATCATCGATCGCCTTACTAAATCAGCACATTTCTTACATATTCGTGAGGATGATCGAATTGAGAAATTGGCTCAAACTTACATCAATGAAATAGTAAGCCGCCATGGCGTACCTTTGAGCATTATCTCAGATCGTGATGGTCGATTCATCTCACGTTTTTGGCAGTCACTTCAATCAAATCTAGGTACTCGACTAGACCTTAGCACAGCTTATCATCCTCAAACTGATGGTCAATCGAAACGAACAATTCAGACCCTTGTGGATATGTTGAGGTCTTGTGTCATCGACTTCGGTGGCAATTGGGATACTCACTTCCCTTTGGTCGAGTTCTCGTATAACAACAGTTATCATTCGAGCATCGATATGGCACCTTTCGAAGCACTTTATGGTCGTAAGTGTCGCTCACCCGTTTGTTCGAGAAAGATTGGTGAAGTTCAAATTAGTGGTCCTGAATTGATACAAGAAACTACTGACAAAATCATGCAAATTCGCAAAAATCTACTCGCTGCTAGAAGTCGTCAAAAGAGCTATGCTGATAAATGAAGAAAACCCTTGGAATTCAGTGTCGGCGATCTTGTACTCCTTAAGGTGTCCCCTTGGAAAGGAGTAGTCCGATTTGGGAAGAAAGGAAAGCTAGCACCTCGTTATGTAGGGCCGTTCAAAATTCTTGAAAGAATTGGAAAGGTGGCTTACAAGCTCGAGCTACCACAAGAACTTAGCAACATTCATCCTACATTTCACGTATCAAACCTCAAGAAATGCTTAGCCAATGAGAACCTCGTTATGTAGGGCCGTGGAGATCATGGACCGTGGAGAGAAAAAGCTCAAACCCAGCCGAATACCAATAGTCAAGGTTCGATGGGAATCTAAGCGTGGACATGAATTTACCTGGGAACGAGAGGATCAAATGAAGCTTAAATATCCACAACTCTTCACAAATGCACGGTCAACCATAACATAAGTTGAATTTCGGGACGAAATTCTTCTAACTAGAGGAGACTGTGACATCCGTCAACTTTATGGTTTGACTTAACTTAACACCGTTAATATATTTAACGTTGACTACGACTATATGTCATACACTTAATAATTTAAAATTTATTTTAAATCTAGCAAAGTGTATTTCTTTTAAAATGAATAATTTTGCATTTTATAAATTCTACTTTGCGATAAACTATTCCAAAACGAACATCTGTGATAGCTTGGTTAATGAATTTAACCAAGGTGTTTGTTTTAGCTTAAAATGATATCAAAAGTGAAGAACTCGATTTAACTAAGAAAAACAATAGATTAAAATATTAACCAGTATATTTACAGGCAACAGACCTGTGTTTTACCCAGTTAAAAGCAACACAATGAACCAAATATCATCTAAAATAACTATTATTAATTAAAAGTTGATTATTTTAGTAGGTTTTAATATTTAATAATTTTTCAACTAAAAATCGGTTATAAAATAATTATTTGGTATAAGATTTAACCACCATAATACCCAGTTTATACCAGTTATCATCCATAAATTACCACACTATGACAAGTGTGTACACATGTCAACACATGGCATGAGTAAAATCTATGAAGATTTGTAAGAATCATTTATAAAATCTTGAAAATTTCATGGACATCATTTGTACAATCTCTACACTCCATCCATTTCTTCTTCCTCCCTCCTCTCTCCTACGTACACCACCACCACCCTACCCATCCATCATTTTCAAACCTTGAAAGCTTCTTTTATTTCATCTCTATCAAGGTTCTTGGTGAAATTTGAAGATTTGGTGCAAGAACATAACCATTTTCATCTAATCTCATTACTTTAAGGTATAACCTTCATATCTTTTTGTGTTCTTAAATCATAAAATGAAACTCTTATTCAACCAACTTTAAAGAAATAGAAATCATAACATGGGTTTTTAAAAGATCACAGTGATTTAGAAGTGTGTGTGTGTGTGTATGATGATGGATGCATGCAAGCAAGCATATACATATACATATATATATATATATATATATGTATGTATGTATGTATGTATGTATGTATGTATGTATGTATGTATGTATGTATGTATGTATGTATATGTATGTATAATTATCTTACAGTAAATGATGAGTGCTTGCATGTAAGAATTTACATATACAAATGGATGATCAAACTATTTATTTTAAATGTATGAGAACAAACATTTCTGAAATTCTGGCAGAAAATTAACACAACTTCAACAAGTTATAAAATGGAAATGACAGCTCCAAAATGAACAAATTAGATTCCACGACTAAGTTCATTGAGTTAGCTTTCCATGCACTACTTGATCAGCTTCTAACTCAACCAAATGATGCTCCAAACAGCCTTCACAAGATCAGTGCGCGGATTTGTACTCTCTGACTTGTGCAGCTGTTTTGACTTACTTAAGATCCGAATCATAAAACTTTTCTAAATGAAAGTTGTTCATTATATGTTAAAATGGTAGACTGGAGAGTTTGATAATCTAACTCAAAAGATTTATATGTCAAAAATGAATCCGAACTCACTGGACTAAATCTGTTAAAACAGAAATGTTCATGACATATACTTGTGTGACTGTTTTGACTCATTTACAAGCAAAATCACGAAAAGTTTTCTGAATGAAAGTTGTTCAAGACACCTTAAAATAATATACTGCAAAGTTTTATAATTTTATTCCAACGATTGCTATTTTTAAAGTTTATCCGAACAAGCCGGACAGAATATGTCTAAAAACAGTTTTATAAACTTTAACATTTCTACTTATATATTAATTATTTTCACATATATAAAAGTGTATATATGTCATACACATACTTAAATGATGTGATATATATATACTTATAAACACATACGTTCAAATAATTAATATGTATTGACGTATTAAACAAAATGGTAGTATTCCAAAAATACGTCGTTATAATGTCAAAATTTTATAAAAACCCGACACTTAGTATTTTCAATGTATATAACAAATACGTAAATATAAGTTCAAAGCATAATTATTTTAAGAAATTCCGAAACTTAAATTAACCAAATAAACAAAATACACGACAACACGAACCACATTAAGTACAAAAACTCAAAAGAAATGTATAATGTTGTAGGTGCCTAATACGGTACCAGTTTGGACAACATCCCGATTTCTGTTTCCAACTCAGTTTGCAAGTTGAGTTACATAGCCCCCTTTTCTTTTACTTTCGCTTACAAAATCATCGGGGCTGGAACATGTTTAACTTTGAACTATTTTCTGCAATTCGAACTTGTATCTATGTGGATTTGAGCTATATGTCCCAAACTACCATCTTAACTATACTTAACTTGTGCATGGATCATTAACTTGTGAAAGCCATACTGTTGTGATGATAGATCTATTGAATTGACCACTCCATCCAGCCGGTGATCACACAGTACTTAACTGTTTTGAGGGTAGTATGGAGTACTATGCCTAACTAGGTTAACTAAGGGTTGATCTGCAATAGTTACATGTGTATGTTTCCACATATTGCCTTATATTGCTATGTTACATATGAATTGCAAAGCTTATCTTTTTGAACTGTTAACTTTTGGTGTCAAAACCTATGTTTCTCACCAACTATTTATAGTTGACCTTTGAATCTAGACATCTTTCAGGTACAAACTAGTGAAGCTATGAGGATCATGTAGGCTTTTGGACTTAGAATAAACTTTGAACTATGAACTACGAGCTTGTTTATGTTACGTCTTTGAACTACTTGTATGACACTTAATTTGGAATGTAATAAATAATAAACTTTAATAGTCAATCATGAGCTTTTCAACAGTCGCCGTCGCGCCCCGACGTTATTCCGCCGTCGGTCGGGGTGTGACAATTAGGATGTCAAAGCCACATCCTTTGAAGCAAAATATATGGTGTCACACCCACACCTCTCGTCACATGTTGATGATGTCATTTGTCACACTTAGATGGTTGTGGAAGCATAGTGGTGATGTATCAGATATGAGGTGTGACTTACTTGATCCGGTATCGCAACACACAGATTAACTTAACGATAATATGTTACAAAGTTTCGTCATCACAACCAACATTACAATTTACAACTAAGTTTATTACATAATTCAAATTATTTAATTACAAGTGTCTAAATGTGCAACCTCGCCGAAGCTCACTGTCTGCCTGCAAAAGATTTGAGTTTGGAAAGCTCAGCACAAAGCTGGTCGGTTCGTAATGTTTAAGTTAAACAATATTATATTATACACAAGTTTTTGATATACAGAGTTCAAGAAAACCATGGGACCTGTATCTAGTTCTTTTATGACACATCTACGTTTTATGAAGACACTACCCGTCGGTTATATCTTTATGCCTCATTATCTAAATGTGTATCACTAACATTAAAAAGTTGTTTCAGATACAGGTAACAAACATTCACACAAGGAGCGAAGCAAACCTCCCAATGAATAAGTTGTCAGCCAATAGTAGTATTATTGATGCCTGTTCGGCCCAATATGGGTTCACTAGATACAATTTCAAGGAATGAGAAATTTTGATACTGTGATAAAGATACTAACGGCAAAATCCCATGAAATCTTACAAAAATAATATGAAATCACTCCAATAACAGTGATACATATCATATCTTCAAGAAATGGTTTCACAAAGATACCCCAATGTTTACAAAACATTAAAAATAAAAGGGGTTGTACTACACTCACCTGAAATCTCAAGGTAGTAAAGTCACTCGCAAGCTGGTGATAATAACTAAATTCTGCATTAGTTTATGTTTAATAAGTTATTTATGTTTTAGCTTGCTGATTAGATCTTTCCGAACGTCCAATGTCAAAAACATTGCATTGAAAGTCATCAAACTGATATTAGATATTTGATTAGGTGATTTAATGTCATATCATACAATGTACGATAATGTAGGAACTTATACCACTTCAGGTACCTAATACAAGGTTGATGACACGTTTGATTAATCAGAATATTCTCAGATTAATAAATTAGGCATTGTTGTTTATTATATTACTGAAACAGTTTCTAGATGTATTTATGGCTTAGGAATGATCATTCTTTGTTATTGATTATCCAGGTATCATGAAACATCATAATGTGACATCGGAATAGGTTTAGCAATCATGTTCAACGTACTAATCTGACTGTTATCATAAACATTAGATAGTTATTCCAATGATTATCTTAATGATTGTGATTAGTATGAAACACTTGGATTTAACCTTGCATTTCAAGGATTGATCAAGATAATCACATACATTGTCACAATCAAATGGTTTAAACCATTATAATCATAGGTATAGTCTCATGATAACCGGGCATTACAACGGATCAAAACAAGGATTCACCCGTAACACATCAAGTTCTTCGTTTATAATCATTCCTAGCCATCATCTAGGCAATAATCAACAACCCTAACTATTGCATTACGTTCAAAATCAAGATCTAATCAAATCATTATCAAACTAGTAGGTTGAAACGAATTGTTACCTAATCGGACGGATTTCTCGGATAGAAATGACGATCAGGACTTGAAGATTCGTTCCCTGGTACGATCTGGTTTGTCTTTGTGGTGGTTATGTTCGAGAAGAAAGAAAATATGAATTCTGCATGCAATTCTGAAGAAGAAATCTAATCCATTACACCACCATTCTCGTCGCGTACTGCCAAGAGGGCAAATTTTTCCTTGGCGTACCGCGTACCGCCAAGGGACCTCAACTGAGCCTGGCATACCGCGAAGACTCCTGGAGTTCAATACATAAAGTTTTTTCTTCGTTTTACGATTCCGGAGAATCTGGAACTCCATTTCGCGCGCGGTTTTCTCCCACGTTCACGATTTTTCGCATACTATCAACCTGTAAAAATCACGATTGCTAAATCAATGTGGATTTCAAGAACAAAGAAATGTGCTCTCAGTCATTGTTGACGTAATTCTTGAACATAATTGTCACTTATGGTATCTCATTGATGAAGAAACATGAACAAATATTCAATTCCTTCTCTAGAAAATGTAATTCACACCAAGCAAGTATAAACACAAAGTGATGAATTAAACAAACAAGATTATAGTTTATTAGATACTAACATCTTAAAAATAATACACTTAAGAAACAAAACATATCACCTTAATTAGTTGCTAACATCTTAGAAAAAAGTCTCTGGAAGCTCTCGACTCCAAACAATACATATCAAGCATATTTCAAAACAACATTTACACGTGAACACAACAAATCAAACCGATATACGAGACCACATAAATTATAATGTCTACCAACTGCCTCAAATAACCAACACAAACATTTATAAGTTCGAGATTTAAAGATAGTGAATTGAAAACGTTCCTTTGCTTTGAAAAATCGGCCTTCAACTAAGTTCTGAAATTGTCCGACCAAGAATCAATGTCTACTGCCGCTCGTTCGCCCTCTCATGTCGCCACAATACCCCATGTCGCCGCTCCTGCACCCGCGATACACCCCTGTCACCACAACACCCCTGCCGCCGCAACACACCCTTGTAAACTACATATATGAGTTACATATATGTTACTTCATAGGTTTGAATTCGTGATCTACATATTTTTATTAAAAAAAATTTTGTTTGTAACATTTTTAATCTAATAATAAAAAATCATGAATTTTTTTTTAAAAATTGATTGGTTAGTAGGAGGTTTATTAATTTTCTCGAAAGTGAGGGGTTTCTTTTGAACTAATAAAAGGTATTTAAATATAAATATATATATATATATTTTAAAACTTACCATATATCATGGTTTATCAACATATATCCCTTCATTGTGGTCAGATTGTATATATGTGTTGCCTTCAATTATGTTACTTGTTGGTTGAATCTTGGCTGAAAATGGTGGTAGGTCGTCAAACTGGTCATATTCGTTCTCGTTTGTGACATTATCCAAACCAAGGATACGTCATTTTCCTTGTAATATGATGTGGAGTATTGGTTTGCTCGGGTCGTTGACGTAGAAAACTTGTGTGACTTGATTAGAAAGAACGAACGGCTTAGATGCATAGCCATCAGTTGTGAGGTCAACAAGGGTAAAATCGTGGTTATCAACTTTAATACTTGTACGGTTATTCACCCACTTACACTTCAAAACAGGTATAATGAAAGAATGATAGTCCAATTCCCAAATTTCTTGTATGGCATCATAATAAGAGTCTTTTGCTATTCTTAACATTTTTTGAATGATCTGCTCTGTCAAATTCTGCATTATACTTTTTTTGTCTTGATCTTTAGTATAAAATGTATATCCATTAATATCATAGCTTTAGTAAGACTTTACCCTGAAATCTGGGCCTTGTCCCAGCCGTTTCACCGTTTCATAAACCTTAGTTGTTATTACCTTGTTTTTCATACAGTTAGAAAACTCCTTATTGTGTTTCGTGACATACCACATTTCATCCTTACCATGGTTTATTGACGGTAACATGTTTAAGTGTTCATCAGCATAAGGACCAAGACATGTCATGTGTTTTAAGACCAATAAGTGTGCAAGTTGTAAATTATCACGACTTGGAATTAATGTTTTCATCCCAACACCCCTGACCCCTTCAAATTTACCCGAGTGACTAGATTTAGGAACACCAATACTCTTGACACCTTCCAAATAACTTGTACAAAATTCAATCACCTCCTCTGAAGCATATCCTTCAACAATACTACCTTCAGGTCGATTATGGTTTATTAAATAACCTTTAAAGAAACCCATATATCTTTCAAAAGGATACATGTAACGTAGAAATACAGGCCCACAAGCCTTAATTTCTCAATGATATGAGATTCCAAATGAACCATTACATCAAAAAAGATGGCGGAAAGTACATCTCCAATTCACATAAACGTGATGATAACTTCTATTTGCCAAGTATTCAAGGACTCTGGATCAATAACTTTTGAGTGAATCATGTTAAAAAACAAACACAATTTTGTTATGTTATGTCAGATTTTCTCTGGTAAAATTCCATGAATAGCAATAGAAATCATATGTATCATCAAAACATGACAATCATGAGATTTCATACCAAGCAATTTACAATCTTGTATCGACATCAATCTGTTAATATTTGCAGAATAGTTAGATGGAACTTTAATGTCGTGTAAACATATACAAAATTTCATTTTTTCTTCTTTTGACAGTGTATAACACGCCGGTGGTAGGTAAATACAATTGGCTGTCTCAACGGGGCCAAGCTCTTTACATATTCACATGTCTACCATGTCTTTACGAACATTAATTCCATCTTTAGTTTTGCTGGGAATGTTTAACAATAAGCCCAACAAGCTATCACATACATTTTTTTCAATATGCATAACGTCTGAACAATGTCTAACATCCAAATGCTTCCAATATACATTACAAGAGCCCCCTATTTTTGGCATATGACCATTTATCTTCGCAGTGTAACGCAAAGTTATACTTCGTTACACTTCTAAACGTTTGTGAATTAGCAAAAACATAAAAAAAGAGCCCCCTATTTATGTATAAAAAAGATCATGAAAAAAAATTTCGAATATTTGAGTGTTTTTTGCCAAGGTTAATGGGTTATCTTAATTAAGGTGGGTTAACAACGGATCCTTACCCTATATATATAGGGGACAGATCAAATAAAAAAGTATATTTTGCCTAAGAAGGATTTTTAAAATCTCCAAAACCGACCCAAACGAACTCCAATTGAACTCATTTTGATGGCATTGGAACCGTCTTATCGAACTACAATATTAGCTTTTAAGTTTTCGTTTTAACAACTAGATTTAGATTTTAGGTTTTAGGGCTTGATTTTTAGCTTTTAAGTTTTATCTTTATTTCAAAGATTTGTTTTTAAAGTTTCGGTTTTAGTATTAAGGTTTATTGTTTATGATTTAAGGTTTGGGTTTTAGGGTTCGACAAGCCGGTTCCAATGATGCAAAAATTAATTAAATAGGGGTTTCTTAGAGTCGGTTTTCGAGTTTTTAAAAATCTTTCTTAGCCTTCTTAGGCAAAAAGATTTTTTAGGAGAATCTTACCATATATATAGGGGCCGGTTATTGTACAAAGAAAATTAACGTGAGAAGCGTAGGAAGCCACCAGAATGCGCCACGTGTAATCAGGGTAAAGGGCATAATGGTTCGTGTAAAATCACGGACCACGTTATATATAATCACGGACCATCGTTTAACAGGCATAATCACGGACCAATGCGTTATATCAAATCACGGACCGTCATTTAATACACATAATGTAGGACAAAATGGATAATCACTGACCAATAATTACGTACCAAGCATAAAAATCACGGACCATGTAAAATTTTTTTTAATAAACTATAACAATATTATACTCAAATTAAAGATAATAAAATTCTCGATTTTTTGGTGCAATTTTTTCTAAAAAATAATTAAACGTTTAAAAGTTATTTGATTTACAAGAAGATGGTGGAACTTGATTTACCCACAAAAAAAGTCAACAAATGCAGACAATTCCTTTTGTGCCCTTTTATCTTTAATTAACGGAAGTTTTAAACAAAAAGTGGGGACCACTAGATCTTAACCATTGATTTATTTGATCAAAGGTCCACAATCCTTCCTATCCTTCTCACGTTAAACATCATTTGTATTGGATCTACCTCCTATATATATATATAGGGAATGGTTCTAATGCTAACCTACTCTCAGAGCGATAACCCATTAACTTTGCCAAAACAAAGCCGAATCTTGAATTTTTTTTTGAACATCATTGTAACACAATTTGAACACCATGTTCTTTTATAAGTTTGGGCTAATTCATCACCGTTTTGGCTCTTACAGTACTGTAGGTGTTTAAATATTTAAAACTTACAGTACTGTAGCACAAAACTTACAACGATGATATTTTTTAAACGGTGATGAATTGGCCCAAACTCATAAAAGAACATTGTGCTCTAATTGTGTTACAATGATGTTAAAAAAAATTCAAGATTCGGCTTCGTTTTGGCAAAGTTAAAGGTTATCGCTCTAAGAGAGGGTTAGCATTTGATCTCAATCCTATATATATATATATATATATATATATATATATATATATATTAAATAATCACTCGTTACACGTGCGGCGCATCATAAACTCTAGAAATGATCCACTTGAAAAAGGAGTCTCATTCCCCTTGACATCGTCATGCATAATTTGGTATCCTCTTCATTTTATTTGTATTGTTACTTTTATAATTGATTAAAAGTTCAAAAGACAAAGAAAGACACACTTTCATTACTCAAATTAAAATCAAAAGTCTCGTACATCTTTAATAATATGTCTGGAACAAAAAAAATTATTATTATTATTATTATTATTATTATTATTATTATTATTATTATTATTATTATTATTATTATTATTATTATTATTATTATTATTAAAAGTGTCAATACTATTATTATTGTTGTTGATATCGTATTCTTTTTAATCCTTATGTAATTGTAATAATTCTTAATAACACTATATAACAGCTAAAAATATGCGTGCAGTTTTTAATAAACAAAGATATTTTATTTCTTATAAAATTTATGAAAACATCAAATGGGTTATGTGCAATCTTTAAAGGGCTTATGAGTTAAAACCCATGGGCCACGTGCCGGTCCTGCCGCATTAGACACACCACTACACCAGATATTCTAGTTTTCACACAAATTAAACTTGGAAAAGTCGTGGTCGGTTGGAAAGAAGGTCAAGAAATTGCGTTTGCGTGTGGAGCCCTAGTCCCTATTCTCTATCTTAACTAGTGCCGAAAATGAGCCAACGCTCGGCTCATACTCAAGCTTGAAAATTAACAAACTCGCGGCTTGAATTTTATTATATCAAACCTAAAATTCAATTTTGGGCTCCACTCGTAAAAAGTTTTAACCACAAGCTAGCTCAGGTTATTTATTTTTTTTCATTCTTTACTCATTAATTCAAAAGAACACTTTTGATACATAAATAAAATATAATTGATTTCTAAGCTAAATAAATTATAATTGGAATTTAATGTGTTACTCATTAGATCATGGGGTGTGCCTAGGCCTGTAAACGAACCGAACGAACACGAACACAGGCATGTTCGTGTTCGTTCATTTAAACTTAACCGAACACGAACACATTAATGAACATTATTTTTGTGTTTATGTTCGTTATTAAAAAAATGAATATGTTCATGTTCGTTTGTGTTCGTTCATTAATAAATTAAATGAACGGTTCGTGAACATAAATGAACACAAACGAACTAAAATAAATGAACAAACTTAAATGGACATTCTTTAACACCTTAACACCATTGAACAATCATAAACAAACATGAACACTATTGAACAAACTTAAATGAATACAATTGAACAAGTATAAACGAGCACAAACGACAAGTCTCTTAAATGTAAATACATATCATTCGTAAATTAGTCAGTTAACCGAACAAAAACTAACGTTACATAGTTAACGAACATAAACAAACATTAACGAACGTAAATAAATGAACATAACCGAACTGTTCATGAACATAAACAAACGAACACAAGGTGTATTCATGTTCGTTCATTTAATTAAACGAATACAAATTTTATGTTCATCTTCGTTCATTTATTAAATAAACGAACATAAAAGAACTTCTTACCGAACAGTTCACGAACAGTTCATGAACTGTTCGGTTCATTTACAGGCCTAGGTGTGCCGGGTGGATGGGCGTGGGTGGGGCTGGGTTGGGCGTGGAACACCGGCCCCTAGGGGTGTGATCACCTTGGGCGTGGCCAAAGCCGCGCTTCTCTCGTCGTTTGACCTTTTCAATTTTCGACCGTTGGAGAGCAATGGATACCTCTTCAACGGATACTTCGTCAACAGTTGGTAGAGCTACGACTTCTATTCACCAACATCGACCACTTAACCGGGATCGACCGTGAGATTGTCGAGCGGGAGAAGGAAAAATTCGAAATAAATATAAAGATAATTAGCTATTTTATTTTAGAGTTAATTACACGGATGGTCCCTGTGGTTTACCCATATTGCACGGATGGTCCCTAACTTCGAGAAATTACAACGGTGGCCGACAAGTTTGCAAAAACGTAACATGGATGGTCCCTAGGTTGGATGGACGTTAACTTTTTCTGTTAAAATTTCAAAAAAGACAAAAATACCCTTACCCATTATCACCCCTACCATTCTTTTTCTCCAACCACAAGCACCACCACCCACCATCTGCCACCACCACCGCAGATTACTGTCACCTACTTGCAGCCACCACCACCTTCCCAAATCGGAGTTTCCGATAAACCATCCATTAAATGAAGTGGGTGTGGATTTGAAGTGGATGAAATGAGCGGAGTTCATATCGACGGTGGGATAATTAAGAAGAGTTCATTGTTGAGGGTTTCAATGGCGGAAAAAAGGATTGAAGAGTTTTGGAGGAGAAAGTGGAAGCCAAAGAATTGAGTTTTGGGAAGGTTTAAAAGTTATCTTTACAGTAAGACAAATTCAACAGCAAATTCAAGTTTCGAATTGCTTCAGATAAACCATCCATTAAAGCTAGATTATCAGCTACTTCATCATCAACAACAAATTCAAAATTTTTTCTGAACCTGAATCACAGGAAGCAAACGATTTACAGAGACACTCTTGCTCCGGTTAACTGCGCGTTCATTGGCGGATTCGATCTTAGCACTGGAGATCGGGAACTGCAAAAAGTTACAACGACATGATCTTTCAAGGCTGAGGAGAAACGATCTCCGGTGGTGTTGGTGGTTATTGACGAAGGTTATCGATGGCGGTGGTTGCGGGAGGTGCTTGGTGGAGGTGTTGCCGGAGGTGTTGGTGGAGGTGTTGCCGGATGTTTTCGGTGGTGTAAGTGTGTGTACACACATTTATTTTTTTTTTGTTTTTTTAATAAGAGGGGCATTTTAGTCAATTCAAAGCCATTTAACAGAAAAAGTTAACGCCCATCCAACCCAGGGACCATCCATGTTACGTTTTTGCAAACTTTTCGGCCACCGTTGTAATTTCTCGAAGTTAGGGACCATCCGTGCAATATGGGTAAACCACAGGGACCATCCGTGTAATTAACTCTTTATTTTATTAATTTGTAATTTATAATTTTATGTAATTTTTTAAATTATGATTAATTATATCTAGTTATTCTAATTTTAAAAAATTAAAATTAAACAATATGACATCATCACCAACTAATGGGCATTTCCACCACAAGGGGTGGAGTGGGTGGTTGTGATGAATGTCTACGTGACGTCTAGGTGGAGTGGTTGAGGCCAAGGGACATACCCATTGTCTTAGTAACAAAAACAAGTAATTACATTTAGTGTTAGACCTCGTCGATTAATTTAATTTATTTTTTTATTTTGCCTTTTCATAATAAAGGAATGATTCTTGTAAATCTTTTCTATCAAAAAGAATATATATATATTGATGTTTAATTGAGAACCAATATAAGTTAAGATCTAAAGAATCATTACAATCACAATTTTGAAGGGTATATAGATAACTTTCCCTATTTTCAAGCAAAATTACTTTTACACACTTCAAAACTTGTGACTATAAATGTGGTTCCTTTAGTTCTTTACAATGTGTTAGTTTTTATTATAATAATCCCTATATATATATATATATATATATATATATATATATATATATAGGAGCTGGATCAAATACATATGCTTCTTAACGTACTAAACGTAGGATGGATTCTGCACCCTTCGATCAAAGTAATCAATGGTTAAGATTTAGTGGCCCCCACTTTATACAACTTTTTCTACAAAATAAGTGTAAAATATAACTGGAAGACCAAAAGAGAAACAACCACATTTCAAAATGTTACAACAAGTTCCACTCGTTTTTTAAAAATTAAATAACTTTTACATGCTTTATTATTTTTTTTTTAAAAAATTACACTATAAAATTGAGAATTTTATTATCTTTAATTTGAGTATAATATTGTTATAGTTTTTGTTTAAGTTTTTATTACGTGGTCCGTGATTTTTACGCCTGGTACGTAATTATTGGTACGTGATTATGCAGTTGATCCTTTTATCATGCATGTTAATTGACGGTCCGTGATTTTCATATAACGTGATCCGTGATTATTGGTCCGTGATTATACATTTTGCCCTTGATTATGTGTGTTAAAATACAGTCTGTGGTTGCTATATAATGTGGTCCTTAATTATTGTTATTGATTATACCGATGGTCCGTGATAGTGGGTGTTAAATGTCAGTCTGTAATTTTAAAAATCACGGTTTGTAATTTTATATGGACGATAATACCCCTTATCCTAATGACACATGGCGCGTTCCTATGGCTTCCTACGTTTAGCACGTTAAACCTAATATGTACGTTAACCGTCCCCTATATATATGTGTGTGGGGGGGGGTTATAGTAAAAAAGGCTTAAATTGGTGAAAAGTGTGAGAATAAATGTGGGCCATTAGATATATAATTTAATGCTTGAGATCAAAATTGTATTAAAAAGTTATTGGAAGAGCATTTTAGTCATAGACACTTTTGTTAACTTTTTATCATATTCTCCCAATTTTTTTAAACGGTTATAACTTTTTATATACGATATTATTTTTTTAAAAAGAACTACACCAAAAAAATGAGCATTTTTTATCTTTAAAACGAGTATACTATTGTTATATAAAAATTAAAAAAAATGTATGTCATATGTGTTTTTGGTTATCTTGTCTAAACATAGTGTCATTGTGTCATATTTGTTGTCATCTGTTATGCACGTATAACACAATGGTTATGTTTGGTCAAAATTTTTAGAAACAATGGTTATAGACATCACTGTGTTTTGGGTCATTGTGTCTAAACATAGTGTCTTGTGTCATATATGTTGTCATTTGTGATGCGCGTATTAAACAACGGTTAGGTTAGATAAAAACTTTTAGAAACAATGGTTATAAACATCATTGTGTTTTGGGTCATTGTGTCTAAACATAGTGTCTATTGCGTCATATCTTTTGTCATCTATGATGCGCATATTACACAATGGTTAGGTTTGGTTCAAAATTTTTAGAAACAATGGTTATAGACGTCACTGTGTTTTGGGTCACTATGTCTAAACATAGTGTCTATTGTGTCATATATGTTGGCATTTGTGATGCATGTATTGCACAATGGTTAGGTTATGAAAAAACTTTTAGAAACAATGGTTATAGACATCACTGTGTTTTGAGTCATAGTGTCTAAACATAGTGTCTATTGTGTCATATATGTTGTCATCTGTGATGCACGCATTGCACAAAAGTTATCAGTAAAACTCATAAAAACACAATATACAATAATACACAATGTTGAATATAACACAATAGACACAATAAAGATACATGATACACAACAATCATGTTTGTTGTGAATAATCTCATTAGTCAACAGACTCAATCATACTGTACATAAAACATTAGCCTTCGCTGCCGACCGAAGTCAACAGGCTTGTGCAGCACAAGACTCTTAAACTATCAACCCGAAGTCGATAACTTACTCATGCATAACATTTCCTCAACTGGTGACACACAGTCGGCAGGCCTGTGTTTCCACAGGACTCTTTAACCATCAACCGAAGTTGACGGCTCATACCGGTACAAGACTTCTTTACATACATCATTCATACATACCATGGTTTAAATCATTTAAACCATCATAAGCATAAACACTTTGTCGCACCACAGTGCTCAAGTTCTGCCCAACCGCAGCTGGCAAAACCACATTTCCTCCTCGACCTCTGCCGAGTGTCTTACAAAAAAATCATTTCTTTCTCAACCACCGTTGAGACTTAAAACATTCTTTACATCTCAGCTGAGCCTCTTAAAATCATTTACTTCTCAACCGCAGTTGAGACTTAAAACATTCTTGTCACTTGACATTTCAGCTGAGACTCTTAAAATCATTTACTTCTCAACCGCAGTTGAGACTTAAAAACATCATTTATTTTACAACATTCATTACTTGAAAACATTCTTTATCTGAAAACATACTTTTCCTGAAAACATGCTTTACCTGACCATAATCAGGTTAAAATCACTTTCATACAATAACTTTATAACATACATATTCTTTTATCCGACCGTAGTCAGGTAGAACAATCATTTCATAAAATAACTTTATCACATGCACATCAGCCCAAAGTGGTAAAACATTTAAAATAGGGCTATAAAGAACTCACCTTAATTCAAAGCTCGACTTACAATAAATTCCCAATTAGCCTCGGCTTTAGGAATTGCTAATAACCTGTATAACATTATTGTTTTAACATATCATTCAAGTATCCTTATATAAACCAATAGGACTAGTGGTTAGATTAAATTACGTTTTACGTACTTGATTTATCCTAACCACTCATACCCATGCTTGACACTCATACTTTACATTACTTGCTCGACTTAGACAAGCGTATTCTCTTATTTAATTAATTCGTCTTAGGGCGTTGCTAAACTTACTGATTGAATCTTTCTGAACATCCAATGTCAAAGACATTGCCTTGATAGTCATCAAACAATTATTAGATTTTTAATTATCTATGTTGATGTCATATCATACAATGTATGATAATGTAGGAACCTATACTAATTCAGGTTCCTAATAATAGGTTGATGACACACTTGATTAGTCAGAATAATCTCGGATTAATCAAATAGTTAATGTTGTTGATTATGATGCTGAAACATTTTCCTAGACAGATTAATGGCTTAGAAATGATCAATCCTTGTTATTGATTGCCCAGATGTGAGGAACTACCACAATGTAGTATTAGAATAGGTTTAACAACCATATTTAACATACTAATCTGCATGTTATCATAAACATCAAATACTCGTTCCAATGAGTATGTTACTGATTGTGATTAGTTTAAAACACTTGGATTTAACCTTGCATGTCAAGGATTAACCAAACTAATCACCTACGTTGTCATAATTAAATGGTTTGAATCATTATAACCATTGTTATGATTCCATGCAAACCGGGCATTACAACGGCCCAAAACAAGGATTTACCCGTTAACAGTTCAAGTTCTTCGTTTATAATCAATCCTAACTATATCATTACGTTCAAAAGCAAGATTTAATCAATCATAATCAATCTAGAAGGTTAAAACGAACCATTACCTATTCAGACGAAGTTTTGCGCGTTAGAAGACGATCCAGACTTGCAGAAACGTTCCCTAGTGCGATCTACATGATCAAGAGGCTTCAAAATTGAAGATTTGATGGATTTAAAGTGAGTTTTTCGTCTGGCTTGCCGAAATGTCGAAGGGAAGCAAGAGACTATGCCTTCTAGATAAAATCTGACTTTTTAAGCCAATTATCCGACTCGCTGACATCAGGCGCATCGCCCCACGTGGGACTTCGGGATGGGGCGTACCGCGAGGAGGAGAGGCGGCCAGATATTTTCTTGGCTTCCGGGCGTACCGCCTAGGCTCGACATGTGGCTCGGGGCGTACCGCCCCAGGCTATTTTCGTCCACTTTTCGATTTTATCTTCGTTTTCGCTATTCCGGACAATCTGTAACTCCATTTCGCGCAAGGTTTTCGCCCACGTTCACCATTTCTTGCATACTATCCTCCTGTAATAATTTCGTGTGTCAACTCAACGTGGATTTCAAGCACGATCAAATGTGCTAAATTTTCGGCTGTTACAAATCTACCCTCCTTACAATAGGTTTCGTCCTCGAAACCTGTTACGTTTCAAACAAATGTGGGTTGAGTCGCTTAACCTGTTGCAAATCTTTCATGTTGCCTTGGATCCTTTTCGAAGTTTCCATTGAATCTTAACTTGTCCGTTCATCTTGTTGCGTAATTATTTTTCTTTCGTGTCAACAATTGCCACAGGTTCTTCTATGTAATTTAACATTTCATCAACTTCAATATCGTTTAATGGCACATATCCTACATCATCTGCTAGACATTTTCTTAAGTGTCAAACGTGAAATGTCGGGTGAATTTCACTCAACTTATCTGTAGGATTTTAATTGATAAGCTATCCTATCGACTCGTACCGTTATTCAAAAAGGTCCAATAAACTCAAACTCCGTTTCCTCTTCATAGTGAAACCTTAAACAATACCTGATCGCCTACCTCGACTCTATTGGTCTTCGCCTTTTGTTAGCATAGGACTTTTGTCAATCCTGTGCAACTTTCATTCGTACTTTAACTAGCTGAAACTTTTCAGTCAAATCAATTACTGCAGCTTTGCTTCCCACTTCTTTCTGTCCTACTCCTCCCCAACACACAGGTGTTCAAAAACGTCTTCAGTACAACGCCTCGTATGGTGGCATCCCAATGCTAGCATGGTAGCTGTTGTACGAGAATTCCACTAGTGGTAAGTGATCAGCCCAACTACCACCAAATCAATAATACAGGCTCTGGGCATGTCCTCTAAAGTTTGGATAGTCCTTTCAGACTGTCTTTCGGTCTGAGGATGATACGCAGTACTAATATTGAGTCTTGTGCCCATTGATTCATGACATTGTTTCCAGAATCTTGAAACGAATCGCGTATCACGATTTAACACTATAAAACTGGAACTCTATATCTTGTAACTTTTTCTTTCATAATTTATTCATACAATTTCTCTAACGTATAAGTCTCACGCATAGACAAGAAATGAGCACTCTTCATTAATCGGTCTGCAATCACTCGCATAGTATCGCGACATGTTGCCTTAAGAGACAACTTAATAATTAAACCCATGGTGATATGCTCCCACTTTCCTTCTGGGACTTCTGAAGGTTGCACATAACTATAGGGTTTCTGATGTTCCGCTTTCACTTGCGCTTATGTCAATCATTTATTTACGTACTTCATTACTTTTAACTTCATACCTGGCCACCAGTAAACCTTTCGGAGATCTTGATACGTTTTCGTTGCACCAAGATGGATAGAGTAACGTAACCTATGTTCTCTATCTAAAATCCTCGACCTGTTGCCCCTATTTCGCGGAACCTACACTCTATCAAATCGGGTCTTATCACCGATTCATGTTCTTCCAAACTTTTAGTTATCTTGAAGCATATATTGTTACCTTTCCCCTTTTTACTGTACTCTTGTGTTTCTCGTATCATTTTCATGTTACCGAAAGAATACGGTTCATATCTTCTCTCATTTATTCTTTACAAACAGTTATCTCTCTTGGCATTAAACCATTTATAGAGCACTTGTTGGAAGTTGATCATTAATAAATTTTCTTAACATAACTTACATACATATCTTAACACATAGAGTTGCAATGCATAAAGCCAACCAAATTTTTCATTGCATAAACAGACCAAAACCAAGTCTTGGTGTTGTTACAATATTTCATTAGTCGCCTTATAATGAGGATTTCTTGTTTCCCTCAATAAAAAGGCTTCATCGTTTACCTTATCATTTGCCTCATTAAGAGGACTTCATCATTTGATCCACTTTATGCATGACAATCTTATCATAAAACTTTTCTTTGATAACATGCGTATGCACACTATCACATAACAATACCATGAATCTTCTTATACATAGGACAGTGGCAATTATCCTTTATCATTATGCTTATACTAATACAAAATTCCTTAACTAGTTTCTTGCAACAGATGCAAGATTCTTTTAACACTTGTAACCGTATCAAACCACATTTTACAATCTATACTTTAAACTCTATACGTGTTCTATACATGTTCAACATCTGTTATCTTGTGAAGACAAGATAGTTCATTAAACGATAACCATGTTGCAACACTTATGTATCCTCTTCTAGCATAAATATCTTTCCATTAGAGTTATTAAAATCATCTCTACATCTTTAGCATACCAGTTCTTGCTCTAATTTATCATCATATCACTACTTGTCAAAAGCAATTCGTATCATTTCATACTTTCATAATCTTCGAACTATCTTAATGATTTAACATTTCTTTTATTCGCATTTGACATAAGACTAACTCTATACTTTACATTCACTCATACCTAATTCCAGGCATGCATTCATTTACCATTGTTTATCTTTGCTTATCAATCCCTAATCACACCTTTATCACATATGTTTGTATAGTCGACTTTTCTATCTCACTTTCACGTTTAGTAAACACAGGTACAATTCTTAAATCCTAATGTCAACATGTATTCCTCAACCTAGTGAGACCTTCTCAGGATTTAGGATACTAACAAAGCATTATCATTCATGACATAAAGAATAATCTCATCAAATCTCTAGGTCAAATTTGAACTTACATTACCTCAATCGGATGTACTTATCCTTACTTTATAATATTATTCATTCACAAGTGATGAATAATTTATCCATAAATAAAGTTCCTTGTTCATTTATAAGCCATTTCCTTCATTCGTAAATTAGTTCCATCATTCACAAATCCATTGAATCCTTTACACATAAACTCAATCACCCGTACTAATTCTTTTCATCCATAATTGATTTCTTTCATCCATATTAATATACGTACATTCATATCATTATCATGTTATCATTGCTCGAATGGTTACACAATGCGTTGCATCCACCATTGTTTTCCTCATCACTTCCCATGCCTGCTTTACTTCTCGGACCGTCACCGTCTTCAAATTAAACTACATTTCTACCATTGATTGAACTTTGTTTCCATGTTCTAATGGTTTCCTTCCTGGTCGACCTTTGAATTAGCACATTTACGATTCCTTAGGGTATGTCATTCAGCATTAGCTTCCCAATAACTTCAATGATGAATTCAACATGACCATAATGCAATTTAGGATATATAAGGTATTCATATGATAGACAATAACACAAACTCAGTTGTATAGCAAATCATTAATAACAGTGTCCGGAATGTCATTAATCATTTACTTTTCCAACCATGTTTCTATTATTCTCATTCATACTTCATACTCATTAAGCCATGAATCTTTGTCAAACCAATAAAGTAAGACCTTAACCAGCATCCATCTGACCAAACAAGCATTCCCAATTGTTTCTATAACTCTTTCAACCTTTTTAATCACACTTTGTTCTTTACCTTTATTGGCATCGAATAGTTATAGTTCGTTCAGTCATTGAATCCTTCCTTTTGTGTCCAAGTCATATGACAGATGAAACCCGAGCATTAGTCATATAGATAAATCCGTAACCATAGTAGCCAATTGCGGTCACTATTTATCTGTACTCGTGTGTCTAGGGTTTCTTCCACCACATGCTTAGTTCATTTCCTAATAAACATTATTATTACCCATAGTCTAAACAATCCAACATACTCATGCATCTTAACACGTATAGGCACATATACATGCATTTCACTTTAACAAATTCACATTAACTATAAGGCACATATATCTTAAATCTATTTCAAATATATCATAACATATATTCTTTACTTTAGCAAGACGCTCGTGGCATTGAACTACCCTTTACTGGCATCCTTAGCATTGGTCTCATTCTCAGTTTAAGTTCAGGCATCAGGTTATGCCCGAATCTCTCAAACTATGGCTCTGATACCAACTTGAGAGGCCCCATTCCCGGGAGTCCCTCGGTTGGTTAAACATCAAAAGCATAGCTCTTAAACCGTAGAATAATCGTATACTATGGCAGCGGAATTCATTACGTAATATTTAGTCTCTTTAGGAATGCCAGTTCTTGAGTATATAGTCCTCATGTCTTGCCACGAGCCATCATATCCTTATCATAACATGCTCAACCTGACATGCATGCTAAAATAAGTCAGCTTTTACTGGTGAGTTCTAAGTTAACTTTTTATAAAAATCTTTACTCATTCATATCTTTATCTGACATAACGTAACTCAAATGCATAACATACATATCATCAAAACATCAATCATACTGTGCATAAATGTAGCCTTCACTGTTGACCGAAGTCAACAGACTCAATCATACTATACATAAAACATTAGCCTTCGCTGCCGACCGAAGTCAACAGGCTTGTGCAGCACAAGACTCTTAAACTATCAACCCGAAGTCGATAACTTACACATGCATAAGATTTTCCCAACTGGCGACACATAGTCGGCAGGCCTGTGTTTCCACAGGACTCTTTAACCATCAACCGAAGTTGACGGCTCATACCGGTACAAGACTTCTTTAATACATCATTCATACATACCATGGTTTAAATCATTTAAGCCATCATAAGCATAAACACTTTGTCGCACCGCAGTGCTCAAGTTCTGCCCAACCGCAGCTGGCAAAACCACATTTCCTCCTCGACCTCTGCCGGGTGTCTTACAAAAAAATCATTTCTTTCTCAACCACCGTTGAGACTTAAAACATTCTATACATCTCAGCTGAGCCTCTTAAAATTATTTACTTCTCAACCGCAGTTGAGACTTAAAACATTCTTGTCACTTGACATCTCAGCTGAGACTCATAAAATCATTTACTTCTTAACCACAGTTGAGATTAAAAACATCATTTATTTTACAACATTCATTACTTGAAAACATTCTTTATCTGAAAACATACTTTTCCTGAAAACATGCTTACCTGACCATAATCAGGTTAAAATCACTTTCATACAATAACTTTATAACGTACATATTCTTTTATCCGACCGTAGTCAGGTAAAACAATCATTTCATAAAATAACTTTATAACATGCATATCAGCCCAAAATGGTAAAACATTTAAAACATGGCTATAAAGAACTCACCTTAATTCAAGCATGATCAAATGTGCTAAATTTTCGGCTGTTACAAACTACGACGCATGTCATACATTTCGAACACATTTGAAAAACTTCTACTAACAAAATCAAAAGACAAGTTTTATGAAAGCATAACAAAATAACACACACCCTAGATGTTTTTTAACCAAATTTAACATTAATAAAAAACAAAAAGCGCCTGATATTCCCTACTTTTCGACATTCACGTTAGCGGAATCGAAACCGTTTGTCTTGCAATTACATGAATCATGCCCAATAACATAATTCTGACATGTACGACAAGTCCTATGTGTAAATCATATGTAATATAGTTGTTTTCAGTAAAAGCTACCTAAGTTGTTATATGTAAACCTTGTGTAACGAACGAAATTTATCCGTAAAACATATGTAATATAGTTGCTCCTAGTAAAACATGTGTAATATAGTAAAACAAAGATTGTTGTTAATATGTAACATCTTTGTAACATAGGTGCATTAACTGTGTAACAATTTCTTAACCTAAAAAACACTTGTAACATCGTTGTCTTTGTAATGATGTGTTGTCGAATAAACAACATTCTCATTGACAAGATCAACGTGAAGACATGAAAAAACAACTTTCCTTCTGAAATATTGTAGGACCTATATGATTGAGTGTCATATGATAAATAAACTGTTTAATGGAGAATCATAACTTGCGACCTACTTTGATGAAGTCACGACTATAAGGCTCAACAAGAGGATGTTTTTGGCACGCAGCAACTTGTATGTAAATGAACGTTCACAAACGTAAATGAACAAAAAAATTTTGTTCATGTTCGTTTATTTACTAAATAAACTTTGATGAACGAACTTTTTACTTGTTTAGTAAACGTTCGGTTCATTTACAAGCCAAAAAAGTGTAAAGAATTAAAAAAGTAAACTAAAAAAGGTAAAAACATTGGTAACATCGTTGTATTTGTTATGATGCAGCCTAGGAGGCTGCCTACCCTCCACTAAAAACTATATGTAAAACATTGGTAACATCATTCTATTTGTTATGTGTAATGAACGTAATTTATATGTAAACATATGTAATATAGTTTTTCCAAGTAAAACATATGTAACATAGTAAATCAAAGATTATGTTAATATGTAACACCTTTGTAACGTAAGTGCGTTAACTGTTTAACAATTCACGAACCTGAAAAACATTGGTAACATCATTACATTTGCTATGATGCGGCCTAGGCGGCTGCCTATGTAGGAAACACGAACATTTAAACGAACATGGTTTTCTTATTCGTGTTTGTTCATTAAGAAACTTAGTGTGTTCGTGTTTGTTCAGGTTTGTTCGTTAATAATATACATGAATGGTTCACGAACATAGATGAACATAAGTAAATGAACATAAAGAAACAAACATAAACGAACATGACTAAAAATCAAAACAACCATTATTGAACATACATAGTTAAACAAATGAGAAAGTGTGAATGAGAAATTGAAAATCTACTTTAGTTGAAAAAATTAGGTGCGATTTTCGATTTTTTTCATTTTGTGTTTAGACATGTAATATATGTTTTATAAGAATATATATATATATACACACACTAGTTATACATATGTTACATATCTGATTTTTACTGTTACACACTGTAAAAACGTTATTTTATAAGATATGTGTAACAAATACTTATAATTTTGACAGTAGCATCCATGGGTTTCTTATCAGAATCTCCACTT
Organism: Mikania micrantha; assembly: GCA_009363875.1. Lineage (NCBI taxonomy): Eukaryota > Viridiplantae > Streptophyta > Magnoliopsida > Asterales > Asteraceae > Mikania > Mikania micrantha. Next base: position 57,346,313 of record CM018680.1, on the reverse strand, counting down.
TGCTTAAATTCCAAGGACTTCCTGGTTGGCTTTCCTTGATTTTTCTTTAGCTTCACATTTTGATCATTGAAAGCAACACATTGTTTGCATTCGAATGCCTTAAATTTTCTTGATTGTATCATCCTTTTTCTTGTGATGGTTATAATGGTTTTTCCTTTATTAGAAGCAATGATTACTTCTGATGGATTTTGGTGAGACTTTAGTTTCTTCTAATGGATTGCTTCTGAATGTTAGTGTCACGGTTTGTAAGATGTTTTTGTTGACTAACATCAGAATGTATTCTTATTCATTTCAATCTTACGTAGTTAGCTTCATAATTATTTTTAAATAGCTTTAGCATTGACAAATAAAATTGGTCAGAAACTGTTATACATCAGAAGCTTTGGTTTCTTTTAAATTCTTTGAAACATTGTTGTCTTTGGAAGTGTTTTTGTCTTCTGATGCCTCATTATGTTCAGAAGAATATTTGTGAGATATTGATTATTGTCTACAGAAGTCTTGTGTCTTCAGATGCCTCTTTATCTTCAGAAGAACATTTGTCAAATGTTGATCATTAACACGTATTTGTCATTGGTCTTTTGAAGATTTGATGTCTTCTGATGAATTATTCCTCAAAAATTTCAATATATGGAATGTTAATTATTCCTTCTGATGACTAAAATTTTCAAAGGATAATTTAATTATTTCAATATTTCGATGAACTTCCATGGGAGTTGAACTTTATTGGGAAGGAAGTTGCACCTTAATTGTAGTTTTTGTAAGCATCCACTTTAAATTATATTACAATGCATGAACATTTTTGTGACATTAAATTTTCATTAACATTTCATGTCATTTAACTCATATTTTTAGTTGATGGAATTATTGATAATATTACTTGATTTAACCAGGGCTATGTTCGTCCGAATTGGTCTATAAGACATATCAAATCAAAGCTAAACATAATCAAACACAGATAAACTAAAATAAACATTAAGAACAATATATAGAAAGACTGATTTCATTAATATAATAAACTTTATACATCAAAGATCATACAAAACCCAACTAGGGACATTTCGTAGAAGATGAGTAGACAGTGTCTCGTAGCACTAAATTGTTGGACAATGCCACGTGCATTACAGCAGTTCTCCATACAAACTGATTTTGATCTTTGTGGGTTAAGTAAAATGGGTAACTCAGTCAGAAAATATGAGTGATCATCAAGTTTGTTTAGAAGTGATGTTTTGTCAGGCCTAAAGTGGATAATTATATCAGTAATCATATCATAAGACAAATGTGTTTGAAGTAGAACATTCATTAATGCTGATTTGATGTTGTTAGGTGTATGTGCTAGTTTCTTGACAAACTATTCACAAAAATATGTGTTTCTGTGTTTTTAGTTGTTGGTTGTATAGTAGCATTTTGTTTCAGAAAAATACAAAAAGATTTTATATTTGTGACACCCCGTAAATTCCAGGTCAGCTTCTATTTATTTAAATGTTTATTTAATTGATATTTTTACACGTGGCACTAGAATTAATTTAATTTAGTGTGACACGTGGCATGACGGTACGAACACTGACGCAAACACGATAATTCAGTGAATTATCGCAACACGCATACACGTGTCTAAGTAAACACGAACGTTGGTGAACGATTAACACATCGTGTAAAACACTAGAAACCTCACGAAACGCTCAGGCACTGAACTTGGAAGTTCAAACAAAGTCGAAAGATAGTCTGTAAGCGTGAAAACGACGACGAACGGATCAAACCATTGAAATTGGGCCTATTGGGCTCTCCGGGACCCGTCGTAGTACGCTAAGGACCCTGGGAAGGCCCATGGCTGTACACAATGGGTGGACGGGGGATTTAAATCCCGAATTTCTTTGTGGTACACTGAGAGGATCTTAGACCCTCTCGACGGTACGCGACGACGCCAACACGCAAAAATCTTATAAAACCAAGATATAATCATTTCTAGCCACTCTACATTGCACTTCTCTAGCTCCAGGCCACTCATACTCTTCTCCTTCACCTGCAAAGCAGCATTTGAGCCTGGAGAAGCCATTAACACATCTTGGAAAGCTTAGAAGTGAAGGTTGAAGGCTTGGAACAAGTGAAGAACACACCAAGACCACCACCCTCCCTTTCTTTCTATCAAATCCAGCAAACTAGAAGATTTAGGAGCTGCTTAAACATCATTCCTGCCATCTAGAGCCTTTTGAGGTAGTTTCTGTGGTCAAAATGCTCTTTATTCACACACAAACACACATGCAAGGCATTATACCCATATGCAAGCACTATGCCACCACATGCACGAATTTTTCTATGATATGAATCTGGGTTTGTTGATTTTAGCATATATATTGATGATCTAGAGTGATTTAGTGATATATTATGAAGATTCGTGGTGTGTAGGTGAAAATGCATGATTTGTATATGAAAGGATGAAATAATGCCATGCATGTATGATCCATGGCTTATAGAATGATTGGATATTCAAATGTGTTTATGGATGATGTTAGAAGGTTATTGCATGATTAGAACTTGTTGACACTTGCTATTTTTAGTAACTTTTTAGCTACAACTTGATGATGATGATGATGATGATGAAAGTATGAGCATGCATGTATATGGAATTGATAATAGGATGACAATAGGATGACTATAATACTTAGGAATTGATTCGGGATTGATTCGAGTCGTTTTTGACTAGTTACTATTTATAGTAACTTTTTATAGTTGAAACTTGCTATTCGAAGATTTGAACTATATGGATACGTTTATATGATGATAAATGATATTATTTGACAATATTTGATATAAAAAGGGATTAGGAAAGCTTAGAATGGTCACAAGAATGATGTTAGTCATTGTTACTATTTTTAGTAACTTTATGATATGAAATACCAACTTAGGGATGTTATGTATATTTTGAGCATGCTAAATGGCTTAACATGATTTAATATGATTATTGCATGATGATTTAGATGGTTTCCGATGATAATCTTGCTAGATATAGAAACTTCCCTTTTTAGGAAACTTTAATGTGTGAATACGGCTTATGTGTTTATTTGATTACCCATGATAATGTGCTATGTGTTAACATGACCACGTAGGACTTAACAAGCATGCTAGAACCTTAAAAATGATATGTATTGTGAAACTTGTCATAAATAGAAACTTACTATATATAGTAAGTTGTCCGTGAACGCGACTTGCACGTTTTGCACACAATGAGCACAAACACGAATGTTACACGAATCACAAATGACACACGGTTCACCAACGGGTCGTTGACTTGACACGGTCAAACACGGTCAATGTGGACCGACACGGACAAACATGAACAACCGTGGGTTGTTAAGCACAAACACGAGCACGAACACGAGACATGGTCACTTACACGAACTCACGTATGGTATACGATATAGGTAACCGGTGACCGATTACTCGACGACGCAGGAGCTTACGCTTGTACTATTTCATTTTCACCAAGGTGAGTTTGCGGCCCCTCTTTACTCTTTTCAAACTTTTCAAATAGGGGGAGAATACTTTTTGAATCGAGTCATACATTTATTAATACAGTACAAACATTTTATGTGTATGATGGTTTATTAGACAAACATTAAGTGTTGTAATCGTAACAAGCCCTCACAAAGTCTTACCGTTAACGTACAAACAACGAGGTGAGTTTGAATAGATCTATTTGGGTGTGACGAACCCCGCGTGGCACAATATTGACTAGAGGTCATAACACGTGAAATTTCGACCTAACTTGCTATGTTATTACGAGACATAGCGGAGGCAAAGCCTAACAAGTCTAGTTCGGTAGTGACGCACTGACCCTTGGAGCCTAGGGCTCAGGACTAACATTATAATAAACAGCATGACACATGTTTTCTGATTATATATAAGTATATCAAAACCTGTGAACTCACCAACCATCGTATTGACACTTTTTCTTAAACTTGTATTCTCAGGTAACTAGCTGCGATGGAAAACAGGAATGCACATAGGGAACCGAGCATAGGACCCGCATGCATTCAATGATGTCTTTTGAACAAACTATCTTATTTATGCCTTGTATTTAAACTATGTAGTGTCTGACATTTTATTTTCCACTGTAATGATTAAACATATTTTCCGATGCATACTATGTCTGCTGCTTATTTATTTAACTGTTTGGTTGAGTTTTTGTCAAACAATGTATTTTGAAAACGCACATAGAGTTGTTCTATATGACCATGAGCTGTGATTCTGGCCACGTCACACCCGAGTGGACTGACACCACACGTGGGAATTTGGGGGTGTGACAATATTTTCAGATTTATTTTAGATGATCATTTGTCAGTTTGGATGTTCAATCATATCTGAATCCATCTCCAACCAGACTAATCTTCATAATGGCATCTGTTTAACTGATCATAATGTTAAATTTTGAAATTGAGTTGTGTTTGTGATTGCCAAGCTTCATTCGTGCTAATGAACCAGGAGAATGGCTCATTTGACCGAATGATTTCATTCAAGCGAATGAGTCATTCGGCCAAATCAACCTGGACCGAAGCAACTCTTTCGGTTGTTTCATTCGCCGAATGAAACTTTCAGTTTAAGGGACTCTTTCGACCGAATGAAATTGGGGCGAAGCAACTCATTCGAAAGATTCATTCGCTGAATGAGACTTCCTATTTATATGACTCCTTCGGCCGAATCAGTTCATTCCCCAAAATTCATTTGTTCGCTACTGTGTGTGCGTCTTTCAGCCGAAACACACTCTCTCTTTTGTTTTTCGAATTCTCTTGGACTAAACTGCTTTCTTCTATCATAGGTACTTATGAATTCAAGATTAGCAACTTTTGTCCATGGATTGGTTGAGAACAGAACCAGATTTAGAGATTTAGGGTTCACAACCATCGCCACTCAATAAATGTCCAAATCGAACTCAAAATTACCTAATATGTTCATTAAAAGCTTTAATCGGTTGATTCTGAGTCTATTGGTATAACGTTTATGGACTGATTTGGGATTTTGAATACTTGGAATTTGAATCTCCTTCGGCCGACCAAAGAACGTCTTTCGGCCCTAAGGATTCGACCAAATGAACTCAGCGATCGAATGGAGTCATACGGGCGAATGAACCTCTTTCGGTCGCTACTCTCATTTGCTGGTCATACGGTTGACCAGCCTCATTCGTTGTTTCTTCAGTTGACTTTTCTCTTTCGGTCAACGGTCAAACCGAATGAGCTCTTTCGGTTGTCATTCGGTTGACTGAACTCATTCGGTCAACTTGCTTATTCGGTCAATGCCCATTCGGTCAGAATGGTCTTATTCGTACAAGTTGAAATTTTCTGATTTGATTCATCTGTTTAACTGAATTGTACTGACACGTTTATTCTTTTGTTTTTCAGTATGGCTGAGTATAAAGCAGTGACCAAGAACAACATTTGCGCTCATTCAGACCTTGCTACCAAGAATGCCGTGCACTTCAGAGAGATTATTACTTTTCTTAGGCGCTCCAGGATCTTTTCTGCCATATCTACTTTATATGTGCCCTATCAGTCACATCAGCAGGATTTCTGGAGATCTGCAGATATTGATTGCGAGGTTGAGCCACCGGTTATTAGAGGAAAGGTGCAGGGTCATGATATTGTAGTTTCTTCTAAACATATCAGGAGGATATGTGGATTTCAGGATACTCAGGATCGGCCTATTTTACTTGATCGTTATCTTGTACGAGGATGCTTCATGCGATGCAAGTATGACGGTGATCTGGGAGTTGGGATACTCAACAAAGCTTTTCTTTCTCCACAGTTCAAGTATCTAGCACATGTACTCATCCACTGTTTAGGTTCGAGGAGATGTGGATTTGATGATCTACATGAGACCATTCAGTGCGCTTTTGTCGCCTTGGTGCTGAATTTTCCCTTCAACTTCTCAGAGATGATCTTTACACATATGAAGGAGAACGCCATGCTGAAGGGTGATAAGAAGTTTCTTATGTATCCTAGATTCTTACAGCAGATATTTGATGCTCTGATACCACTTTGTAGGCCCAACTAGGAGCCCGGAAACAACCCCGTTCCAATGGAGATCTACTCGACAACCTCTAGAATAGTGCGGAATCCTATTCCAGGGTTTTCCAATCAAAACCAAAAGCAACCGTGGTGATCCGAAGATGAATGATTAACGTTTGAAGCAAGATCGAACACCACGGGTTGAGAATCGAACTTGGACAGGCAAGAACCGCTCAAAACTTCTAGGGTTTGACACTAGAGTGCTCTGGGAAGCAGGAGGGCTCGGGAAAGTTAGGTTTGAATCTGTTTGAACTAGTATATATAGAATGTCGCCATTCGGCCGAATGAGTGGCCGAAGCAACTCATTCGCCGAAAGACTCAGCCGAATGATCTTGACCGAACGAATGAGTCATGCGGTTGACTCATTCGATCGCCCTAGACATTCTGTAGGCGTTCATTCGGCCGAATGACTTCATTCTTAGAGACATTCGCCCGAATGGGTCTATAAGACATATCAAATTAAAGCTAAACATAATCAAACACAGATAAACTAAAATAAACATTAAGAACAATATATAAAAAGACTGATTTCATTAATAACATAAACTTTATACATCAAAGATCATACAAAACTGAACTAGGGACATTTCGTGCACCAACAATAATTATCTTGAGGTTCATCTTGACTTTTAAGACGTTCCTCAAAGGCTATTATTCTTCCCACCACTTATTCAAATGGCATGTTGTCAATCTCAAAATATTGCTCAATAGTTGCCACAATTGGTAGGAATTTATTTGGAACCGAGTTAAACAACTTCCTGACAATTATCTTGTCTTAAAGGGTAGTACCAAGACTTTTAAATTTTGCACTTATACCACTCAAATTTCCAGAAAAATCGCTTACACTTTCAGTTTCCTTCATCCTTAATGCTTCTAACTCGCTTCTTAATGTTTGTAAACGTGCCTTTTGAACCATATTTGCTCCAAGGAATCGAACTTTAATCAAATCCCATACTTCCTTTGCACTCGAATATTGCGCAACTTGCATTAGAATGTCTCCTGATAATGTTTGAAATATCATTGTTTTTGTTGTATTACTTTTCTTCTCGTCTATTTCGTCTAATGAAACAATCGTTTCCCATAAACTATATGCTTTCAATATTGTCTCCATTAGAATTGCCCATTGCGTGTAGTTTGTTTCAATCAACTTTGGACATTGCAGAGATATGTTTCCTTATTGTCTTCTTTGCCGCCATAATTTCTTTGCTTCTTCTTTTCTTTGATTTCTTTCTCCCTATCTTGCTTTTACTTTATCGAATTTCTTTTCTCCATGAAGGTTTTTATTGCCACGAAGGTCTTTGCACCACGAAGGTTATTGTTCTTCCATGAAGGAATTTTCTTACTCTTAGTTAACTTTATTTAAAGTATAAACTTTTTATCATGTGTTCTTAAAATCAGAAACTTGATTTTAATTTTCTTATCTTTGTTGGAACTTTATTTTTTTGTTTTTTCTTGCCTTTTTCAAATCATCAAATCAAACTAGAATAAAAACTTTAAATGAGTTCTGACCATTTTATGTATTCTAAACATTGGAGCGGAAATCATTTAATATTGATCTCAAGTTTGCGTATTGAATTGAAAGCATTCTAAAGTCAGAAAGGTTCTTCTAATTCACATACATCGAATACATTTACATACATATATTTTGAGGGTATTTATAGGACATGTTTTGGTGGTTAACTACCAACCGTCATAACTACCTTTGGCGGTTATTTAACCGACACACTTTGACATAATTACATAATGGACCATTGACTTTACATATAAACATAATTGACTCAAACTAATATATTTTAGTTTAATACTTCCAATACAAACCACTCTCTAAGAAAGAAGACTTCCTGTCTCTCTTTAAAATGCTCTGATCATCACAATTTTCTTTTTTACAAGATGAAAGAGATCATTCTTAGCTCTAAAACTGTCGGAAAAATAATCATATTTTAATTACAAGTGTTCGTAAATGAATGTTCTAACTCATTCTTCTTTTGTTATGTCATTTTCACATCTTTTTATATTTCAATTTGCAATACAAATGATGACTCAAGAAGGTATTTTTCAGTTCTATATTTTCCAAACACAAGTGATTCAATGTGTTTGAATTAGGGTTGTGCACAAGCTCAACCGAACATACCTAGAATTTTTTATAATGGTCGGCGCCTAGGCGCTCATCTACTGTCTCGATTTTAACTTAGGCGGTGCCTAGGCACTATGCGATGCTAGGCGGGGTTTAGGCAGCTTAGTCAGATTTTTTTTAACTTTTTTTGACTTTTTTCTGGTAAAAAGAGACCAATTTCATAATTATTTAAACATTTCTCAACCAAAAATCATTAATATGTCTCTGAAACATCGAATCCAGCTAGTTAACATCGAAATTCATCTCTAAACTTTGAAATCAATGTTTAAGTTTGAATTTTAAAGTACTTTATTTAGTATATTTAAGTTTATTTTTTAAATTATTTAAAGTATTATATTAAATTATTGATATTGATGTTGTATATAATATATATTTGTAAAAGTCAATGGAGTCTTTTGTATTAATTATAATTAATATGGCTTGGTCTCTCAAGACCATAACAGATACTAGATTTAGCATACGTATATTTCTAGTGTTTTGTCCAGCCGTGTATCCCTACGAGGATACAACTATAAGTCTTAGTATATAATCCTTCACTTGTTAGTTAGCAAGATACGAGTGAGTGCTTGATCGAATACTTGTAAACTTAACAGTTGAATGCAATATACTTTGACCTTGAATTTACAATTGCTTTATGTATTTTGTTTCAATATGTTTTTGCAAATCAAGTTGATAGAATTTCCACATCTATCAACTTTGTAAAAGACAACTTGTGAAAGTGTTGTTCAAGTTACATAACCCGATCCAACAGGCGACTTGGCCAAAGGGTGGGTACGTCACTGAACATAACATCTTCTTCTCATCTATATATATATATATATATATATATATATATATATATATAGGGAGATGATCAAATGTTAACCCTCCCTTATAGCGTTAACCCATTAACCCTGGCATTTTTTGCCCGAATCTTTTTTTTATGGTTTTTATTATACATAAATAGGGGGTTTCTTTTTTGTGTTTTTGCTAATTCATCACCGTTTATAAATTAAATCAATTGTAAGTTTAAGTTCACTATCTGATGTAAGTAAGTGTAAGAAACTTACACTTTGATTTAATTTCTAAACGGTAATGAATTAGCAAAAACACCAAAAAGAAACCCCCTATTTATGTATAATAAAAACCATGACAAAAAAAACAAATATTCGGGCAAAAAACGCCAGGGTTAACGTTATAAGGAATGGTTAACAATGGAACCATCCCCTATATATATATATATATATATATATATATATATATATATATTGTTAATCACATAAATTCATAAAAAATAGTTTCAAAATTCACTCGTAGCAATGAAATGATAAAATCCAAATATTTATTTTAATTTTTTTGTATTACTTTAGTTTTTAATCACAATTTTTTTGGTATTTCATTGTACTATATTGATGGAGGCAATATTAACATGAAGTGAACACCGCCTAATATATTGAAAATTATATATAATTATATTTATGTGCATATATGTATATATTTATGTGCATACTTGGTTTATTTACAAAGCAAATTGATTTGAACCAAGCGCTTTTCAACCTAGCATAAATCAAACAAGCATATTTCCTACAAGCGAGCGTCGAACGAGTTTCGAGCGTCGAGCAATTTAGACAGCCCTAGTTTGAACGGAATTATGTTTATTTTGAAGGAAGAGATTTGAAGATTTTGGCCTGTTTTGTAAAGTTTTCTTTTATATTTACTAGTAGTTTATATTCACGCATTGGGTAGTTAATCCTTGCAAAATGCATACGAAAACGATGATAAAAAGAATCACATCGCAATGACATTCAAATTTTAATAAAAATCACGTTGAAGCTTTGCAACGAGGGACGGTTTTAATAAATTGGATTCATATTTGAAATAAGAGGATTTAGAGAGTAAAAAAGTGTTAGTTTTTAAAGTGTGATTTTTTATAGAATATGGAAGGATTTTAGATAAGGGATAAAAATTATTATTATTATTATTATTAATTATTTTTTGCATCTTTGGCTGTTTTCAAACGGTCTAAAATCAAACCCACCAATCACGAAACAATAGGAGGAGCGGGGAGCGGGGGCCACTAGGTACGAGGAAGTGAGGCCGCCGGGTAGGGGTTGTGTGCCCGTTGAACCTGCTGAAGGCTAGCCATCCGCTGGGGATGCGGGGCATTCACTACTCCCGGTCTTATGCAAATTTAACATATGTGCCCGTGTTTAGAAAACGGCTTTGTTTTATTCTAGCCACCATTTAATTTGGTTGATTTTAAAATTCGAAACTCTAGCTTGATTTTCAAAAGGGATGTTAGAAGGACTTTCAAGCTAAAAAGACAGACAAAATCATGCTTCTTTAAATCACTTAAACTGAATATAAAACAAATCTATGTTTTGTAATTTACGTTGGTCAGTGTGTTGTTATTCTACTTTTTATTGCAACTTGTAACATTATCTTCTCTTATTACTAACGTTTTAATATAGAGTAAACTTCTCTTTTGCTCTCTGTGGTTTGACAATATTAACCATTTTGCTCCAAAACTTTCAAAATGATCATTATGCTCCTTGTGGTTTGACATTTTAAGCATTTTGCTCCATGTGGTTTGACAATTATAACCCTTTTGCTCCCTGTGGTTTTGAAAAAAATGGAGTATAATGGAGATATATTGGAAAAGTTTGGAGCAAAATGATTAAAATGTCAAACCACAGGGAGCATAATGATCATTTTGAAAGTTTTGGAGCAAAATGGTTAATATTGTCAAACCACAGGGAGTAAAAGAGAAGTTTACTCTTTAATATATAATGGTCCTTTATGAGATTGTCATCTTTATAAAAAGGTAATGAAAATACGAAGATTTCATCGTTAACGTATACGAGCTGATATATTAAATAAGAAGAATTTTTGTCTTAAGTGACATGCTAAAAAGAATGAATGAATGCTAATTTATGTATATCTTTTTTTAACTAAATTCTCTTTATTGTATATTTTTTGTATTGAATTTTTTGTATATAATTTTTATTTTTTATTGAATTTATTTTTTTTGTACTGAATTTACTTTTTTTTGTATGCTAATTTATGAATTTTTTACTATATTTTGTTTTTTATACTGTATTATTGTTTTTATGTTAAATTTTTGTTTATATATATATATATATGTGTATATATATATATATATATTTAACATACCAAATGTCAAATTTCTATTGGTTCCTATTCTTTTTAAACAAAAATTTCTTCCTACCCCTAAATATTACATAAGATTTTGATTCTCTATATACAAGTTTTTGTATAAATAGAAGTTTTTTTCTTCAAATTCCTTTGTTGTTTTTATTACTTTAATCTCACTACAAATTACTTGTTGTTTTTTCAGATCAAATGAGTTTACAACGGTGTAAGAATATAATCCATAGTCAACTAAAGTAAAGCTAATTACCAAGAGAACTTTGGTTTAATAGTACTAATTTCGAGTGATAAAAGATTTCAAAACCTATAACGAGCAATTAGGTAAATTTTAGGTGGTGTAAAACTAGAGAATAAGACATCGTTTAATAAAAACTAAAGTAGAGTTGTCAGATAATTAACAAATTAAAGCTTTTAAATTTTCATGTATTATAAAAAAATATGCAACTTGCTCTAGTTAAAAAGATTTTAAGCTTTCATGTATTATAAAAAAATAGGCAACTTGGTATCGTTAGTAGAACGGAAGACAATGACCACTTTTATTAGGGAACCCACACGTTACAAACGCAAATGATTGAATATTCTAACTTCAAATTCAATCGTTGAAACCGACATATATGTCGCTCTAATGAGCCCCTAATCATGTCGCTAAAGTCCACCAATCGGCTAAAAGTTATTCGTTATTGAATCATATCAAGGGCATATTAGTCAAATGAACCTTAGGCGTATGCTGAAAAGGTTTGTTTATCAAATCATATATGAGGTTTCAAGATGAGATTTCAAGCCCAAAATGGTACATAGATTTCAAGATAAAACTAAAAAAGTTACCCTTCATTGTAATTGATAAAATAATTCTAAAAGTGATGATGTGAAGTAACCCACATGAATTTATATGTGATAATTTTTACCCATATCAAAGGAAATGAGTTGCTTTGGGTAAATAATTATAGTATAACAGGTTGAAATGAGTAACATCATAATGTTGAATGAGTTGAGATGGGTAGCACTTAAACACAATGCGGGTCAAGATGGGTAACCAAAAAACAATGTAAATGCAATGGATTCAAATATTTAAGAATGATTAATAATATATTTAATGAGAAAATCACTAAAAATTATCCAAAGAGACTATTTGTTTACTTATAACACATCTTAAGTTAAACTAAATTGATGTTTTTTAAGAAAAATCTATTTAGACCCGAACTAATTTTACTTAAAACCAATTCCGACCCAGACCCATTCCGACCCGAACTCGTTGTGATATGTTACCCAACTAGCTCATTTTGCCAGGTATACACATGATACTTGTTACTAATTTAGTGAAATTGAATTGGCTCATTAATAAAAATAATTGGAAGAAAATTTAAACAAGTCAGGAGATATGCAGCGTGCATTTGTCCAAGTTTGTTATGATTTTAGGTGTTTGCTAACTCTATTGGTTCTTAAGAGCTAATCCCTTAAGCAATAAAGATTCTAATAAGACAACGTCTCTTTGATGAGGGCAGCAACGAAGCATGACTTAATATACAGGGGAAGCCAGGATTCAGGAATTAGGCATTCGCTATCCTCCCTCACAGTGGCGAAGCTTGACCATAATCGCAGGGGGGCGAAATAATTTTTTTGTTTTTCCAGGGGGGCGAAATAAAGGTTTTTAAAAAATTTTACACTATGTATTAGGAAATTTACACTACTGCACGAAAAAACAGGGGGGCGAGTCTAAAGAAAGCTGCGCCCATGCTCCCTCACTTGGTGAGGATGCAGCATTGCAGTTTAGTGCCTTTGAAAACGGGTCCAAGTGTGTAACCTTTCAAAAGGCTAATTGTTTAGTTTTATCTTGTTGAGATTTTTTTTGCTTAACTTAAAACTTAAGAAAGTTAACTAGTTTCATAGTAGTTTTAGGTAGTTTTTTCAGTCTATACCTAAAGTTTGATTACGACACTCTTTCTTTTGAATACGACCAAATTTATATGCAAATTCATACTTGTGCTTGAACAATTTTCTGAGTTTTATCCGGTTGCAAACATACAGATTCATTCAACACCACCCCATTCAAATGAGTTTATATTATATACCAAAACAAAGAGTTCTAAAACATATGTGATATGGGTTTTCATTGGGTCACATAATATTTTTTTTAGAATTGATTTATTTTGATAGAAAAAGTTTTAGGACCTATCCGAAATCGAATTTGATATGCATAAGAAATATGTTCATCTAATTCGAATGTATCATAGCAAACCGAACAACCTAGATAGCACGAATAAACAAACTTTATTCGGTTTACTTAGGTTGGATTTAAATATGTATTCCTAATAAGTAAAATTTATACATCCAATATTCGATATCTGATTCGATCCGGCTAAAAAGTGATTAAGGGTTATATATTTAATTTCAAAATTACAAATGTATGACATAGATAAGGTTTAAGAATTATTTCTTTAAGATTAAATTTTCACAGAATACAATCCTTATTATATATATATATATATATATATATGGAGGATTTCTAAGAAAATCTTCATTTTGGAAAAAACTAAGAAAATTAACCACAATCATTACCAATTAAACTTTTTTTTCATTTTTTTCTTCCTTATTTCATTTTATTATAAGATAAGAAATGTAAAAAATGAAAAAAAAATAATAAAATATGTATTTTAGGTTATTACATATATGTAACTTGTATGTTACACATACTGATTGCATATACGTAACTTCATGATCTATATATTTTTTTCAAAAATTTATTTTTTATTATAACATTTTTAACCTTATAATAAAAAATTATGAAAATAAATTTTAAAAAATTTAGTGGTTAGTATGAGTTTTCTTATGAACTTTTCTCTCTCTCTCTCTCTCTCTATATATATATATATATATAGGGTATGGTTAAAATGAAAACCACATCTCAATAAGAAAACCGCGAAAACCATGCAAAAATCATCTAAAAACAACGTTTTTTTTTAATTTTTTTTACAGGTTTGTTACACTATTTGACACATTTTTATAAAAAAAATATTTTAAAAAAAAATATTTTTATTTGTAAAAATTTTACGTTTTGTTACGTAGGTTTTACGTGGGTTTATAAAATATTTTTTATAAAAATATTTGGTCGGCCCTTTTTTGATTTTTTTTAATAAAAATGTGTCCAATAGTGTAACAAACATGTAAAAAAAATTAAAAAAAACGTTGTTTTTACGTGATTTTTACATGGTTTTCGCGGTTTCCTCTTTGAGATTTGGTTTTCATTTTATCTTTTCCCTATATATATATATATTTATTAATGTAAGTAGGACCTACATAATTAAGAAAAAAATCATATACCTTTATATTTACTTTAATGTGAGTTTTAAAGTAATAAGATGTATTTATTCGGTTAACGCAATAAACATGGGTTAACATTTGGTCATCTCCCTATATATATATAACAAGCTTGTAAAAATATCTTAGCAAGTGTTTTTAGTTTATTAAGACTTGATTAATTTATTAATTCCTAACAATAATTTAACTTGTAAAATATATGCATGTACAAGATTAAGTTCAAGTAAAAAGGGTGAGATTGGTGAGAATGGTGAGAAGGATTGTGAAATTTGACAAGTGACATTTCTTTAATTTAATAAAAAGGGTATTTTGGTCATTGTGTTTAAAACTTAAAATTATTGTGTTTAATGCTTCAGCGAAAATAAAGGTTGGTTATTGTTTATTTTTCTAAACAGTCATTGGATACTAGCTGGTCATTTGCTGGAACGTTGAAATTACAATAGGTGTTGTTGAGAAGTACATCTTCATTTAAGAACTAAGATAGGTACTAGTTATTCATACACACACTTTTTTATTCAACACTCTTACGGATCTTATACATCTCGTACATGAGTCTAATCATTAGCATTGAAATTCAATGATTAGTCACGTGTAGAGCCGCGTATGGGACTTATATAACGTGTATAAGTCTATACGTCTTTTATAAGAGTTCAATCATTAACACTGATAAATTCTAAAGCTCAATAATTACCCTCTATACGTCTCGCATAGACTTATATTTTTCATATACGCCTATACGAGGCATATAGGTTGTGTGGATGGGTGGAGTGAATACGTGAATAATACAACCCATTAAGTTATGACACCGTCTTTGCCAACAAGGCATCAACTGGTCCCTAAACACTTTTTTCGCATAAAATAATTTTTTTTGGGTTCTAGTGAGATATCTAATCTTTTGGAAATTTGATTAACATTTTGCAATACTTGGTTTAGATTAACAACTAATTTAATTAAATAAATAATTAAAAAAAATCTTTTTAATTAGGATAAATTACACCAAATATGGTTGTGGTAAATAGATCATGATTTAGAGTAAATTACTGATTATGTCTTTTAAAAATCTTGGGACTTACTTCAAAATAGTATAAGCCTGAATCTCATCTCACACCCACATCCACAATCTTCTTCGAGGAACTGCAAATTAGGTGAATCGGTATATAAATTGCACTTGAAGATTTTAAAGTAGCTGATGACATTGAGGTCATCAATAGGTCAAAGCTTGTGTCGCCCATCTGCATATATCAGTTTCAAATTTTATAATTAGACCGTACCGAAGGAAGTCATAATTAATAACAACTATTTTGCATGCATGCATGCATATGAGTTAACTCCTAATTTAAGTTATCATCCACCTCGAAACAAGCTTGTTCATATATGACACGTACTCCAGGATTCTTTCAAATGAGAGGTCTTGGGTTCAAATCTTTTCCGTAGTGAAATAGAGGTCTGAGAGGGGTCAGAATGTTTTTCCAGTGGGTTTCCTTCTGGGGTGATTGTGGTGGCTCATGGGAGGTTCAGGTAACTAGACCTTGATGACATGGTCTGAAAACAGTGGGTTCACACGAATAAGACATTCGCCGTTCAAAAAAAAAAAATCTATGACACGTACAATTAAGGGAATACATTAGTCACAAGGGATATAAATTAATTAGTTGACTCCTAATTTGGTTCTTTTTACCCCAATGTCTTGGACACTGAAAGCTTATCTAAGTGCAATTAGATGCATGAAATTTTCAGTCGAAGATATGATGCAACGTTTTCAAACGATGAAACATCGAAACGAGTAGTTATAAGTTTTTTTGTTTTAATTTGCAAAGACTATTGTATATATCTTATCCGACTCTGGATTTTTTTGTCCGCTTTTATTTAATTAAAGTGTTTGAAAATAATAAACTCACTAGAAAAATTTCTTGGATCCACCACTGAATACACTTGCGCCAAAATCATATACATATCTTCCTCCCAATTGAAACAGATATGCCAAAAGCATGGAAGCTCCTAAAGACGCACAGCTTTAGACATGTAATCAGTTTCCTCTTACTTTATATCTTTTAGTCACTTGTGTTGGGTCTTTTAATTTTTTTGTATCTCTTTAAAAACTATTTCAGCAAATCTTCACCTTGACTTGAACCCTAAAAATAAAATAATATTAGTTAACATCCTTAAATATGTGATATAAAAATGCAGATATGGTAAATCGGTAGTTTTTTTGAACGGCTTGAGTGGCAATAGAGTGGGCAATAGCATTCCCATCGTAGCCACCCCAGCCACACCAGATAAGCGGGAACCGGCACACTGCCGTAAACTCTCTCCCCTGCTTAGGTTCGAACGCCTGACCTCTATGAGGTGCGGCGTCTTTCCTTCATTGCATTTGATTGAAAGTGTCATCCGGAGGATTCGAACTCAGGACCTTCATATTGGGAGGCCTGAGCTCTTACCAACAGTTCCACCAACAACCACGGTAAATCGGTAGTTAAGAACTAAAATAATTATTTTTATCTAAAAGTTTGAAAGTCATAAAAGTATTTTTTTCTTATTTGCAAGTGAAATTAATTTTATACCTTTTAAATTACGTGGCTATAAACGTCTTTTTTTAGTTATTTACAACTTATAGATTTTTTGTTAGAATGAATCATGTGTTATGTATAAGGGGTGGGGGTTGATGCATCACATGGCCGTTATATGTGAGTGACCCTTGATTTTCGTCGGGTATTAAGCGGATAAAACTTCTTGTAGTTGTTGTAAGGAATCTTGAAATATTATCATTGAATGTTGAAAATATTTCACTTGTGTATTTATTGGATTGTTGAAATTACATCCAATCGGTTCTCATAAGAAATCACGACTTAATTAACCTCCTTTGACCACTTCTTTGCCAACTACTGATCCATGAAAAACACTTTCTTCTCATTAACTTTTTTTTTTTCATCTATTTTGGGTTCTTGTGTGGATCCTAATATTTTGGACTTTCCAATTAACATTATATTTAAAATATGTGGTTTGAATTACCAACCGATTTGACTATATAAATAACTAGGTTATAAACCCGTGTATTACACGAGCTTACAAATAAAATTTTTGTGATTTTATAACGTCTTTATAAATTTACATAACTAAAACAATTTTATTACATATTTTAGGATTTATAGTATTTAATTTTATCATGTTTATTTAAAAAAAGTTAGGAATTTTATTATAAGTTGAATATTTTTGTGATTAGTTGTTAAGAAAATTAGAATAATACGTGAAAATATGTATTATTTATTAATTATAATATTAATTTAGTTTATTTATGTAAACAACATTAATTGTAAGTTTATATATTGAAAATTTAAAATAAACATTTTTTAGAATAATAGAACAATGACATTTGGCATTTTTTGGAATCATTTATTAGGATAGAAAGATCTTAATTAATTTACTAAAAAATAATTAAATAAATTAAAAAAAAATACTTTTTCATTGATGTAAATTACATGAAGTTGTGTGTTCTAAATCATATTATGATATTGGGTTCATTAATGCAACATTTATGTTAAAAAAAGTGTTTTATGGTCAAATGCAACTCATGTTATAAGATTGCTGATAAAAAGTTAAATTAGGTTAATTTTGAAATTGTAGAATGATCACATATTCAAAGAGGTAAATTATTTTGAATTAGTTCAACACTACAACTAAAATAAATGATAGAAAATAATTAAAAACAAAAACATGTTTACTTTTTCTATTAAGTAAAGGTGAAATGATAAAAAAAAATACATTTATTTAAAAGAATGTTAAATTAGTTAAATATTGTAGAGTAATTAAAAAAAGTGATACTCAACACTTTAAAACGAAATACATCTAACTACCCCCGAATAAATTAAATTACACTAGAAAATTTGAAAGAAGTTGATGTAGATCAATCAGAAGCTTGTGTCGATGACGATGAGGGCAACATGGCTCATGCCATCTCTATACATGGTAAGTGTTGTCTACATGAGAGAGATAACATAACATTTTGGTCACCCTTACTAAGAGCATTGCATTTTCTAATTGTAGAAAAAAATAAATAACAATAATAAAAAGTAAAAATAGAAAAGAATGATAGATATAAGAATTAGAGATATAATATATATATATATATAGGGATTTAATTTTATGAAAACTCAATCTTAGAGAGAAAACCCTTAAACCCTATGTGAGCCATTGATTTGGAATCTTGAAAATAAATATGTGGTCCACATTAAACCTGAATAAAAAATTAGGTTTTGAATAAACAAATCATTTTTAATGTGGGTTAATGTAGACCACATATTTATTTTCAAGATTCCAAATCAATAGCTCACATAGGGTTTAAGGGTTTTCTCTTTAAAATTGGGTTTTCATTGGATTCAATTCCTATATATATATATATATATATAAGTAAAATTTTTAGAGAATATTTTAATTTGTTTTAAAACAACAGTAAAAAGTAAAATTAATACCTAAACACTATTATTTTTTTCTTTAAATTTTAATTGTTTAAATAAATTGGAGGTGCTAATAATCATACAACGTTTTCATTATCTTCATGATAAACACTTACCAAATCAATCACATCGAACCGAATACATTTACTTATTTATTAATTAATTAAGAATAACTTTTATATAAAAATATAATGTTATTAGGTTATATGTAGTGGTGTGTGAGTGATCCTCAGAGGCATGGGTCACGCCCTTATGATGCCCTCTTTCCACTACATTGGGACGTGAGGGTTTGAGCGTGAGGTTGGTCATCGTGTGGGAGGAGAAAAAAAGAAAAAAAAGAAGGGAGTGATAAGGGCTTAAAAGATTAATAGCTTTATCAGTTCACGAAAAAAAAAAAAGGGGATTGATGATAGACTGTTAGTTTTTTTTTTGAACGGCAGTTGAGTTAGCAAGAGATGTTAGTTGATTCAACTCTACTTTCTCAAGCTATGTAAAGTAGGGGGTGGTGATCTTGACGTCTTGTCCCCTTGACGTTGAAATATAAGCTGACCCACATCTCAAACAACATTCTTGTAATGTCAATCACTTTCAACCATTAGCTGTTTACATTGATCATCCATATTAATTGAATATCAAACAATCATTCTTTACAAAAAAAATAATAAAATAAAAAAGAATAAAAAAATTTGAATATCAAACAATCATTCTTTATTATTACTGTGTTATTACGATGTTATGATGTCATATGATATGATTAAAAATTAAATAAAAGTAGTATGGTATTAAAGAGGGTTTGATTATTTACACTAATCACTTTTTTATTTTAACGCTTCACTTATCTTTATACGTTTCATATATTTGTTTGAGACGTATAACTCTTCTAATACTTACAGTATAGGCTTATACAAGATGCATAAAAGTTAAATAATTAACGCTAAAAATTTATGAGAAACAATGATTGTCCCTCTATATTACTCGTATAAACCTATGCGTCTCATACGAGACGTATAAATAAGTAAATAAATAAATAAAAACTTGTCAGTCCTAAATTTGAGGGTTTTTTTGGTTATTTCAAAAATGTACATAAAACCATATTTTTTCCACAATATGTCCATACCGTTTATGAGCGTCATCGTCCATGGTTTTACGGGCGCCGCCCAAAAAAGAACCAATAAAAAAACTACCTTTTATGGGCATTGACTCTCAAATAATAAATGTCCCGCCCATATATTTAGTTTATGGGCGTCCCGTCCGTTTATATTTAATTTTATGGTCGTCCCGCCCATATATTTATTTTATGGTCGTCTCACCCATTTATGTTTCAATCTTATGGTGTCCCGCCCATTTATGTTCGTGACAAAAAAAAATGCAAATATACCGGTGTCTTTTAGATTCTAGCAGACACCAACGCCTATAAAGGGTATGTGGCTTCTTTCTAATGGTTCTTTCTGTGGGCGGCGCCGTTAAACCATGGGCAGCGGCGCCCATAAACAACATGGATATTTTGTACTTTGTAGCACAAAAAAGTTAAATGAACATTTTGGGTTAAAGGTATTTTAAAATGAACATTTTAGGAATCCCCCAAGTCCAAAAGTAGTGGGCGGTGATCCCATTGGCCCCAATGTCCCCATAATGATTCCGACTTCCGCTAAAGGCCAACACTTTTGGATTTCTGTGTTCAACGGATTTGGTCAGGGGTGTTTAAAATATCCGAAACTCGAAAAAAATTCGAAATTTGAATCGTATCCGAAACCCAAAAAAACCTCATCCGAAATCTATTTCGGATTTTTCAGGTTGTTCGGGTCAGATAATATGTTTTTAAATTTGGGTCGGGTCGGGTTTCGAATATGCAAAAAAAAAAAAAAACTAGTTTTTTCGGGTCGGATATCCGAATAACCCAAATGAAACAGGTTTATTCGGGTTATTCGGATGTAAGAGTTCGGGTTTTCGGTTCTGATAATATATTTTGAGATTTGGGTCGGGTTTCGGATATGTCAGAAAATTTTCAAATCCGAAAAACCCGATTCGAAAAACCCGAATAACTCGTTATCCGATCTGATGAACACCCCTAGATTTGCTTTCAAAGGAGTGGATGGAATCAGTTTAACAATTTTAATAACCAAAGTAAAGATATAAATTTATCTATTTTAAAGTGTTATTACCTCTGATAAATGATAAAGCATGATTAGTAAGACAATTTACAACGGTTCTCAAACCGAACCTGTGTTTTAAAATGTTCTGAACCGCCTTAATAGATAACAGAGAACCGTTTTAAAAAAAATTGAATTCAAAATAAATAATGTATTTATAATTTAGCTTAACCACTCTAAAAGATTTATTAAACCAACAGTTGTAAAATAAAAGCATCAAATACAGCGGTTCTCCAATTTCTTGCAAATACAACGGTTCTCTATTTCCATGCAATTATTATTATATATATTAAAATACATGTAGAAGGAATAGGAGAAATATATATATTATATTGTGAGTGGGCCCCATTATTTATTATATATATATAGAGTATGTATATTTTAGAAACCCACATGAGATAAGGAAACTATAGAAACCCAATACTTGGTCCACAATTTGCCACATCATTCTTTCTTTTTAATAACCTAATATAATAGAAGGGCAATTAGGTCATTTTCTTCACATGTACCACCACCCACTATTTTATTAATTAATCACCTTCTTTCTCTTCAAATTCAAATCAAAAACAAAAAAAAATTAAATATTCCCCCTCTTTTATTTCCACACCAGAATTTTTTAATTGAAAAAAATATTGGATGGTATGCTGGTTGTATTTAAGTGTTGTAGTTGTGACATCTATGATACGTTGGTCTAGGGTATTGTGTATATTTATTGTCATACCTAAAATTTTTGAATTTTTTTATATTCCTTTTTTTATATAGGACAAGGTATAAAAAATAACCCTCTTTTTTTGTTACAACTACATAACCCATTTCATTAAAATATTAAAAAGGGCATCACAGTCATTTTACCTTTATAAGTTTTCCCCCCTCTTTTTTAAACATTAATAACTTTTTTATAATATATTATTTTAAAAAAAATTGCACCATTATATTCGACTCATTTTTCTCTTTAATTCCGTTATAGTCTCGACTAATTTTTTTTACTTTTTTTAGATGCCCTATATTTACATCATTGTAACGAGCTTAAATATAACAAATTTATTTGAAATTTTTTTAAAAATGATAAATTACAGTGATGTAATTTTCATTGACGTAATTTATCGTGATGTAATTTACATTGACGTAAAATTCGGTTTCGGTTTTTTCGGTGAATTTGGTTTAAATTACAGTGATGTAATTTACATTGATAACAAATTAGTTTAAATTTTTTTCGAACAATGATAAATTACATCACTATAATTATCATTGTGAGAGAAAAAAATCAAAATAATGTGTTCTATTGCATCACTGTAATTTATCATTGTAATTATTATTGTTTGAGAAAAAAATAAAATAATGTGTTACGTCACCGTTAATTATGTCATTGTAAATTACTTTATTTTGTGTTACATTACTTCATTTTTTGTTACATTACTGTAATTTACCATTTTTAGAAAAAAATTCTAATTAATTTGCTATTTTTAATCACCTTCTTTCTCTTAAAATTCAAATCAAAAACAAAAAAAAATTAAATATTCCCCCTCTTTTATTTCCACACCAGAATTTTTTAATTGAAAAAAATATTTGATGGTATGCTGGTTGTATCTAAGTGTTGTCGTTGTTACATCTATGATACGTTGGTCGAGGGTATTGTGTATATTTATTGTCATACCTAAAATTTTTGAATTTTTTTATATTCCTTTTTTTGAAGTAATATTCCTTTTTTATAACGCATAATTTCATAATAAATTCCCGAATTTTGCATTCTCGTTATATTTAAATAAAAAAATTATATATTGTTTCATAACAATATTACGTATAATCGATATTTTTTTATAGTTAGTAATATTTTATACAATCAGATACTTATAATCTAATATTATAGAAACTAACACTTAAGTTACGTTTATGTTACATCTCAACGAACTAATTGAACATGTCTTTTATAAACACTCTTATATTTTATTGTTTGTCCTTTTTATAAAATATCATAATTTTTCATTTTTTCATACTACATAACCATTTAATTATTGCTTATTTTCTATTTGTACCTTTTATAATAAAATATGTTTTCTACATCAAATCAAAAAGTGTACTATTGTACCTTTTATAATTAAGTATTGTTGACTTGATTTCTTAAAAAATATAAAAATAAATTAATTTTGTTTTGTATGTACATAATTTCAAAGTTACAAGAATTATTTTTCTATATGTAATATCAGTTTTTCTAAGTTATTCTTTTTGAGATTTAACGTTTAAAATATAATTAAGTTGTTACACTAATGTTACACATAACACTGTAGTTTATGTGTATTTTCCATTAAGTTCATGTTACCAAATGTATTTTCCATCTAGTGTATTAATTATTAATATTTTATACTTTTCATGCAAAACTTTTCATTAATTGTACTATTATACTGTTTTAATTTTTTTTAATGTTACATTCAATAACATTCCATTATGTTACGTTATTGTTACATATTTAAAGTTAGTGTAACTAGAATATGATGTTACAAATTTTATATTATGCTCAATATTTCATAATTTGTATTTTTTTTGTTTTCTTTTTTTCTTTGCACAAATATTTTTAAACTTATGTTTACATTCAAATTACATATGTAAAGTTAGTATAACCATATTATTATTGTTTTGTTGGAAGATATATGTGTTATATAGATGTTAAAATTACATATATGTAATTTTTATGTAATGTCAATATAAGGTCAATGTAACATACATGTAACAATTGGTTACATATATAAAATTAATAAAATTGAACCACGTTACATAAATAGTCGGAATCCCCCTCTCCACACAACCACCGGTCTCGATTCATCCCCCTCTCGACACCTCCCACCGTTTCATCATGTAATTTTGTTGTAACAGAATACAAATAAAAAGTACGTAACTGAAATAGTTTTAAATTATGTAACGTTGATGTAACATAATACAAAATATATTAAAAGATCAAACGACATTACAGAAATGTGTATTTTAATTTAATATTACAAATAGTGCATAGGTAGAATTCTTTAAAAAGAGGTACTTTTAATTTAATATATAAATAGTACAAATGAGTATTTTACCAATTTCACCTTCTTGTACATTTTTGTCCTTTTATCCCATTTTTTTAATATTTAACTATCTCATCTTCTTTTTAAACATTAATCTCATCCATCCAATTTTTGAATCAATGGTTACTAATGAGTTTACAAAGTTTTTTTTATCTCAACCAAGTTTTCAAAATAACCATTCCCTATATATATATATATTATCATATTATATTATATAATTTAGGTGTCTGATACATTTAATGACGTTTTGAAAATTTAGACTTGGACCATCATAAGTTTTTAACTTTAAAAATTAGTAAATAAAGATAAATGTATTAAACATGAAAGATTTGCTTATAGATTTAGGTTTTTCTTATAATTCAAATGATTGTTGCCGGTGTGACGTATTTTGTGTGTAATTTTTTCTGTTATTTTTATAACATATTTGTGAGGATTTTGTATCATTTTATGTTTTTATGAAAAATTTGTATAAAGAACCTGATGAAAGATTTGATTTTCCTATGTAACTTATTATTATGCAAATGATATATAATACATATTATCGAGAGTGAACTATGATAACCCGCCGCAATGCGCGGGGTGATAAACCTAGTTAATATGATTTTGAACCATGAATTAATAATAAAAAATACAATAAATAAACCAATAAGATTAAACTAGCATGTAGCAACACCCAAAAAATATTCACTACAAATAAAATGACATTTAATGGTATACAAAAAGTGCCGCAAAAGACCAAAAAAGTGCCACTATAACCCCCTAAAAGATTGTGTGGCACACAAAAAAAGTGCCACTAGAAGTGGTGACGCTAAATCCTTTTAGTGACACTTTTTCGATGTGCTGCACAAAGTTATTAGACTTTTAGTGACACTTTTTTTCTGCCACAAAATAAAAGTAGACTTTTGTAGCACAAGTTTTGTGCCACTAAAAATTAGTTTTAGTTAACTACACATGTTGGTTTTAGTGGCACTTTTATTTTGCCACAATATAAAAGCATCTTTAGAGGCTCAGAATTTGTGTCAGTAAATACTCCCTATAGTTCGTTGTATAGAACACTTCTACAAAGACACATTATTAATAATATAATAATAAACAAAAGTTGAATAAGATTGTAAATAATCATTAAAGAGTTTGATCCGAAACATAATACAAAAAATGTCAAAAACAATATAATATGCAACATCTTTCGGTTTCCAAATGTTTATACATCACACGTAATCTAATCATTGATAAAAATGTTCCTGCCATACGATTTAGCTCGAAAACTTCTCATGATATCAACCCTTTAGCTAGAAAACTTCTCATAATATCAACCCTGCTGTCATCAACCATATAAAGAAACATTATTAATTTATGTATATAAAAAGATCTCGTTGTGTGTGTGTGTATATTTGATATTCAAGTCATTAAAAAGGTTAAAACAAGATTTGGACTTAATAAATTAAGAATAATTTACCTAAATTGCAATGTCCCCAAGATTTGAAAAATCAGTCACCCAAACGTCTTTCTTTCCCTATAAAATGAACAGTTTTGGCTAATCTATTTCAAATCAAGAAACCACATAAGCACATCCATACAACACTTCAACATAGTTAGAAATTAACAAGTTACCGTTATCATTTTGACTCTTTGAGGAAGATATTTGATTATCTGATAAGGAGTTGTTATGGGGCGACGAACCAATGCAGGGAACCTAAAGCATATAAATGAAAAAAATGGAAGTACATACACATAATTGTAAAAGAATAAATAATGGTTTATGCATGTAATTACCTCTACGTTTAGATTGCTCAGGACTGGTGTCAAGTTTGCATTAGGGATATGATCTTGAATGATCATAGCCAACGCATTAACAACACTCTTTAGCTTATTAATAGTCTCTGATTCTTCTGAAGGACCATTATTTTTTTCGGTTGTCATCTTTCCAACTAATCGAATGTATCCTCTTTTCTCCGAACCTTTAACTTTTGAGTAAGCGTCATTTGTAATATCATTTTGATCATCGGATGTCTTTGTAGAATCATTTGTAATATCTTTTAATGCAACCTAAAAACATATTTAAATAGTTAACCACACAATATATTAATGTTCTCAATGGCATATAGGAACATTAAAATACATTACCACAACATGAGAAGCTTCATCATCAACAATAGTTCCATTTTTACGTGTCCGAGTTTTTATATACATTTCTCCTCTAGTTGGATACACACCATCATTTTTCATCGCCTTTCATTTATGTTTGATGGTTAGTAAGGGTAATAAAAACAAAAAAAATCAATACCAAATGTCAATAATAGATTAATAATACCATTTCATGAGCAAGTCTCGCAAAAGATTTTGTCCCGCTAACATGAGGTTCTTTCATTTTTGAGCGGTTCACTCTTTTAGCTTCACATGTAGTCTATGGTAAATGGTACATTAATATATAAAAGTCCCTTCTGATTTAATTGCATAATTAAATATATTGTATAAAAGGTCAAAGTTAGACATCATTGTTACCTAGAATTTGGGAGTGAATCAACGATTAGCAAGTTCTTTAAACTGAGTTTGACTAACTCTGTTGTCATTTTTAACTTGTTGTGCCACAATTTCATCAACAGTAAGGCTTGGATTATATAAGCGAGCCTTTAAGGAACCTTTCCATGCTCTCCATTTTTTCCCCATGCTATACAATATCCAATTTTTGATCTCATTTGTTTCATTTGGAAGAAAAACAAATTTAGTCTGCAAAATATATCTATATTAATTATTTATTGTATATTGGAGAGAATACTTCTTAGCTATAGATATACCAATATCAGTTTAGTAAAATATATTTATCTAAACCCATAACATATTTATTAGTTATAATAGAACGAATACTTCCAATGATTCTAGCAAAATATATGACTGGGTCTAGAGAAAGTTTTACTAGTCTAAATGAAAATTTTAAGCAATAAGTGCAATTGGGTAATAAAAAAGAAGTTAAAAATTGAAGGGAATGCAACTGTACTAGTTTATACAGGTAAAACTGTTTTAAGCTCCTGGAGTTGCAAAATATTGTTCCCTTTAAGGAAGGCCAACTGCCGGTGAGGTATTTAGGAGTCCCATTGGTCTCCAAACGCATCTAGATCAAATTTATATTTAGTTAACGGGTCAAAATTTATATTTATTTATGTTTCTATTTAGGGCTGTTGTAACAGGCTGCTGAGGTTCAATCTTCACCTAGGGAGAAGAGATATGCCAAGTACTCGGCTCGTAAAGAGGGCTGCCAAAAGGAAATCAGAAACGGGGAGGTTTTGACTTTGCTAGAGCGGTTAATGAGAATAAAGGGAACTCTCAAAAAAATCAAAACCCTATGTTCAACACCAAGGAGAGAGAGAGGAGTTTCCTCTTGGGAACCGGTTCTCAGTTTTGGAAGGGTGTAGTGCAGGGGTGGAGGGGCCTAAGGGCTCGGATATGAGGGGGGGCAGGTAGGGGTGATATGTGCCTAGATGTTCCTGGATCTAGTGTCCCTATTTGCACCAGTAGGGTTTGGTGCATCTGGCTTGGAAAGGTTTTGAGAGGCAGAAAAGTGCACATATATATATTACTGTTGGTTTTGGGCCATGTTCCTTCTTTTTGCTCAGGTCTTTTCCCTCCAGTTCATGGGATTGTTGGTTATGCTGGAAGGCTTGGTGTGGCTGGGGGCGGCAGGTCTACTCTAGTTTAGTGATGGGAGTTAATTGGTTGTTTTTACTGCACCTGTTAGGCTTCTGCATGTTCCATGAGCTGTTGTGTTTGGCTGGGGTGATAGGGGCCGGGTACTTTGCTGCATGGGATGGTGCTGGTTGTCTGGGCCATGGCAACATTCTGGTTTGGCGAATACCTTGCTGCATGGGAATAACCTGCTTCTGTGCCATCTGAGAATAAAGGTGGGCTATTTGGGTTGTAAATCTTTGATGCTGGGCGTATGGGAGTTGTGAAGGGGCCTTTGGCCTCTTTCTGTTTGGGGCTGCTGTGTGCCTTTGGGCCTATGGTTTGGGGCTGCATGGGGGGTGCTGGGGGTGTCAAGACAATTGCATGTGGCTGACTTGGGGGCTGAGTTGAGCTCAGAATGGGAGTCATGGGGCTGCTATGCGCCTTTGGCTGCCCTTGGCCATGTGTGTAGAGGACAGAGGTTCGGCCTATACTTGTTGCTTTCTGGGTAGTTCTTTGGGCTGCTATGCTTGTGGGCTTTCTTTAATGGATGCCTTTGGGCCAAGCCCAGTGTTTGTAGGTTGTTGTATTATCAAATCTATATTATCTTCATTTTACGGATGCAAAGACCACTGATTCTCAAAAGACAAAGGGAACAGTGTGATAGTTGTAGAGTCTAGGGGACATCCTTTAAATAATATTTAAAGAACACGTGAATGCGCATGCTAAAAATTATTGTTAAACTTTGAACTTTGAGTTTAATACAGTCCTCTTTGGGTTGCATGGGAAACTTATCGAGTGAATACATTTATAAACTTGATAAAGACATACCTTAACAAGCGAATACATGTCCTCTTTGTTTTGCATGGGAACCTTTCTCCAGTCAGGATATTCTATGGAAACATGATCTGGCATCCTCACAAGCGTCCCCAAAAACTGAACAAGCTCATTAGCTTCATCCCCCACAGGTTTTCCAAAATTGTTGAACCTTACAACTATTTTTTGTGTCCTATCCATTTTCCAAGTTTCAGCTTTTGTTGTGTAGCCGCTAACTTTTTTAGGAGCGCCTAACAAGTTCATTATAACAAAAATATGTACAAAAATATTTTATTAACAACTTACATGCATTAACATCATTACAAATTGTTTGGAGTCTTACCTCGTATGACATTAGTTTGATGAAGTTGAGTTTCAATAACATGGTTGTCTTCAACATGGTAATCATGAACAAGGTCTTCAATACGCTCATTAGATATCGTAGAAGTTGTTACCATTTGTATCCTCTTGCGCTTACATATACCATTACTTTGTATCATGTCGCCCATTTCTTCAGAATCGTCATCTTGAACATCATGATCCACTTAAAGCATAAAAGCTTAAATATATATACAAGGTTCTTTTAATTGGTTAATTTAAAATTATGAAAAAAAATACCTTCAAAGCTCTCATCATCCTCGTCATCATATTCATCAACAAGAACCAACTTTCTTTTTTCTCCTTTATTATCTTTGTTTAATTGAAGCTTTTGGGAGACATTTGAACCGACAGCTTGGCGTAGCTTCACTTGATTAGCAACTCTAGTCATGTACATTGGTGGAATAAAATGTGGCCTCACTGTCGTTTTCTGAACTTTTTGACTTTCTGGCTTACTTTTCAAAGACTTTGCAATGTTTCTAATTCCCAAAGCTTTTATTTTTCTTTCATTCTCTTCAATCCTCAATCGTCTAGATTTCTCGTAAGCATTTTCTGCTGATAAAATTTGAAAAAAACAGCAATTAAAAAGATGTTTAACAAAGAAAATTATAACTTCCCAGGTTGCTAATTAAATTAATATAATCTGCAGTGGTCAACTACTTTCTGCAGTGGGTGGATGGTTTCAAACTCATATTAATAAGTCAGGCACTGCAAGGTATGTATGTGTTTGTGATTTTCTACCTGTAAGGCTGGCCATGCCCCTTTCTAGCAGCCCTAGCCTAGCCTGGGCATGCCATGCCAAGGCTGCCCTTGCTCACGCCCCCTGCCTAAATATGGTTGTCTTCTTTTTTGCATTGCAAGTACCATAGACAACTTTTAACTTCCTAAATTTGGTTGTTTTCATTTCTTTTGGGTCAAAAAGTGGATGTTTAAGTTGAAGATATGGTCAAATGTAAAAATTACTTTATTAATAAAACTTAAAAATTGCAACCATAAATTCAAATAATCAAAAAATGATTTTGCTAATTTGTTGCTTAAACCCACACACATTGTATGCAGTTTAGTATGTATGCATATGTTTTTTTATCATATATCCACATCTGTTTTTTGTTGTTTTTGACATATTTTTATATTTAATAACTATTTAGCTTGATTCAAGTCAAAAAAATAGGATGACCAGCTCCAAAACAAAAATACTAACATTTTAATACATAAACAAGAAAAACAAAGAGGTTCTGTATGTAGGTATGTTTTGTATGCCTGCATTTTTGTATTTATGTAGAGAATAAATCGACAACAAGATTTTTTTGTTTAATAGTTCCTTAATAAATATGTTACGTATGCCTTCAATGTTTAAAATCTTTTTTATTTGTTGCAGGTGTTGTAAAGGTGCAATAGTGGTGTAGTCCAGGTCGCTAATCCGACAAGGCTGCTGGTTCCATGAATTCTAGTTCCCTAATTCTTAAGGCTGATTGCTTCAACGGACTAAAATGGTAATAAAAAACAAATAAAGTCTAAAAAACAACACTAATCAACTTTATTACATATATAATTGATTACATAAGTTAGAGAAATTGCATTAGTACCTTGTGGAGCATTAGCATTTGACTGACAAACTTGCATCTTACTAATATGACGACTTTGAGTTTCTAAACGCCAAGAGCTTCAACATCATCTTCACCATGGTCTTCATCAGACTCACTGAAGTCAGTAGAAGTGATACGTAGTCCCTTGCGCATACCCATACTGTGTACTCAAACAAACATGCAATACAACTACCAATATATACCTCATAAAAACAACTATCAATTTAAGTATTCCACATATATTCAGCATTCAAATAGGGTAGATAAAAACATTAAGTTTAACATTTAAAATACTAAAATTATGCAAAATTACATCAAGATTAAGATGTTAAAATTAACGAGTAATAAAAAAAAGTAGATTCGTCCTCATTATCTTCAAAATCCACTTCGTGCTCCATGTCAGGTGTAATGTCTATGCCATCTTCACCATCATCTCCAACCCTTTGCAAGTCTGACTTATCATTTGAATATGGACCAACTTGATCATCAACACCTCCCATGTCAAATACATCTCTTACTTTCACATGTCTGACAACATCCCAACCTATTTGCTTTGGGTCAGTGACATAGAATACCTTATCAACTTGTGCAGCCAATACAAACGGATCATCAGCTAAATTTGCCCCTGTATGTGCCTTGTATGAGAAATTCACCAATGTAACACCATTATGTATCTTACATCCTCTATTGATGTCAACCCAATCGCATTTGAATAAAACTACCCGTATTTGACCCGAATAACTTAACTCAATGATGTCATTCAATTTACCATAGTGGTTAATCACGCCATGAACAGGCCTTGTATCTCGACTACTAGCGTAATTTTCACCTTCTTCAGTAACGACGACACCACTATTTTGTGTTCTCAGCGATTCCTCTCTATTTTTTGTGTGAAAACGATAACCCTTAACAAGGTATCCAGAGTATCGTGTAACACTTCTTAGTGGACCACGAGCAAGCCATTTTATCTCTTCAGTTACTTCATCACCTTGCTCTTCCATACGTGCAACCTATAACATAAACGCTAATAGGCATTACATTAAGATCACAAATAACTTATTATAAAAATATATATATTAATTCGAATTACTCTTTTCTTGAACCAATCAGCAAACTTTTGGCCATGAATCTTGTTCATCTCGTAATCTGACATCCGACCAGAACGGTGTTGTCCCTTGACTATTCGTTTATGCTCCCTTGGAAAAAAATTTATGTTACTACATTTTTGTAATAAATGAATGAACAACATGAGTATCTATTAACAAACAAAAACTATCTTACTCTCGAAAAGGTGTTATCGAATCAATATTGAATAGCACATAACGATGTGCTTGAGTGAGTGACTTCTCATCAATGTATGAACTCAAAAATCTTCGTCTTTTACGAATAGATACCCCTAATTGCGATTTGTGACCTATTGCACGACCAGGGCAAAGATTGTTGGATGCTTCAATATGATTTTGGTGACCCTCATCATCATTCCTAACTTTTCTGGTGAAAACAGTTTCTACTTTTGATAGATATCTAGAGCAAAATGTTATACTTTCCTCAGCTAAATAACCTTCAGCAATTGAACCTTCAGGATGAGCTCTATTATGGACGTATAACTTAAGCTTTAAAAGGTCCCTGTTTATGTCATAGTTTACAAGCCACTCATCATTTACAAAATTAAAAGCATAGAAAATAATGGATAAAATGTATATATATGCGCTTACCTTTCAATAGGGTACATCCGTCGAAAAGCAACAGGACCTCCAAACTTAACCTCTCTCGTTAAATGAATCACCAAATGCACCATTACTGTGAAAAATGATGGAGGAAATATCTTCTCTAATTTGCATAAAGTGAGAGCAACTTTAGACTCAAGAAAATGTAGATCATCTTTAGACAAATCCTTGTAGCAAATGGCCTTAAAAAAATCACATAACTCTATTATAACAGTGCTTACATGGTCTGGTAAAGTTCCACGTAAAGCAATCAGCAAATACTCTTGCATCAACATGTGACAATCATAACTTTTCATCCCAATTAGTTTACGTTCATTTAATTGTACACATCGAGAAATATTGGATGAAAATTCATCAGGAGCTTTGATTGACTTGAGGATTTTCAAAAATCCAGTCTTTTCAGCACGAGTCATTTGATAGCAAGCTTTTGGCATGTAAGTGGTGTTACCTAGAGGTCTCTTCTTTGGATGCAATTCCTTTCGTATACCCATTTCTTGTAAGTCAAGTCTTGTTTTATAGTTATCTTTTGACTTTCCTTCTTGTCCCAATAAAGTCCCTACTATGTTATCACAAACATTCTTTTTAATGTGCATCACATCAAGATTGTGACGCAACAACAAGTGCTCCCAATATGGCAGCATAAAAAAGATACTTTTTTTCCATCTACCGCCAGCACTATTGTCGACAAGAAATTCCATGTTGCCCAGTTGTTGTAAAACCTCCTCTCCAGACGGAGGAATGGGAGCAATTCTTACTTCTTGGCGTCCAACAAAGGATCTAGTGTCTAAACGCCAATGATGGTTAGCAGGAAGCCACCTTTTATGACACATGTAACACCATTTTTTTCCATGAGTGAGCCATTGTGAATCAGTACCAAAACCGCATACAGTACATGCAAGTTCTCCTTTAGTGCTCCACCCAGAAAGATTGGCATAGCCTGGAAAGTCTGATATGGTAGAAATAAGACAAGCCTTCAACTGGAAATATTGTTTAGTTGAGGCATCAAATGTATTAACTCCAACCTCCCATAACTCTTTTAATTCTTTAATCAAAGGTTGCATATACACATCTATCTTGTTTCCAGGACCTTTAGGACCTGGGATGATTAAAGAAAGTATAAAATTCGGTTGCTTCATAACCAACCATGGTGGCAAGTTGTATGGAATAAGAAAAACTGGCCAAATACTATATGCAACATTCATTGTCCTAAATGGGTTGAAGCCATCACTTGCGAGAGCCAGTCGAACATTACGAGGATCACTAGCAAATTCATTAAACTTTTTTGTCAAAATGTTTCCAAACTAATCCATCTGCTGGATGCCGTAATTTTCCATCTTTCACACGTTTTGTATGATGCCAACTCATAAGGTTAGATGTCTTGGATGACATAAACAGTCTTTGAAGTCTAGGCTTTAATGGAAACCACCTTAATATTTTTGAAGCCTTCTTCTTGGGAGGACTTGATTCATTCTCAGTATTAGTTTCATGAACCTTCCATCTAGAAGATCCATAAAAAAAAAACAAACTTCATCTTTCTCTTTGTCTTCCCAAAACAACATGCAACCATTAGGACATGAATGGATTTTTTCATATCCTAAACCCAAAGCAGACATGATTTTTTTCACCTGTTGTGTTGTTTTGGGTAATAAATTTCCTTCAGGTAATAAATCCTTTAAAAAATCTAACAACCTAGAAAAAGATGTGTTACTCCATCCGTTGAGACATTTAATATGATACAAATGCACCACACATGATAGTTTGTTGTATTTGCAATTTGGGTACACCTTTTCTTCAGCATCCTTGACAAGGTCATCAAAATTGCTTCCTTTATTGCTCGTCTCATGACTATTATTCAAATCATTCTCATGTACCTCCATTCCATCTTCATTTTCAGCTTCAAAAGCATCATTCAACAAGTCACGCATTTCATGGTGAAGTGTCTCTTCTTCGTTAAGGGTTGTGCTAGTCGATGCAACCATTGTGCCCTCACCGTGATATACCCATTTCAAGTATTCTGGCCGAAACCCTGAACATATGAGGTGATCTAGAACACTTTGCCTATTTTGATAGAACATGTTTAGGCAATTTGTGCATGGACATTTTAGCATCCCCCCATTGTTGCATGTTCTCTCAAACGCAAAATTCAAGAAGTTTTGCACGCCGTCAACAAAAATTTTACTTGATCTTGGTGCATGATACATCCAAGATCTATCCATGACTTCACAGTTTAGCTTTAGATTAACTGTTAAAGTCAACAAAATAATGAGGATATCCTAAATTTAGCTAAGAAGAAAATTAATATAATGGGGAAACAAAAAAAACCAGAATTGGATAGTTAAACATATAATACGCATGAACAAGCTTCAAATTTTGTTTAAACAATTGGGTCTGTAGCGATCGGTGAGACTTAGGGCTCATTGTTTGTTGTCACAGAAATCATGGACAATTAATAATTTAGGTTTAGAAAATGTATTAAATCAATCAACTGTTTGGTTAAATTCCCTTCCAATTCCATATTATTTCTTAAAAAAAAGCAATTTAAATTTTAACATTGTTAAACTTTAACTTTATAAATAAAATGTTTCAATTGCATGCTTTGTTGTTTTTCGCATAGAAAAACAGTGATGATGCTACATTCCTGTTACCATTATGATATATATATGTCTGATTCTGGCACTTTCACAATAGACATGAATTTCTTTGGGACTGAGTTTGATCAACAGAAAGAAAAACATTAAAAACTAAACTACTAAAGGGGACATTCAACATTACGGTTTTAGGTTAGATTAAAAATAATGCTTACTTCCAATACATAATAGACTATTCATCTAGTTTAAACACCAAACCGATATTAGCATTACCAGATTATCATTGACCCATCAAAAATAAAACTTATTTCAATTGAATATCTGCTTCTTCACCAAATTAGGGTTGTTGGTTACCAATATTTTTATGGTTTTAGGTTTTGAATTTTGTTATTGTGGTAGTGAGAGTAGATGATTAGATTACTAATTCACACATATTGGATTAGTTTAATAACTTGATTCCTCTCGGGTGTTTACTAATCATGTGTTCTGATTAAAAGTGCCTGTACATTCTTCCCACTAGAGAAAAAGAGGTATGTTAGTTTGGTGTTTTTTTTTTTGTTTTTTGATATGTGAGAGCCAACGAGTAAGATATGCAACACCAAAATGTCTATTTTGTTGGCATAGGTTAGAAAACAGAAGGTTTTACTTGTGTTAACGGTAAACTGTTAGATTTTGCAACATACATGTATGATTGGTTTTAGCTCTAAAGGTTTTACTGGTTGTTGTAAAGTGGTTGTACATGTGAATATGTTTTTTTGTTTAGCCTAAGTTGGAAAGAAAGGATACATGTAAATGCTAAATTAATGAGAAATAAGTGTTAAGAGTCTGAAATGTATAGACATGCATCAGTGATATCTGCCTTCAAAGTTGCACATGTTGCTAGTTTTACATAAAAAACCAAATTAATTAGCCAATCCATTAAGCCCTAACTTCATTAACATAAACACCAAACAAAGATTAGCATACCAGATCATCATAAACACGTTACCAAATCATCATAAACACATTACCAGATCATCATTAACCCATCAAAACTAAAACAAATCGACATTTCATTTTACGTAGAAAACCAAATTAAATAGCTAATTCAATAAGCCCTAACTTCATTAACATCCAAACATTATAAACTTCTTAAAAACCAGGAAAATCTATATCACTTACACCATCAAACTAAACATTTATCTAACTACTAACGTAAACAAATAAAAAATTAATATTTAAAGTAAAAACAAACACGAATTACCTTACCTTGATAGAAATAAGTAATCAAGAAGAAAACTCACAAATCGCGCCCTTGTTGTCGTCGATCCTGAGGTCGTCCTCCCTGATGTCGCTGCCCCTGGTGTAGTCGCCCCTGATGTGTCAACCCTGATCGGAAATTAGAGTATGATGGTAATGTTGGTTTAAGAAACAAGCTAGATCGTTGTTTTCGTGACTTTTTTGTGAAAGCAGGGTTGAATTTGTTTGTGAATGTCAATTAGGGTAGAAAAAGATTGGAGGGAATTCTTAGAAAATGTAAAAAGTACAGAGGGAATTAATTTTAATCAAATTTGTTTTGGTTAATTTTAAGGGGGGAATGAATTTTAAGAGG
The DNA here is from genome assembly GCA_009363875.1 of Mikania micrantha. Taxonomy (NCBI): domain Eukaryota; kingdom Viridiplantae; phylum Streptophyta; class Magnoliopsida; order Asterales; family Asteraceae; genus Mikania; species Mikania micrantha. The sequence goes on along the minus strand of CM018680.1, from coordinate 57,309,652 downwards.
GAATTAGTTTTAGTAAAATTTAGTGTAAAATGTTAAATTGATTTAGTGGCACAAGTTAAATGCCATAAAAATACATGTTAATTAACTGTGCCATATTAAAGTGCCATTAAAAATATAATTTAAAGGCATAAAAAATAAGTGCCACTAAAAGTATAAGTCAAACAAATGTGGCACACTCAAAGTGACACTAAATCCTACAATAGTGGCACAAAAATTAAATGACGCTAAAAACGTGTGCCACTAAATGGCATTTTATTTGTAGTGATTATATATATACATCAGAATCAACTATTTTAAATAAATAGTTTATACAAATAAAAGTACAAATGTCTCCCTTATTTTTGCACACTTTATATCTATTTTTTTGCTAACCCAACTTCTCATAACTCAACATTTCTCGGGTACGCTTTTGATAATTCTTCCGCTAACCTCATGCCTTTGACTCAATCTGGCAACAAGTTTAACGAATGGACTCAAGTTGGCAGCAAGTTTAACACATGACAAGTTGATCCGCTGAGGTGTGAAATACCTGTTGTGCCAATGAAAAACTAGAATGATAAGATATGCATTTTTCACTTACATGTAATGGCTTCTTTAATCGGTATACAAGAGGGATTTCCTCCCTTTTCCATTAACAAAATAATGTAATTTCTTCTTCCAAGTAATTGGGCATCAAGGTCAAGAACCACCCACATGCATTAGATGTATGCATCGACAATAATTACTACTTGTGTAGCTGCACTAAAAAATTAAATAAAATAGTGTAAAGAAAAGAAACTATGCTAAATATTTTAACACGATTCTTACCAATTAGAATATGCAAATACAACAATATAGTAGGTTCAATAGATGATGACCTTAAGGGGAAAAAAAGGCTAAATGGACATACGACCATTATGTTAAAAAATTAAACATCAAGATCAATCAAGTGCTCCTAACACTATTCATAAGTATAATATATCAAGATCAACCATTTAGGGATGAAACCATAACAAAAATCAATGTATTTATAAGTATAATATATGAAGATAACCTTAAAAAAGAAAGATAATATCATACCGTGTTCATTCATTGTCCAAATAAGATAACAAAATTCAGCAATATATGTTTCCAAAAATTGGTCAATTTCACATTGATGAGGGGTCATATTATCCTGCATTACCTAAAATAGATAAATACATAAAAGTTAGAATACAATTTAATATACATAGACATAGATATTTTGTTTAATGTGTAAAATACATAAGTATTTAAAATACAGTTACAAGATGTTTTTTGTAACTAATTATAAAATCATACATAACCTTCATTAAATAATATCCACATTCCCTCGATCCATATTTGTTGATACCACTAAATACATAGAGTTAATAACTAATTAGATAAAATACTAAATTAGACAAGTACAACAAGAAAGAAAAAAAATTACAAGAAAATTTATATTAAACATGTGCCATAAAACTTATATTACTGCAACCATTGCAAACACTAAGTTCAATCATTCGAGGATAAAGATATTTTGTTTTCCTAAAGCCTTCAAGTCCCCAAAATGCATATAAATACCTACAAAAGATAAGGTTAATAACAGTTAGTTATATTTATATGAAAATGTTACAATAAAGTATCTAGACAACATATAATACACATTTATTAACCTCAAACAAACCAATTTAGGAAATATTTATATATAAACCATCAAGTTAATTTACATCAAAGTACCAAGCATAAGTATGAGTAGTCCGCGAAGCAAAATAGATAGTACATATATACTTCCTAAATTGAAGTAATTTGAACCTGAAAAAACACTAATGATAAATTAAATCACAACAAAATATGAAAGCTGACAAGTTTCATTCTAACCAATACATGTATGAAAAAAAATTAAATATGTAAAATAACACCATAAACATCAATAAAGATTTGAAAGAACCTAAAATCTAAATATACTAACTTGCAAAGATCAAATAACAATATACATACCTTCATTCATCTTCTATCTAATCTTCAACAAACGTTGATACAAACCCATTAAACGTACGTTCAACAAAAATCAATTTCCTTTTGAGAAACAAGGCTACAATCATCAATTAACTAAAAAAGAAAAATAGATGAAAGTTATAATACATATTTAATACACAATCTACTTAAGCATATATAAATAAGGACATAAAATGCACTTACAAGATGTTCTCTAAAATTAATCACAAAATCATACATAGACATCATCACATAATAACCACATTCCCATCCGTTTGCTTGCTGACGACACCAATTAATTAAAATGAAATAACATTAAAATAATTAAAATATCAGAATAAAAAATTGTAAAAAAGAAATATAAAACTTACATTAACCATGTTCCATGTTATCTTTTGATTGATAGCTTCATCAATTATGTCCATAAGCACGTAATATGAAGGATTCTTTCCTTTGCCAAGTGAATCAAATATATGACCTTTCCAACACTTATCTCTTGGATGGCATTGAAGTAAAATTAATATCCAATGCCCCCTATTAAAAATTAAATTTTTAGCATATGAATAATATTCTGTTATTAAAATAGATAAAAACAAGTAAACCATCATAAGTAAGAAAAACAAATAAAATTCCCGAATAAATGCGGTGCCAAAACCAATTGTTTGTTTTTTTTTTCAAATGAGAATACACTCTTTTAATGTGATTAATCACATTCTTCTTTTCTGTTAACAACATTGCACCTTCAATAAAACAAGGATTGAAATAAGCTGTCTGATTTAAACCTCCACTTCTTCCAATAGTATATAAGTACCTAAAATTTAAAAGAAAATGACAAGGATAATAACACTTAGTTATGCTCCAAAAAATAATAACGTAAAATATTTTTAAAAAATAACTAGACTTACATTGTAAAATAACGCACAATATATCTGACCAACCGTTGATGCATAATTGTATCATCGCCTCTATTTCAACATGTTCTATATAAGGTTTTTGATACATGCTAGGCGATGAAGTAGCAGTTATGTTTGTAGTCTTATAAGACATAAACGCCAATTGTTGCGCTATTTTATATATTCCTGGATGCCTTGATTTTTCCACTTCTATTAAAATTTTTGCTACCTTTTCATTTTTTATTTTAGGCGCAGAAGCAGGAGTGGCCTTGGAAGGTTGAGAAACATGACCAGATGTCACACCCCCAAATTCCCACGTGCGGTGTCAGACCGCATGGGTGTGACGTGACCAGGATCACAGCTCAAGGTCATATAGAACGACTCTATATGAGTTACACAATCACACAGATTTGTAAAATAATTCAAGTTTCAATAATACGCAGCGGAAAATGTTTAATATTAAAAGCAGCGGAAATAAAGAGTAATACAGCGGAAATTAAATTGTTTAAGACACTACATGATTAATGTTGTTTTAAAAGACATAATTCAAACATAAGCCTAGGACACGAGTCTATATGCCAGCCAGACTCCTTAGTGCTTCCTTGTGCGCATCCTAGCTTGGGTTCCATCAGTTACCTGAGAATACATGCGAAAAGTGTCAACTAAAAAGTTGGTGAGTTCAAAGGTTTAGACAGACTGAAATAGTAAACAGACATATACTGGGCATGTTAAGTTTAGTTGTTAGATACTACGATCCGTGGAGTGTGTCAGTTCATCTTACCGAAACTCGACTGTTTCCGTTTGCCTCCGCGGGTCATCGCTGAACCCGACATCAACATCAAATTACACTCGTTATGACCTCTAGTCAACATTGGTACCGAGTGGGGTTAGTCAAACCCAATAGTACTACGTAATAACGACTCGTTTGTTACAACTAACGGTAAGGATAAGTGAGGACTTTTAGCGATAATAGTTACACTCGAAAATGGTTTACAACATACCAGTCATATATCTAAAACAGTTGCAATGTAATTCTCACCCCATAAGTTTAGTAAAAACAATGAAGAGTAAAAGTGGAGCTGTAAACTCACCTGAGTTTGAGTAGTGCGTTTCTTACAGTAATCGTGTAGCTTGCCAGCTAGCAGTCACCTATATCACATAGGTGTTGTGAGTTTGTGTTTACAACATGTGGGTCTCACAGGACCGTGTTCGTGTCTAACAACTCTAAGTTGTTAGGTGGGTCGAGTTGACCGTGTTTGACCGTGTTGACCGTGTTTGACGTAACGACCCGTTGGTGACGGTTTTGGATCAAGTGCTCGTGTAATGTGCGATTGTAATGTGATGTGTGCGGATACCAAAGTCACTTTCGTGAGGAGACTTACTATTTATAGTAGGTTTCCATTTCAGGAAAGTTTCCAATTTAGGCAAGTCATGTAAGAAATCATAATCCGATTATTCTAATATGCTTATTTATCCTAAGTGAGCATGTCATCACATAGCACATAGTTACACATAGCTGGTTAAGCATGTTTTGCGCGTAAAAGTTACTATATTTAGAAAGTTACAAAAATAAGCATATGTTACTAAGTCTAGATACCAATCTTATCATAATATCACTATCTTAGTCCAAATTAATCATTTAATCATAACCGTTATGACTAGCATGCTCCTATTCACCAATTCGTAAGATAAAGTTACTATTTATTGTAACTTATGAAAAATACACATGAATCATTCTTTCAAAAACGTCAATCCCTTAATATTATCATGCTAATATCATATAAGCATGTTAGGCACCCATCATTACCAAAATCAACATTTCTCAACAAACTTATGACAAAAAGTTACTATATTTAGTAACATTCATAAAAATCATATCTTTAATAATCCCAATAATCCCAATGCATCAAATAATCATCATATTAACTTATAAACATCATTTTTAAACATAACCTATGGATCTAATCATACAAATATGGCCATTTCATCAAAAATACATACTTTGTAACATTAAAGTTACTATGTTTAGTAACTACCACATTTTAACATATCTTGATAACAATAACAACTCTAAATCTCTTAGATCATTTCAAATATCATAAAGAACCACATACTACCATCAAGAATCATGCAAATGGGTCTAGATCATACATGCATGTTGTTAAAAGTGCCCATTTTATAACAAAATCAACAAATAACTATATAATCATGACAATATCACCATAGATCATCATTGAACCACTAAATCAGTAAACAAAATCATCACATAGCATATTCATAACCCAAAAATTCGTGATTAAGGTGGTTCTAGTGTTGCATGTGGCCAAAAAGGCTTGCATGTGTGTGTAGATGTGTTAAAAGTGTAAAATGGTGCAAGAACTACCTCCAAGGACTCCTTGAGGGCTTGATTATCACTGGAACAGAGCTGAAGAGCTTCAAGATCTCCTGGGATTTCTTCCACAGCAGCTCCACGTTGTGTGGGTTGATGAATGGTGCTCCTATGCCTCAACCGCTTCAAGAATGAGCTCCAAATGGCTCATAGATGGCTCCTATGTGGTTACTGGTAGTGCAACAGAATGATAATGGCCGAACAGAGAGTTTTTAGTCGAGAGATTGGGATAGGATAGCCAGAAATGATTTCGTCTTGGATAAATAAAGATTTTGCTTGTGTAGGGTCGTCGCGTACCACGACGTCTGGCAAAAACCACCATCGTGTAGCGCGATGATTAAAATAATCATTCTGTTCCCTAAACACGCCGCGTACCGTAATGCAGGAAGATGATCGTTCGTCGCAGATGGATTTTGAAGAATTCAAATTCTCCCGCCTGAGCTTCGCGTGCCGCGAAGGCCCAATTGGGTGCCCATCGCGTATCACGATGGGTCTCGGTTGAGCCCAATAAGCCCAATTTCATAGTTTGAAGCTATTTTCGCTAATTTCTCGACTACGAACATCGTTTCTTGACATGTGAGCATTTGTTCTACTAACTTAGGTTCCCCGGAACCTAATGTGCAGTGAAAGTGGTTTGTGGTTTGATCCGTTCACCAACGTTCGCTATTCAAGACAAGTGCGAGTGTTGTGCGATAATTCCTCGAATTATCGGTGTGTTTGGACTGCCGTGCCACGTTTCACACTAAATACCAATTATTTTAGTGACACGTATGAATTAATAATACACATTATTATTGAAATAAAATAAATGCTGACCTGGAAAATACGAGGAGTCACAGCAGACTTGGTAGGATTCGAATAGAGTAGATTATCATTAAGCTACATTAACAAATGAAGTTATTAGTAGTAAATATATATTCACTTACGTAAATATTTTCATTGATAAAGTGATTACCAAATCAACAAAGACACGATCATCATGTAATCCCATTGTATCGTTGAATCTCATGTATCTCATCTTTTGATGGCATTGATAATGGCTGATAATTAAGACTTTCCTCAAGCTACACTAGCAAAAAGAAATATTTTTTATATTACTAATCATAAAAATAATAAAGTATATTAAAGCTTACCTCAGGCCTATAATGTGTACTCCTAGATTGTTGAACTTGTTGGACAAATTGAGGAGACATACAATCAGGCATCGAGACACTATGAAGTTGGGTAATCAATGATTGCCCATGAGAATTGGTGTTTAAAATCTTTAATAAAATGTTAGTATATCATATAGAAAGCTAATACACAATTATTGTTAATAAAAAAATGTACATTTAATAATTTTCTAGGCCACGGAATAAAGCATCCTTCTGTATCTTCCATACATTCTACTTCGCCTTCAATACGTGTCTCATGTAGTACAGGCACCATTTTGCAACTTTCTTCAACTCTATCTACCTGAACTTTTACGAAATCTTCTTTCATTAGGAGTTCATGAATACACCTCTCAGTAGTAGGATACACAAGACCCGTAGCTAAAACTTTATCGTGATTGCCTTGGTCGAATGGCCATAGAAGTTCACATTTTATAACCGACTACAAACACATGAAATTTTTTATTAAATGTAAACAAAACTAGTTAAAAAAAACTTTATAATATATTACTTTGATTTCAGGTAGACTGTTGTAAGAACTATTGGACGCATGGCTTAAACCACGAGTAATCGGGCTTTCTTCAACAGTTGACTTTGCCACAACAACCTTCTTCTCTTGTTTTCAATTCCAAAAATAAGCTATCTGTAACACCAATAACACCCTTCCGAATTGCCTCTATAACAACATCATTTCCAAGTTTATAATAAGAACCATCCGCCATCATCTCTTTTTACTTGGAATATTATAAAAATATACATAAATTAAAAATGATATTAATGTAATAAAACAAACAATATAAATATTTACCAACTCTTCAAGTTCTGATTGTAAATGTTTGCCAAGTTCTTATAATTTTGTAACAGGATTGAGACGTGCTCTACTGACAACATACTTTTTGGAACACTCATTTTGGATCTTAGCTAGTTGTGTGTAGGTTGAAAGAAGTTGGTTCCATCTACCTTTTTATATACTGGCTCTAAACCTGAAAACCCACCACACCCCACATGTGCGGGTTCAATGTTTTTTCTAGCATTTATGCTAGCTTTTTGACTATTTTCCATCAAAAAAAATATTATAATAAGTGTTAGCAGTAACTAAATTACATAATAATAATAATAATAATAATAATAATAATAATAATAATAAATAAATAAATAAATAAATAAATAAATAGATAGATAAATTCATAAATACCTTGAACTCTTTTGTTGAAACATTTGCAACAAAAGAATCCCAATGTTGTTTGTCAAGATAGTCATATATCTTAAAAAGAGTTTTATTTTTTTTAACATATTTTGAAACAAGCCCATGTCGAAAAATTCTCATATTAGCTTTCCCTTTTTTCAAAGTAACCTCTTTTGCCTTGTCATCAAATATATTCCATGATTCTTAAATATTTACAACTAAAAGTTAAGTATAAAAAACAACAAATATAATCGTTAGAACTAAAAAAGTAAATAACCAAAGAATAAAAGATATGATACCTTAGTGTACTCGCAAACATCATCATATAATTGCTTATCTACATCTTTAGCGAGTTGATGATATGGAATTTTTTCCCTACATTCTACACCAACCCAAGAATAAAAGATCGCTCGATTTTTTCCAATTGCTAGACCGGTATCATCAACCTCAATTTTAAATTGAGTGGGATCCAAAAACTTCTTACATTTAGAAGTTCCTCTCTTACCCTTGTTCAACATGTTAATAGAAGATTGCTATCAAATAATGTAACATCCCCACCTCTCGTCACCTCATCATGATGTCACTGAAACGGTTGCGGAAGCATAGTGGTGATGTCTCCGAGATGAGGGGTGACTTACTTGATCCGATATCACAAGCACACAGATTAACTTAAAAGAAGTACATTACAAGGATGTCGTAATCACAACCAATATTACATTTATTTAATTACAAATGTTTAAAGTGCTGCCTCACCGGTTGGTCACTGTCTTCCTGCAAAAAGATTTAAATTTGAAACGTCAGCACAAAGTTGGTGAGATCATACAGTTCAAGTTCCACAATATGATATGATATGTAATTATAAGTTCTCAAAATGTTCAGTTCCAGATAACCATGGGACCTGTATCTAGTTCCTTTCTGACGTTCTTGTTCTATAAGATACTACCCGTCGGTAACATCTTAATGCCTCATTATCTTAATGTATATCACAACATTAAGAAGTTCTAAAAACAGGAAACAAACATTCACACAAGGGGAGTTGCAGCTCTTAGCAAATGGGTGGTCAGCCGATAGTACTATCATTGTTTCCCCGTTCGGCCCCACATGGGTTCACAAGATACAGTTCAAAAATGAGGACTTTTAAGTTCTGTGATAGTGTTCTTGTTCTCCAGGCAAAATCCCATGAAATCCACAAGTTCTCAACAATCACATGAAATCACACAGATAACAGTGATACATATCATATGTTCAATAAAAGTTCAACAGTGTTCCCCGATGTTTATAAAAGATTAAAAATAAAAGGGGTTGTACGAAACTCACCTGATATTATAGAGGTAGCAGAGTACTTCCCAAACTGATAATAAAGGGGTGATTCTGCATTTATTTATATTTAATGAGTTATTTAGGCTTTAACTCACTGATTAGTATGAATTATTTCATACACTAAGTAGTATATTCAGGATTTAATGCTTATGTGTTTATTTCATGTTAACTGAACTCCTGTCATACATTTTATTTATATATGCTGATTACTTGCTTACTTGTGCCCTAATGACTCGGTAAGGACATACTTGTGGTGTACTGTAAAGGTGGTGGGACGGTGGTTTGGGCAGTTGCGACCTACCCTTATCATATGCCCTATATATACCATTTACAGTACATCGGGTGGATGTCAGTAGTGAGGAATAAGGGAACTAACCGTTTGGGACACTTATCTGTTTAAAAACTTAACTACTTAGGAATTTATCTGCTTTAGGAATTATCTTCTAGATCTCCTGATCTCCAGACAAGGATACACTTGTAGTATACTACAAAGGTGGTGGGATGTTGGCTAGGGCAGTTGCGACCCACCCTTACATATGCCCTATACATATACCATTTGTAGTATATTGGGGGTCTGTCAGTGTCAGGAACATAGGATATTATTAGAATATTACTAGGAATTGTTGTAAAGTTGAGATTGATAAGGTATGGTTGTTGATGGTATGATTGTTGGAATGGTTGGGACTGACTCTTGGATGATCACATTTGATGGACACATATGAACACATTTTTAAACACACTCATTGGACACGTAGGGTGCATAGGATCAATGAACGATGTGAACACTTGGTGATTGATTGTAGACTTGGATGAAGATATAGACACTTGGTGATTATATAAACGCATAGTGATGATACTAACACTTAGTGATGGTATGGACACTTGATGCGAATAAATTGTAGTGAGGATATGAACACTTAGTGACAATAAGAGCACTCAGTGATGATATGAACCCTCATTGATAATTATGGACATTGAGATTAGTATGGATTTGTAGTGAGCTTAGACATTAGGGGAACTTTAATGTCAGGTGAACTTAGACATTAGGTAAACTTAGAAATAGGCAAACCTAATGTCAAGTGAACTTAGACATTAGGTGAACCTAATTGTCCAAGGGAACTAGAAACCACTTCGCTTAAAATTATCCTACCCGGGATAAGTTTTGTGAAGTGAGATTATGGTAAGATACATGATACACCCTAAATGCTAACAAGGGCAATCATGGTGCAATGGAACGGTGGTGGGACGGTGTAGGGGAGATTGCGATCTACCTCTGCATATGCCCTATATATAAGCTTGTTGCATTGCATCGGGAGGTTGTCAGTGTTGGTATAGGGTGGGAAATGTATAGGACTTAGGAATAGCTAGCTAATATTAGTTATGACCAACTAGGACACTTAGTATAATATTAGGAAATTTATAAATGTTATGAGTTTAACGACAGTTAGGAGAGAAATGTAGTTCATATATGTAATCCTAACTGTTTAAATGAACTCATTTGACCATTGTTTGTGTGACTTATGTTGTAAACGGTAGTAACATGTTTCTAATTTCTCAGAAACATGCCGCCGCGCCGTCACAATGAAAATGACTCGAACAGTGGGGATGCTAACAGCGGTAATGCCAACTCTGGCATACAAGAGTTAGCAACACTGATCACTGGATTGGTGAATCAACTGACACAAGCCAATCAGTCTCTCACTCAGAACAGAGGTGGTGCAAACCCACCAACTTACACATTCAAACACTTCAACTCCTGTAATCCACTGAAGTTTACGGGATCTGAGACTGCCACTGGTTTACTGCAGTGGTTTGAGAGTATGGAGAACACCTTCATCAACAGTGACTGCCCCGACAACTTGAAGGTGCGATATGCCACCAGTGTTTTCCAAAAGAGAGCACTAACTTGGTGGAATGCGGAGAAGCGAACTAGGGGAGTTGATGCCGCTCTAGCACTGACTTGGACTGAGGTCAAGAATCTGATGACCACTGAATTCTGTCCTCGCAGTGAAATGAGGAAACTGGAGACTGAGTTATGGGAACTCAAACAAGATAGCGGCGAGAACGTCATCTACAACACTCGTTTTCACGAGTACAGTCTACTGGTGCCTCACTTGGTCACACCCTTGGAAAGGGCCATTGAGAAGTACATTAGCGGTCTGCCCATGCAGATCCAAGACACTGTTTACGGGAGCAACCCCAAAACACTTGAGGCTGCTATTCGTTTATCTTCTACACTTACTGATAACCATGTGAAGGCTGGAACACTCACACGGAAGGGATTTAAGAAGACCGACACTAAATCAGCTGCGAAAGAGGCTTCAACTGAAGTCAAGACTGAACAAGGTAGCTCATCCAAAAGCAACAACAAAAAGAGGAAGGCCAGAAACTACATGGTCACTGCTCCTGCTGCAAAGTCTGCGCAACAATCATCTAACAACACAACTGCTAGAAATTTTGTTGGGGTCACTCCTCAATGTAATACCTGCCGATATCACCATGCACCCAACTTGCCTTGTCGCGTTTGCAACAACTGTGGCAAGTTTGGTCACTATGCTAACGTTTGTCTGAGTGCACCGCAAGTACAAAGGATGCAACATGCACCGCTTGCACTGCCAGCTCCTAAAACTCAACCTATTCCAGCTGTACCCGTTCGCCAGATACCTCCTGCACAGGCAAGAGCCTGTTATGAGTGTGGGGAAGTGGGTCACTTCAGAAATCAGTGCCCAAAGTTGATCGGGAATAATCAGAGGGTGGCAAGAGGCCGGGCGTTTCAACTGAATGCTCCAGCCGCTCAAGCCAACCAGGATGTGGTCAACGGTACATTTCTGATCAACAACTCTTATGCATCTGTCTTATTTGATTCTGGTGCCGATAGGAGTTTTGTTTCATATGATTTTGAATGCTTGCTTGGTAGAACACGTACATACTTAGTTAAACCGTTTAACGTGGAGGTGGCTGACGGAAACACTATTGATATTAACACTATTATTATTGGATGTGCGTTGAACTTAAGTGATCACATTTTCCCAATTGATCTCATACCTATGCATCTTGGTAGCTTTGATGTTATCATAGGCATGGATTGGTTAGCCACTCACAAAGCGGAGATAGTTTGCCATGAGAAATACATACGTATTCCATTGCCTTCGGGTGAAACTTTAAGGGTCTTTGGAGAAACTTCTAGCAAAGGTCTTAAGCTTATGTCATGCACTAAAGCACACAAGTACCTTAGGAAGAAATGTATAGCATTTTTAGCTCATATTGTGGAGAAAAAGGATAAGGGAAAGAAGGTTGAAGATGTTCCTGTGATCAGAGATTTTCCAGAAGTATTTCCAGACGATTTGCCGGGTCTTCCACCAGAACGCCAAGTAGAGTTTCGAATCGACTTAGTACCTGGTGCGAACCCTGTCGCCAAAGCTCCTTACAGACTTGCGCCTTCGGAGTTGCAAGAATTGGCGAGCCAACTACAAGAGCTTACTGATAAAGGATTCATTCGCCCGAGCCATTCGCCATGGGGTGCACCGGTCCTGTTTGACAAGAAGAAGGACGGGTCATTCCGAATGTGCATCGACTACCGCGAATTGAACAAACTCACAATCAAGAAACGATATCCACTGCCGCGCATTGATGATCCCTTCGATCAGCTGTAGGGCTCGGCATGGTTTTCAAAGATCGATCTTAGGTCTGGGTATCATAAGCTTCGCGTACATGATGATGACATTCCCAAGACTGCTTTTAGAACAAGATATGGCCATTATGAATTTCTGGTAATGCCTTTCGGCCTTACCAATGCACCTACGGTTTTCATGGACCTCATGAACCGTGTTTGCAGGCCATACTTGGATAAGTTTGTGATTGTATTCATTGATGATATTCTGATCTACTCAAAGACCAAAGAAGAACACGAGAAACACCTTAAGTTGGTTTTGGAGATCCTAAGAGAAGAACGACTGTATGCCAAATTCTCTAAATGTGAATTTTGGCTCAAGGAAGTTCAATTCTTGGGGTACATAGTCAAAGAATATGGTGTTCACGTGGATCTAGTAAAGATTGATGCGGTGAAGAATTGGAGTACACCGAAGACACCAACAGATATTCGATCGTTTCTTGGACTTTCCGGTTACTATCGGCGGTTTATTTCGAATTTTTCCAGGATTGATGTCCCTCTCACTTCTTTGACTCAAAAGAATAAACCATATGAGTGGGGACCGAAGCAAGAAGAGGCGTTTCGGACTTTGAAGCAGAAACTTTGTGATGCTGCTGTCTTAACACTGCCCGATGGAAACGATGATTTTGTGGTTTATTGTGATGCATCCAACTTAGGTCTCGGCGGTGTTCTCATGCAACAGGGAAAAGTTGTGTCCTATGCATCAAGACAATTAAAGATTCACGAGAAGAACTACACTACCCACTACTTGGAACTAGGTGCGGTCGTGTTTGCTTTGAAGATATGGAGACATTATCTTTATGGCACGAAGTGTGTAGTCTTTACTGACCATAAAAGTTTGCAACATATTCTCAATCAAAAGGAACTTAACATGAGACAACGGAGATGGGTTGAACTGTTGAATGATTATGACTGTGAAATTCGCTACCATCCTGGTAAAGCGAATGTAGTAGCAGATGCGCTTAGTCGCAAAAGTCAAGTTCAGATCCATAGTGTTCAAGTACACTCTAGTCTTCGTAATGATGTTCTCACGGCCCAACAACACTCATCAGCTCAAGATGACTTGAAAAATGAAATGTCTTGCGGGGTTGAAATCTTATTGGAAACTAAAGATGATGGATTAATGTATTATTTGAATCGGTTGTGGATACCGAACAAGGGTGATCTTAGGATGGTGATTATGGATGAAGCACATAAGTCTCGTTACTCAATCCATCCAGGTCCGGATAAGATGTATCAAGACCTTAGGGGCTTGTACTGGTGGCCTGGAATGAAGAAGGATATTGCTGGATAAGTGTCAAAGTGCCTTAACTGTGCTAAAGTCAAGGCAGAACACCAGCGACTTTCAGGATTGTTATTACAACCAGGGATACCGATGTGGAAGTGGGAGAATATCTCCATGGATTTCATTACTAAACTCCCACGAACCACTAACGGTAAAGATAGCATTTGGGTAATTGTCGATAGATTGACTAAGTTGGCTCACTTCCTACCGATAAGCGAAACGTACCCTGTGCGGAAGTTAGCGTGTATCTACATTGATGAGATCATTAGCCGACATGGTATTCCCTTAAGCATAATATCGGACCGTGATGCTCGTTTCACGGCACGATTTTGGGAATCACTTCATGAAGCATTTGGAACAAGACTGGATCTTAGCACTGCCTATCATCCTCAAACGGATGGACAGACGGAGCGAACGATTCAGACATTAGAAGACATGTTGAGAGCTTGTGTCATCGACTTCGGTGGCAATTGGGATAGCTATTTACCATTGGTTGAGTTGTCATATAACAATAGTTATCATGCGAGTATTGGTATGGCACCGTTTGAAGCTCTTTATGGCAGGAAATGTCGGTCACCTATTTGTTGGACCGAAGTCGGCGATTCGCGGATTACTGGTCCAGAGATTATTCAGGAAACGACTGACAAGATCCGCCAGATCCGTGACAATCTGTTAGCTGCACGTAGTTGACAGAAGATTTATGCGGATAAACGAAGAAAACCTTTAGAGTTTGAAGTGGGAGATATGGTATTGCTTAAAGTGTCGCCTTGGAAGGGCGTTGTTCAATTCAGAAAGAAGGGGAAGCTTGCTCCACGTTATGTTGGCCCTTTTAAGATCCTTGAACGGATCGGGAAGGTTGCTTACAAGTTGGAACTTCCTACTGAACTTAGTAACGTGCACCCGGCATTCCACGTGTCCAATCTAAGAAAGTGCTTAGCTGATCAGGATCTTCAGGTACCACTCGATGACATTCGCATCGATGACACCATGCACTTTGTTGAAAAACCAGTGGAGATAATGGATCGTGAGGTTAAAAAGCTCAAACGCAGTAGAATTCCAATTGTCAAAGTACGTTGGGAATCGAAGCGGGGTCCAGAGTCCACATGGGAGCGAGAAGATCAGATGAAGCTTAAGTACCTACATTTATTTACTACGGTCACTCCAAGTTGAATTTCGGGACGAAATTCCTTTAACTAGGGGAGACTGTAACATCACTGTACTTTAGGTTGTCCGTACATCCGTACGATTGTACTGTTACGACCTGAGATTTTGTAATTATTAATATTGACACATTATTTGATGATTATCATTGTTACTGGTATACATGTTTATAACATATTATACGCGTAAACCATGGGAAGTTTAGTTGTAACTTAACTAAACAGAACCAGAGAGTTTATCGCAGTTACATTATACTGATTATGGATTATTGGTTTGGAATGAGAATGGATTTGGGTTGGACTGGGATGGAACTAGGAGTTTGTTATGGTCTGGTTACTAAATGTAGTCAAGGACACATGGTCATGGTTTATCGAAATAGCGGTGGGACGGGGAGGTTGCGATCTACCTCTGCATATGCCCTATACATATGCATATTTCGGTCTATCATGGATGTGTCAGTGACTAGGGTTTAGTGAGTTTTGGTTTGGGAATGATAATATTAAAGTTAATAAATAATGGGAATTAATTACGCGAAGTGAGGTTACGAACATTACTTAAATGCGAATGTTGATTCAGAAATATTAACTTAATAATGTGTTCGCGTGAGTGACGACTCACATGGGTATAATTATTAAGGATGATGCTCTGAAACGATATTCCAAAATTAATAACTCAAATCGAAATACGATACGAACGT
The DNA here is from genome assembly GCA_009363875.1 of Mikania micrantha. NCBI lineage: Eukaryota > Viridiplantae > Streptophyta > Magnoliopsida > Asterales > Asteraceae > Mikania > Mikania micrantha. The sequence goes on along the minus strand of CM018680.1, from coordinate 57,293,923 downwards.
CGGATTCGCAAAGGTGACGATCTTTACGAATACGTACGTAAGTAATGTGTTTCGACGAGATAATTAAATAATATCTAACGATATTAAATTAATAAATGAAAATTAAAAACGTTTATTAGGAATCACAACTTAAAACGAATTCGAATAAAATTAATTATTAAAGAATTAATTTAACGATTTTGAAATAAAACCAAAAACTGTTTTACGAAACCCCTTTATTTGTAATCGTCTTACGAAATAAATTATTTAAATCATTTTATTTAACAAAACCCAATTATTTAAACATTTTATGTTTAAATATGTCTTACGATAAAACCGAGTGTTTTCGTAATTTTAACGCGATATAAACGATACCGGACACGCGGGGGACTACACGCGATAAAAGAAGAGGAACCTCCTCCTTCTTCTTTCATTTTCTCTACACCCACTCTCTCTCTAGAACCATTTTCGTCACCCACAAGATCTCTACCTTCTCTCTAACTTTTCAAGCTCGTTTCTTAACGGAATCGCGTGATTCTTGGCCCTAAACGACCACAAGATCGATGAGAACAAGGAAGTACAAGAACATCTCACGTATCATCAACGAATCCAGGTAAATCTAAGTTTTACTTTCGGTTTTAGTTACAAATCCTGAATCTTATAAATGTAGATGTTATAATCGGTGCTAACCCATAGAAACCCTAAAGATGCTTGCGTTTGGGAGTATAGTAGCCATGGATGATCTTAAAACCTTCAAATAAAAAGAGGAGAACGATGGGGCTGTGGTCCGAAAACTCAAACCCTGGCCGAACCTTTCTGAGAAGGGACGAACCCTTAGGAGCGAACCTGCATGGGCGGGAACAAGGGTGGAGAACCCTCGTTTCAGCCGAACCATTTCTTCCCTCATCAGCCGAACTCCTTGTGGGGCTAACCTGTCGACCACGAGGGCTAGTTAGCCGAACCCTGGATGAAACGAACCTTCTTGTTCCCTCTAAGCCACGAACCCTCAGTAACCCTATGAACCTTTGTTTTTTTCTCTTGGCCGAATCTTGTAGTGGCAAAGCCCACGAACCTGGTAAAGGCCTGCCTGAGAACCGCGAACCTAACTCTAAACGAACCACCCCATGTGGCCGAACCCTCCTCACTTAGGGCAAACCCTGACCGGCGAACCTGAGGGGTTCGTGGGGCTACACATAGCAGCGAACCTTCTCCTCAACATAAACTATTACATTGTGGCCGAACCTAATGCGTCATGAACCATAGGAACGGACCTTCACTATTGATGAAGCCGAACCTAGGTATTTTGTATATAGGTTCGCTGTTATTACATGGAACGAGCTCGATTAATAATTGAATCATGGGTTGGGGGCTTCATAAATGCCCAACACTTTGGGGATGAACAAAGAGTAAGCATGCATGATTATTCCTAAATAGTCATCATATTTTTTTTATAATAATGGGATTGAGTTATGAATTACATTGTTTAAAACACTTTATAAGCATGAACTAGTTAATATTTTCTAGACATAAATTTAGATGTAACACTCTAAATTGTAAGGGTTAATGTAATAGGACATTTCCCAAGAATTGGTTTATTAAACCCAAACTAGAATTTTTTTCCTATAATTTTAACCATGGTGGTAAATGATGATTATGCATGCATGCAACTAAGAATGTATATACATAAGTTAAAAGGATAAGACCTTCACAACTTATATAACTTTGACATATTGGGTAAAAGATCATAATATGTTGGATAATAAACACTAACAAGTTTGAATTATCCTTGTAATGTGCTACATACTAAAAGTTGGTGTAACAACTAAACTTAGAATAATTAAACTAAGTTAGTGAAACACCTAGGGATTTAAAAGTGAACATGTGAGGAGATTTAATTAAAATAAAACCCATGTGCTTATGAATGCACAACACACAATAATTTCAGGTGATTGAGTCAGTGATTGATTTATCTTACGTGAGCGCGCATACTACAAGAACACCGATTCTAAGGATTCAAGTGAGTTCTCATAACCTCCTTTTCTTTAAACTGTTTTGTTTTAAAACTCGGAAGTGAAGCATGTATACCAAATTCAAATATTATTTTGATAACACATGGCTAATACCTGTTTATCAATATGATATTCACAACATTGAATTATCATTATTTATGGATTATCACTTATATTTATATATTCGTGTAACATTGTCATTGACTTCGGTCAATAACAAAGATTACATATATTGTCACTTGGATTATCACAACTCCGAGAAACATTGCTTTTGACCTTGGTTAATTGCATTGGTTTCGTGTATTGCCACGTGGATAGCTTCCACTCCATGGATCATGTTTTTAACTTAGGTTAATTACATAATGACCATGTATAGTCACAGACATTATTTGAGAATATTGATGTTGAGATTGGTTGATTGGTTTGTGGTTTGATTATCTATGATTGACTTTGAATATCTATGATTGACTATGATCATCTATGATTGACTATGATTGATTGGATATGTGATTATGTGTTTGTGTATGTGTTTGATTGTTGAGTTTGGGAGATTGGTTGGATTATCTCATACAGGTATTATTGTGGATTTTCTCAGGAAATCATAAGCATTTATACTCGTTTTATCTAAATCTTTTATAAAAACCATTTTTAAACTTAAACTTTTAAATTCATTTTATAAAACCTTTTTAAGTATAAAAACTTATGATTACTCACCAACTACTTCGTAGTTGACACTTGATTTTCTTACATGTTTCAGGTAATGAGGCTAAGTAGGTTGATGAAGATGGAACCTGCACTTTTGGACATCATCATATAGGATCTTGGACTTAGCTAATTAACTAAAATTATGGCGAATAGAGTTTAGTTAGTTTAGCTAATTCTTTTGTGTATTTGATGTATTTAATTCATGATGAACATGATTTTTGTGTAATTATTTTGGTTGATTGAATGATATATGATGATTTGATTTAGATGCCCACGAGCTTTTGAACAATCTACACATCCCTCGTGGCATCCCGACGTTTCCGCCATCGGTCGGGGTGTCACAAGATAATCGTTCCAATGAGTATGTTAATGATCGTGATTAGTTTGAAACACTTGGATTTAACCTTGCATTTCAAAGATTAATCAAACTAATCACCTACATTGTCATAATCAAATGGTTTAAACCATTATAATCATGGATATGATTTCATGCAAACCGGGCATTACAACGGATCAAAACAAGGATTTAACCGTTAAAACTTCGTGTTCTTTGTTTATAATCAATCCTAGCCATCATCTAGGCAATAATCAACAATCCTAACTATGTCATTATGTTCAAAATCAAACTAGAAGGTTAAAAACAAATCATTACCTAATCTGACGGATATCTGCGTCTAAAACAACGATGAGGACTCGTATATAAGTTCCCTGGCTTCAAATATGTGATCTGATGAGCTTAGAATGGAGTTTTGAGTGATAAAAGTCGATTTTGGTTCGTCTGAAGCGAAGAGAGTTCGAGAGTTTGAAAAAAATATAATTTTTTCATGAAATCTGCTGAAGAAGATCAATTCATTGCACCGCCTCACCCGTCGCGTACCGCGACGAGATGCCAAAAAGGGCTTCGCGTACCGTGAAGAAATCCGGGAATCTCAGATATTTTTCATGCATCACGTACCGCGGAGGATCCTCAACCAAGCCTTCGCGTACCGCGACAAGTCCAGGAGTTCAATACTTAGAAATGTTTCTTCGTTTTTCGATTCCGGGAAATGCAGGACTCCGTTTCGCACACGGTTTTCGCCCACGTTCATCATTTCTCGCATACTATCGATCTGTAATAATTTCAATCATTATATCATCGCGGATTTCTAGATCGACCAAATGTGATCCCATCATCAATGACGTAATTCTCAACTGTAATTATCACAGTCTCCTCTTGTGGGTATTTTTCTTTCATTTGATCTTCACGTTCCCATGTATACTCGGGTCCACGCTGTAAGTTCCATAGAACTTTAACGATTGGTATGCGACTACGTTTCAACACTTTCGTTTCTCGATCCATTACCTCTACTGGTTCTTCAATGAACTGAAGTTTTTCATCAATATGAATCTCTTCTAGAGGTACAATTAATGATTCATCAGTTAGGCACTTCTTCAGATTGGATACATGAAAAACATCATGAATGTTACTGAGTTCAAGAGGTAATTCAACTCTGTAAGCTACTGATCCGATTCGTTCAAGAATTTTGAATGGCCCTACGAATCTTGGTGAAAGCTTACCTCTTTTCCCAAATCTGAAAATGCCTTTCCAGGGTGATACTTTCAACATAACTCGATCACCTATTTGGAATTCTAACGGTCTACGACGATTATCAGCATAACTCTTTTGACGATCGCGAGCAGCTTTAATTCGTTCTTGAATAAGTGCGATCTTATCAGTTATTTCTTGAATGAATTCTGGGCCTATGATTTGACTCTCACCTACCTCTGACCAACAGATAGGTGATTTGCACTTGCGTCCATAAAGTGCTTCTAATGGAGCGCATTGAATACTGGTATGGTAGCTGTTATTGTATGAAAATTCAACAAGTGGAAGATGAATGTCCCAGCTACCTCCAAAATCAATCACACAGCTTCTGAGCATGTTTTCAAGAGTTTGATTCGTTCGTTCAGTCTGCCCGTCTGTTTGTGGATGATGAGCTGTGCTCATATTGATTTGTGTGCCCGGAGCATTCTGAAGAGTTTGCCAAAATCGTGACATAAATCGACTGCCTCTGTCAGAAATGATAGAGATCAGTACTCCATGTCGAGATACAATCTCATTAACATAGAGTTTAGCGAGTCGATCCATAGAGAAATCTTCTCGGATGGGTAAGAAATGCGCAGATTTTGTAAGGCGATCAACGATAACCCATATAGAGTCATGATTACGTGATGTTCTGGGTAATTTAGTGATGAAATCCATAGAGATCAAATCCCATTTCCACATGGGAATCTCAGGTTGTTGTAATAACCTAGATGCTCGTTGATGTTCAGCCTTAACTTTGAGACATGTTAGACATCGATCCACGTATTCGGCTATGTGTTTCTTCATTCCCGGCCACCAGTAAAAATCTTTAAGATCTTTATACATTTTATCAGCACCTGGATGAATAGAATACCTGGATTTGTGAACCTCATCCAAGATAATTGTTCTAGAGTTACTGAATAAAGAAACCCACATTCGGCTTTTGAAATACAATACTCCATCATCTTTGATATCGAGTTTATTTTCTAATCCCCTTAGTCCCTCAGCAGAATAGTTCGTTGCTTGTAAAGCTTGTTGCTGAGCTTCTTTAATCTGAGGAATTAGACTAGTTTGAATAGTCATCCCTAACTCTTTCACACGTAAAGGTTTGACTCGTTCCTTGCGACTCAAGGCATCGGCTACAATATTCGCTTTACCTGGATGATAACGAATTTCACAGTCGTAGTCATTTAAAAGTTCAACCCACCGCCTTTGTCGCATGTTATACATTTTCTGATCTAGAATGTGCTGGAGACTTTTGTGATCAGTGTATATAATACACTTGGTTCCATACAAATAGTGTCTCCAAATCTTAAGTGCAAACACCACTGCACCAAGTTCTAGATCATGAGTAGTATAGTTCATCTCGTGTACTTTCAGCTGTCGAGAAGCATAAGCAATTACCTTGTCGTTCTGCATTAAAACACACCCAAGACCTTGACGAGAAGCATCACAGTACACTTTGAAATTATCAGTACCTTCCGATAATGTCAAGATAGGTGCATTGCAGAGTTTGTGTTTCAACAGTTGGCACGCCTCCTCCTATTAGGAATCCCATATAAACGGTTGATTTTTTTGTGTTAATGTGGTCAGTGGCAAGGCTATCTTTGAAAAGTTCTTGATGAATCGACGATAATAACCTGCCAACCCCAAGAATTGACGTATTTCAGTCGGGGTTCGGGGCGTCTCCCATTGTTTCACCGCTTGAATCTTACTGGGATCCACTTGAATACCGTTCTCATTCACAACATGCCCAAGAAATTGAACTTCTCGTAACCAGAACTCACACTTGGAGAATTTGGCATATAATTTCTCATGTGCCAAAAGTTCTAAGATTAGTTTCAAGTGTTGAGCATGTTCTTGTTGGTTTCGAGAATAAATAAGAATATCATCAATAAACACAATCATTAATTTATCCAGATAAGGTCTACATACTCGATTCATCAGATCCATGAAAACTATTGGTGCATTGGTTAAACCAAATGGCATTACTAGAAATTTATAATGCCCGTATCGAGTTCTAAAAGCAATTTTAGGAATATCATTATCATGAACACGTAACTGATGATATCCAGATCTTAAATCGATTTTTGAAAAGTAAGTAGCACCTTGCAATTGATCAAACAGATCATCTATAAGAGGTAGTGGACAACGGTTCTTGATTGTCAGTTTATTGAGTTCCCGGTAGTCAATACACATCCTGAATGAACCATCCTTCTTTTTCAAAAATAGAATTGGTGCTCCCCAGGGTGAGAAACTAGGTCTGATAAAACCTTTGTCTAGAAGTTCCTGTAATTGACCTGAAAGTTCTTGCATTTCTGATGGCGCAAGCCGATACGGGGCTTTAGCAACAGGTGCTGCACCTGGAATCAAGTCAATACGAAATTCAACTTGTCTCACTGGGGGTAATCCTGATATGTCCTCAGGAAATACTTCAGGAAAATCCTTGACTACTGGAATCTCTTTGATTTGTTTAAGTGGAGACTTGTGCTCAGTCACGTGTGCCAGGAAAGCATAACATCCTTTCCTTAAGAATTTCTGAGCTCGCATACAAGAAATAATACCAAGTTTTCTACCCGCTCGTTCTCCTTGAACTATCTGTATATTACCGTTAGGTAATGGAATACGGATCATCTTGTTTTTACAGACAACTTCCGCTTGGTTATCAGAAAGCCAATCCATGCCAACAATGACATCAAAGCTACCAAGCTCAATAGGAAGTAAATTGATATTGAAAAGATGATCATTCAAATTCAAGGAACATCCTTGAATTACACTGTTAGTTTTGATTAACTTGCCATTAGCAAGTTCTATGAGATATGGAGTTTCTAGATCTACCGTAGGCAATGAAAGTAATGATGCAAATTCAGGAGAGATAAAACTCTTATCTGCTCCTGTGTCAAACAGAACTGATGCGTATTGATTATTAAGAAGAAACGTACCCGTGACAATGTTTGCATCATGTCTAGCCTCAGCTGCACCAATCTGAAAAAGCTCTCCCCCTAGCTTCATTTCCCTGATTGGTGTCGTTATTGTTCGGACAATTTTTCATGAAGTGGTTAGGGCTTCCACATTTGAAGCACGACCGGTTGGTTTGAGTGGTTTGTCGTGGTGTTTGGTTTGGTGATTGAGCAGGAAAGTTGCAATATTTAGCATAGTGTCCCACTCGGTTACAGTTCAGGCAAACAGGAGACGGTCCTGTGTGATGGAATGGACACTTATTGCATTTGGCCGCCTGCCCTGTGTAAGTTTTCCTCTCAGAAACAGTCGCACCATAGTTCTTCACGATTGGTTTGCCCTGGCTAGTCTCTGCCGAAGCCTTAGTTTTGGTTTTGCCAAACCACTTTCGTTTAGTACCTTTAGAAACATTAGAGGTACCGATATCACTACGGCTCACCACCGTCTGAGTTTTCAAGGATAGAGTACCACTCCTTACCTCCTCATTGGTAAGCTTAGTGGTCAAAAGAATTGTATGTTTCAGGGTTGTAGGTTCAGCTGCAGTCACCATTCCCCGAATCTGGGGAATCAAACCCTTAATGTACTTCTCGATTAAAGCTGCTTCCATAGGAAACATATCGGGAAGTAAACAAGTAAGTTCGTGAAACCGATCGGTGTAAGCCAACAATCAGCACCGATCATAGAATGATTCCAGAATTCCTCCTGGAGTTTTTTAATTTCAGTGATTGGGCAATACTCTGATCTAATCAGAGTTTTAAAATCGTTCCAGCCCATCGAGTCGACTCTAACTGTGCCCAAAGTTTTTGCCTGGGTATTCCACCAGGTTAAAGCTGAATCTTTCAAAGAACAGGTAGCATAAGACACCTTATGCTCCTCCAGACACTGACTGATTTTGAGTTTGGTTTCCATTTCCTCAATCCACCTTAAAAGACCAGCCGCTCCTTCCTTTCCTGTGAAAGTAGGAGGGTTGCAGGAAGCAAAATACTTGTAAGTACATCCCTGTCGTGGTGGATCAGGAGCAGTTGTAATTGTACCGGTGGTTTGATGAGTTTCGGTGTGTCCACCAGTGACATTTTGTTCTACATGACCCCCACTAGAACCCGAAGCATTGTGTTGCTGGTGTGAAATTACAATACCAGTGGCTGATAGCTGCTCTTTCACTATTCGTGCTATCATTTGTTCGTTCAATACTGATCCACTAGGGGCTGTCGGCGGAACCGTGTTCTGGTTTTGGTCACCGGGCAGAACAGTGTTCGTCTCCAGATTAACATGCGGATCCGGATTCGATTGTACGTTCATCAGCGGAACTTATTCCAATTCAGGGTTAGCATTATTCCTGCCAGCTCTCTTGGCTGGACGACCTCGTTTTGGAGCCATCGTTCTGCTCACATGCAGACAAACTCAGGTCAGTTCAAGAACAATAATCAATAACCCTTGTTCTATCACATAAATTCAATTATATTCAGTTACACTGAAATTTATATTGAAGTGTGATTTTGAAAGCAAAGTATAACTACATGGACATAGTTCAGATACGTTCTCAATACACATAGATCACACATATGTTCGTAGTTATACTTAGTCCTGTTAATTCAAAAACACGTTAAAATATTTCACAGCTCACAGTACTGTGATACAAATATGTTATTACCCATGTTTTTGATATATTAATATTCAGGACATTGATAAGTTCTCACAATGATATGTTCTCACGTTGATATTTTCTCACGGTGATAAGTTCTCACAATGATATGTTCTCACATTGATATGTTCTCACAGTGATTAGTTCCCACAGTTCTATGATACATTGCCACACAGGCAATAGATATGTTCTCACAGACATGTTCTCACAGATATGTTCTCACAGATATGTTTATAGTTCACACATTACAATTGTAACTCATTACACAGACAGATACACAAAAGTAATCATTTTATTAGCACTATCAGAAAGTTTTGATACAACCGAGCGTTACTATTACATTCATACAAATCACAACCTATCCGCCAACGGTATGTACAATGAGAAATCCCAAAATGAAAGACGTCCGATCAGACCTACCGTAAGAAGTACATTAAGCAGGCTAGTATAATAGCTATAGTAGCCAACACTATAGCTAAACCTAAGAGTCTAGCCTCGATGCTCATCATCCCGAGCATCCAAATCAACCCCTGCAGTCTCTCCCTCCAGACTGCAATTTGCTGCCAAAATGCAGCAACCAACACCTGTCTCCATGTCCTATTCAGTCGCTCCTCAACAGTCATTCTCCACGCCTGAGTATCAATACCCATCAGATTCACCTGCTCCATCAAAGTCAGGTGTGAAGTGAGAATCTCTAGCACGGTAGCACGGGTATCCTCGAGAGTAGTCTGATGCTGGTGCAGGTCCTGTCTCAGACCCTGCAGGTCTTGAGAGACCTGCTGTATCTGAGCTCGCAGCTCGGCTTGGTGGGAGGATTCTCCCACCTCATGAATAGTCTGTGGCTCGTCCCGTGGAGCCAGCTGATGTCGTGGGGCAACCCCGTGGTCTTGCGGGCCTGTCCCCGCATCCTCCTAAGTCCATCCCAAGCAGGGACTCTCTGTGGAGACTGACTATGCTGTCCTTCCGCTGCAATATCAGCATGAGGCTGTGAGCGTCCAGGTGATGCTACCTGTGCTGGTGGTGGTGGTAATGGTGATGGTGGTGGTGGAGTAGGACATCTAGGAGCCGATGGTGTGCGTGGTACTGCTGATGTAGCCTGTGAGGCTGCAGACGAAAACTCATCTGGATCGGAGTCTGGTCCTGAACTAGAACTCGGGGTGTCATCCAGTACAACATAAGGAAATCTCTGATAAATATATCTCTCTCCTTGGTCGGCCATCACTGTACAATCAAAATCTCTAATCAGTATCATGAAATAAATATTAAAAAACAATATTTAATATGAACATGATATGATGTTTCTTCCTATCTCAAGGCAACTACTTTTCCTTATAGTTATTAATGTTCTGCTTGAATTAAATCAAACTAGAATGCACACGTGTTGCAAATTTCAGTTATGCTGGCCACTCATAACTGGAATTCGTACCACCTGATTATTCTGGCTTAATTCAAAACAAGCTTTGTTCATTTGTTATGTTCAGTGCTCTCTGTGTCACTATACGAGCCTATGGTTATAGTCTAGGTTTCTAAGTCAACCTAATTCTCTATAACCTGTAGCTCTGATACCACCCTGTCACACCCCCACCTCTCGTCACCTCATCATGATGTCATTGAAACGGTTGCGGAAGCATAGTGGTGATGTCTCCGAGATGAGGGGTGACTTACTTGATCCGATATCACAAGCACACAGATTAACTTAAAAGAAATACATTACAATGATGTCGTAATCACAACCAATATTACATTATATAATCTACGTTTATTACATTTATAATTAAAAATGTTTAAAGTGCTGCCTCACCGGTTGGTCACTGTCTTCCTGCAAAAAGATTTAAATTTGAAACGTCAGCACAAAGCTGGTGAGATCATACAGTTCAAGTTCCACAATATGATATGATATGTAATTATAAGTTCTCAAAATGTTCAGTTCCAGATAACCATGGGACCTGTATCTAGTTCCTTTCTGACATTCATGTTCTATAAGATACTACCCGTCGGTAACATCTTAATGCCTCATTATCTTAATGTCTATCACAACATTAAGAAGTTCTAAAAACAGGAAACAAACATTCACACAAGGGGAGTTGCAGCTCCCAGCAAATGGGTGGTCAGCCGATAGTACTATTAAGTTTCCCTGTTTGGCCCCACATGGGTTCACTAGATACAGTTCAAAAATGATGACTTTTAAGTTCTATGACAGTGTTCTTGTTCTCCAGGAAAAATCCCATGAAATCCACAAGTTCTCAACAATCACGTGAAATCACGCAGATAACAGAGATATATATCATATGTTCAATAAAAGTTCAACAGTGTTCCCCGATGTTTATAAAAGATTAAAAATAAAAGGGGTTGTTTGAAACTCACCTGATATTATAGAGGTAGCAGAGTACTTCCCAAATTGATAATATAGGGGTGATTCTGCATTTATTTATATTTAATGAGTTATTTAGGCTTTAACTCACTGATTAGACCTTTCTGAATGTTCAATGTCAAAGACATTGCTTTGGAAGTCATCAAACCGATATTAAGTATTTAATTGATTAATTTTGATGTTCTATCATGCAATGTATGATAATGTAGGAACCTACATTGAATTAGATTCCTAATACAAGGTTGATGACATTCTTGATTAATCAGAATAATCTAGGATTAACCAAATAGTTAATGTTGTTGATTACAATGCTAACACAATTTCTAGATGGTTTAATGGCTTAGGAATGATTAATCCTTGTTATTGATTACCCAAATATCATGAAATGTCACAATGTAGCATTAAGATAGGTATAATAACCATGTTTAACATACTAAGCTGACTGTTATCATAAACATCAGATAATCGTTCCAATGAGTATGTTAATGATCGTGATTAGTTTGAACCACTTGGATTTAACCTTGCATTTCAAAGATTAATCAAACTAATCACCTACATTGTCATAATCAAATGGTTTAAACCATTATAATCATGGATATGATTTCATGCAACCGGACATTACAACGGATCAAAACAATGATTTAACCGTTAAAACTTCGTGTTCTTTGTTTATAATCAATCCTAGCCATCATCTAGGCAATAATCAACAATCCTAACTATGTTAATACGTTCAAAATCAAGATCTAATCAAGATCTAGAAGGTTAAAAACGAATCATTACCTAATCTGACGGATATCTGCGGCTAAAACAACGATCAGGACTCGTATATAAGTTCCCTGGCTTCAAATATGTGATCTGATGAGCTTAGAATGGAGTTTTGAGTGATAAAAGTCGAGTTTGGTTCGTCTGAAGCGAAGAGAGTTCGAGAGTTTGAAAAATATAATTTTTGCATGAAATCTGCTGAAGAAGATCAATTCATTGTACCGCCTCACCCGTCGCGTACCGCGACGAGAAGCCAAAAAAGGCTTCGCGTACCGCGAAGAAATCCGGGAATCTCAGATATTTTTCATGCATCGCGTACCGCGGAGGATCCTCAACCAAGCCTTCGCGTACCGCGACGAGTCCAGGAGTTCAATACTTAGAAATTTTCTTCGTTTTTCGATTCCGGGAAATCCAGGACTCCGTTTTGCACACGGTTTTCGCCCACGTTTATCATTTCTTGCATACTTTCGATCTGTAATAATTTCAATCATTATATCAACGCGGATTTCTAGAACGACCAAATGTGATCCCATCATCAATGACGTAATTCTCAACTGCAATTATCACAAATAAAACACAACAAAATAAAAAAAAACTAAATTAAATGAAGAGATATAATAATTTGGTGCTATATTAACAAAGATTATTAAGGGAAACTTCAGATTAAATAACAAGATGCATACAACCCTAACCAAAGCGTGAATGTGGTGTTGATCAATAAGGTTGCAGATTAAAAAAAATGCATGCATTAATGTTATAAAGTAAAAGTTCAATAACAATGCACAAACCCTATCCGAATTGTGATCGTCATCAGGCTTCCAGAATACAAATATTCATTCTCTCAATATTTTAGAGTAAAACTACAAATTAACTAAACAACAAAACATAAAACCCAAACCTAATCATGAATTTGGTGCTAGTCAGTAAAGTTCAAGAAAAAAATTTGCATGATTTCAAAATAATAAGGTTAAATTTAAGAACAACTAACAAAAACAAATAAAACCCTAACTGGTGTTAAGATGTTGATAATCGAAGGTTAAACCTGTGATTGGGGATCAAGTCTGAACCAATGGAAAAGGTCTTGTAAGTGGTCGTTTGAGTAAGAAAATAGAACGAGATGGAGTAGTTTGGAGATGGGTATCGTATGCAAGAAGGGAGTGGGAATTAATAAATTGGGGAATAAGTTTTCGTGGGAATTTTCTTTTGTTATGCTTCCTAATACCTATTACAAGGAATTAAAAAATGGATGGAATATCGATTTAAGGGTGTAGCTTAACTTGTTGAGTTGGTAGGCAAACAAACTAGTAATCACGGGTTCAAATATGTATAAACCCTTTTTTATCCACCTTTTTTTTAAATAATAAAGCCTCTCTAAGAAAAATTACACATTAAGTGTCACACCCCGGGCCGGCGGGAACGGATCGTGTTTTCCCGTCGGGCGGAAGGTTCCCGGGGCGCGATATCTTTGAGTGATAATCAAATGATCAGATTGTTTCCATAGCACATGAGATATAAATGAGAAATGCTAACATGACATGAAATAGAATTACAAAGTTAAATTACATTGCACATCATAATTTAACTAAGTAAATCTAATCAAAAGAATCGATGAGTTTATATCTTGTATCTGTACAAGATATACAAAAGTGATTCACTGTATTGTCATCCAAAAGTATGCAATCAAAAGTAAGCTAGGTCTTCTAAAAGTCCACTAGCTTAGTACTTGCATATAAGTATCTACACCTGTCCGTCACCTGAGAAATCATGCATTTAAACAAAGTCAACACTAGGTTGGTGAGTTCATAAGTAAGTTAATTGAAAACCCTGATTCATTCACATGCACAATCACAATATGAAATTTGTTACTTGTATGTCGTTTGTTAACTTGTTCACCCAATGGCTTCTCAATAGTTATATTTACAAGTAATATTTCATCCTAGTAGTGATGCTTATATATAGGGCATATGTAAGGGAACTAAGCCCTAGCCAACATCCCACCACACCACTACTAGAACTCCACACAACTTGTAATACAACTATTGATTTCCATTCCCAATACACTTGTCTATGTTTTTCTTGAATCACATGTAATAACTTGTATAGAATAATATAATAATGTATTTGTAGTTATCAAACCAAAGTTTAGATAACCATTATATATTAAGGATATTATATTTATCAAATCTGTTCCTTGTATTATTCTATATTTGTGGAGTTAACTATTGTTACACTTTTAAAATATTTAAGAGTGTTAGTTAACCTCTTGTAATTTGTTCTTGAACCATAGTGCATAGAGCATAAAAGGAATCCATTGAAATCCTCACGTAATCAGATTCCAATGCATCCGATTTACCTCTACCACTTTGTATGTCTATTGTCCTCAACGAAAGCTATTACTAGTAGTGAAACATGAGGTAAGATCAATTCCTCAACCTACTAATCAATAGGATCCCGTTGGATTAATTACTTATCACTGCAGATTAATATCACCATGTGTCGCTTACCAGAACCTGACTTGAAGTCGCCCTGTCACCGGTCATACGTTACCGGCCAAATGAATCAATACGCTCAACATACTAGCCCTACAAGCTAGAGGTTTGTCAGACCTATGGTACCACTATGCTATCGTCGGTTTAGTCACGTCAAACTAACTGGTCAGAGAATTAAAGGGGCTTACATGATCTACTTGTACAATTTGGCACATGATTGAAATGATATAATGCAACAGGTCAATAGTAACTAATTGTAATTGTATTCACTTGTATTCTTGTACTCATTGTCATATGTTCTCCTTGATATTAACAAAGTTAAATAAGAACTTGTCTTATTACATTATGTTAATCGTTTGAGTGAATGATGTTGTTATCATGAAGTTACATTATCATGATTATCATTCTTTGTTCCTTGTTCTCTTGTAATATGTATTGAACTGAAAAGCTAAGTGTTATAAGAACTAGTCTTATTACACTTACTTAATTCTTGTATCGAATGATGTAATGAAGATGTGTTATCTTCATATCATTCTTATGTGTGTTCTTGTAATCATGTCATCATGTTCCTTGTAATTGTTTCTGTGTTATTTCTTGTAAGAATAACTAAGTGTTGTAAGAGATAATCATACAACTATGTTATTCTATTGTATTGATGAGTTATGATATTATAATATCATCATCATCTTATTTTCCCTGTCATCATGCAATCATACAAGCAAGCATACAATGATATATGATAATAAACAATTTTATATCATTTCATCAAAGTATTAACAATATGTAAGCAAAACTTTTAAGTAAATAAAAGTAAAGCATGTTTCTCAGCCCCGAGAGTTTAAAATCAATAAATATTAAAGAAAAGGGGCATATGAACTCACCTTGTAGTAGTAGGATTGACTTAGCTTAAAAGAAATGAAGATACGCGCTCTTTGTTGTACTTGAATTTGCTTTCACGATCCTGTTTTAATTTCACGTTGTTGCAACTTATAAGCATAGATTATATAGATTTGTGCGCGTATATGTGTTGTTTCTAACTTTGTTGTCACCACTTGGTCTCGACCCTCATTCGACCCAATTCATTTAAATGTACATTGTGGACACTTAGTTAGTTTAGTTTACAATTAGTGTATACTTGTAATGAATGCCCAAGGGTTTGATTTACATACTGTCACTTTGTCCCTAATTCAATCCTTTTGTGAGAGTTCAATAACTTACTACCCTTATTTGTTTCAACACAATTGATTACCATTCTCTTTTGAAAGAAAACTAGATTACAACTCCCATTTATTTTAAATGTCACCTATAATTATTTGATTCTTGAATTTAGATTATCTTGAAACTCATTGGGCCGAATGTGAGTCGTGTGGTCCGTAATTCGTGTGGGCCTAAGTTAAACAACATGGGCCGGTAGTTTCGCGTGTGGGCTGAATACTAGCAATTGGGTCGAAGGAAATGGGCTGTTGGGTTCGAACAAATGCATTGGGCCGAAAATAAAAGAGTTGTTGGGCCTGTTTGCATGTGAACCAGATTATTCACATGGGCCATATGTATGTATACTGGGCCAAGTAGTCTAGATTAGCTGCCACACATGTTGGGCTTCATGTGGTCGAATTAAATAAATTGATGGGCCTAGTCTTGGGCCAATCCATGGATTTTAACCACAAGGGTTTTGTCAGCTTATTGGGCTGATTAACTGCTACTGGGCCTGAAACGAATACAGTTGGGCCAAGTTGGATATCGTTGGGTCACAAGGGTGTAGGCTGCTAAGACTCAACTGGTCGACCATCATAGCAGCGAACCCTTTGATTCATTAGATCTAGGTTCGTCTGGCAAAGTTAGGATAGCAAGGGTTCGGTTAAGGGTTCGGCCATGGCTAGCAGTGCATGGTTCGTTCAGCATGAGACAAGGTTCGGGTGTCCCAGTAGGGTTCGTAGCTTTCAGATTCCAGAATGAAGGTTCGCTCGTTCTTCAAGGTTCGGTGCTCACTGACCGGTTCGTGGCTCATGCTAGGGTTCGTGAGCAGGAACTGGTTCGGCATGGGGTTCGCCGGAGTTGGGTTCGTGAGCCATGAGAGTTCGGCTGCCAATGATAAGGGTTCGGCTCCTCCTTGTTACCCCTCACAACCGCGAACCTGTAAGCAACCATCATCATCCTCGTCGGTTTTAGGGTTGTAGGATCAATCCTTCGCTGATTATCCTTAGATGTGAGATGTCCTCGAGGGTATATAGAGATCGTGAAAAGTGAACACAAGCCGGTTAATGATGGGTGGTCGAAGAAAATCAACAAAAACCCTATTTTTACAGATCTTTCATGCGTAATACCTTGAGTTTCAGTAGTGCTTGGCTTAGATCCGTTGTACTTTCGTGTAGAGGGCTTCAAGAGTTACACGTGGGCGCAAGAATCACCGATTTTCGTTAAGAAATGAAGGAGTTATGATCGATTGAAGGTGGTTTGTGGTGGTGGAATAATGGTGGCCAGAATTTTAAGAGAGAGAGAGGAAATTTGGATGTAAAATGAAAGAAACTCTTCATTTAGGGTTTTTATACCCAAAGTGGTGTTCGGGTTCATTTCGGTTGCTCGGTTCGCGTTTTTGTCGCGTAACCGGAAAATTACGCGTAATTTATAATAAATAAATAAAAAGACTAATTTAATTAATTTGATGAGTTTCAAAATTGTAAAAATGTTAAATATTTTATTTAGTTAAATTTAAATTCGTTTCGCGTCGTATTTCGTTTTCGTTTCGTCGAATCGCGTCACCATCGCGCGTATTCGTTCGAATCGTCATTCGAACGAACACGACGATGGTTTTGCTTTCCGACTTTTGTTTTCTACTTTCCAGTCTTCATTTCAGAACGTTAAACTCACAGATATGTTTGTGTGAATCGTCACCCACGCAAACACACTGTCAGTTCTTTATTCTGAAACGACACTGCAAATTTTTGTTTGAATTGTGTTTCCTCACTGTCGGACTCAACTAAACATTTTTTTCACCTTGTTTTCACTTTGAATTGTCGGCCATCTGATTCCTGTCATCTATGGACATCAGATCGCAACCGATTTGTTTCTGAATATTGTTTGAACACCGTTGTTTCTTGTGATTTGTTGTGTTAACTGTAATTAAGTTTTCACTTAATAAACACAACTAATGTTTCTAATGTACGTTGTACTTACTGTATCTAAGTTTACACAAAAATACATACAACGATTTCCTGTATTTAAGAATCTGTTAATACAAACACTGTTTACACACATGTACGTACGCATAGTTATTGTAGAAAGTACACGCACCGTACGGACTTGCCGGCCGGTCAGGTACTAGTTGTCACAGTCTCCCCTTGTTAAAGAAATTTCGTCCCGAAATTTAGGCATAAAGGTCGGGCTTTATTTCTCGAACAAGTGAGGATACTTGGCTTTCATGTTGTCCTCGCGCTCCCAAGTAAATTCTGGTCCACGCTTGGAGTTCCATTGAACCTTTACAATAGGGATACGGCTACGTTTCAGTTTCTTAACTTCACGATCCATAATCTCTACAGGTTCTTCAATGAAGTGTAGTTGCTCATCAACTTGTATTTCTTCCAATGGTATGATCAATGATTCGTCTGCTAAGCACCTTTTGAGATTTGATACATGAAACACATCGTGTACTCCACTGAGTTCATCAGGGAGTATGAGTCTGTATGCCACAGGACCTATGCGTTGAGTAATCTCAAACGGTCAGACATACCTAGGTGCTAGCTTGCCTTTAGCCCCAAAACGAACTACGCCTTTCCATGGGGAAACTTTCAACATGACTCGGTCACCCACATCAAATTCCAAAGGCTTGCGCCGTTTGTCTGCGTAACTCTTTTGGCGGCTACGTGTTGCTTGTAATCGTTTTTGTATCTGGGCAATCTTATCAGTAGTTTCCTGAATAAGTTCAGGCCCAGTTATTCTGTTGTCTCCCACTTCGGTCCAACAAATTGGAGACCGACATTTTCTACCATAAAGTGCTTCAAAAGGAGCACACCCAATGCTGCTGTGGTAGCTATTGTTGTAAGAGAACTCAATGAGAGGTAAGTGTGCGTCCCAACTTCCATCGAAGTCTAGGATGCATGTTCTCAACATATCCTCTAGGGTTTGAATGGTGCGTTCGCTTTGTCCATCCGTTTGTGGATGATAAGCGGTGCTCAAGTTAACACTTGTCCCTAGAGATTGTTGCAATGATTGCCAGAACCGCGAAGTAAATCGACTGTCCCGGTCAGAAATAATAGACAACGGCACACCGTGCCTTACTACTATTTCATCGATGTATAGTCTCGCTAGTTTCTCCATCTTGTAAGTCTCTCGGATTGGCAAAAAGTGTGCGGACTTAGTCAATCGATCAATGATGACCCAAATAGAATCATATCCGCTAGAAGTGCGGGGCAGCTTGGTAATGAAATCCATAGCTATTTGTTCCCACTTCCATTGTGGTATCTCCGGTTGTTCCAGCAAACCCGAAGGTTTCTGGTGTTCTGCTTTGACTTTGGCACATGTGATGCATTTGCCAACATAAGTGGCAACATCTTTCTTCATACCCGGCCACCAATAAAAGGACCTAAGATCTTGGTACATCTTATCGGCACCAGGATGAACTGAATAACGTGACTTGTGTGCCTCATCAAGTATGAGTGTCCGGAGTTCATCTACTGCTGGAATCCAAACACAATCCAGATAATAGATAACCCCGTCTTGTTTTGTCTTGAACTGTTTCTCGGCTCCACAATTGAGCTCGCGTTTCAAATTGTCTCTTGCCACTGCCTCTTGTTGTGCTTGTAGAATGTGATCTCTCAGACTTGTTTGCACGGTCATTCCCATGGCACGAACGCGTAATGGTTTGACTCTTTCCTTCCGGCTCAAAGCATCTGCAACAACATTTGCTTTGCCCGGATGGTATTTGATCACACAATCATAATTGTTCAGGAGCTCAACCCAACGTCTCTGTCTCATGTTAAGCTCCTTCTGATCAAATATGTGCTGTAGGCTCTTGTGATCTGTGAAGATAGTGCACTTAGTACCATAAAGGTAATGTCTCCAAATCTTTAATGCAAATACAACAGCTCCCAGTTCAAGATCGTGTGTCGTGTAATTCTTCTCGTGTATCTTCAACTGTCGTGAGGCATAAGCAATGACTTTGTCTCGTTGCATCAAAACACATCCGAGTCCCTGACGGGAAGCATCACAATAAACTACAAAGTCATCATTGCCTTCTGGGAGTGTTAAGATTGGAGCATTGCACAATCTTTGTTTCAATGTCTGGAATGTCTCTTCTTGTTTCTGAGTCCACACAAAAGGTTCAGACTTCTGTGTGAGCTTGGTGAGAGGCAAGGCTATCTTAGAAAAATTCGAGATGAATCTCCTGTAATAACCTGCCAATCCCAAGAATGATCGAATCTCGGTCGGTGTTGTAGGCACATCCCAGTTCTTGATTTCTTCTATCTTGGCAGGATCCACGTGAATACCATTACTGTTAATCACATGACCCAAAAATTGAACTTCTCTTAACCAAAATTCACACTTGGAGAATTTGGCATAGAGTCGTTCTTCTTTCAGCAGCTCCAAAACTGTCTTGAGATGTTGCTCATGTTCCTTCTTGTTCTTTGAATAAATCAGTATATCATCAATGAAGACGATAACAAACTGATCTAGATACGGCTTACACACCCGGTTCATTAAGTCCATGAACACAGCAAGTGCGTTTGTCAATCCGAACGGCATCACCATGAATTCGTAATGACCATATCGGGTACGAAAGGCCGTCTTTGGTATGTCTTCTTCTTGAATCCGGAGCTGATGATAGCCTGATCTCAGGTCTATCTTTGAAAAGTATTGTGCTCCCTGTAACTGGTCAAACAAATAATCAATCCTCGGTAACGGGTAGCGATTCTTGATGGTAATTTTGTTGAGCTCTCGATAATCAATGCACATCCTGAAAGTTCCATCCTTCTTTTTAACAAAAAGAACCAGAGCTCCCCACGGGGAAAAGCTCGGGCGGATGAACCCTTTATCGAGTAACTCTTGTAACTGATTAGACAGCTCCTGCATCTCTGATGGAGCAAGTGTATAAGGAGACTTGGCTACAGGAGTTGCTCCCGGAATCAAATCGATTCGGAACTGTACCGATCTCTGGGGTGGCAGTCCCGGTAAGTCATCCGGAAATACTTCTGCAAAGTCTCTCACAATTGGTACATCTTGAATCTTGATCGCCTTCTTGTCTCTCTGAATCACGTGAGCTAGAAATGCAACGCATTGTTTTCGTAAATACTTACGAGCCTTCATGCACGATATTATCTTGACACTGCGTTTCGCTTGGTCTCCACGAATCTCCAAGACCTCATTGTTCTCCATCGGAATGCGTAGTAGTTTATCGGAACAGATGAACTCAACTCGGTTAAGAGATAGCCAATCCATTCCGATGATGATGTCGAAACTGCCCAGCTCCATCGGTATCAAGTCGATGGAAAACGTATGATCGCCAAGTGTTAGTGGGCAATTCCTAAATATAGCGTCTACTTTGATCTGTTTGCCGTTTGCTATCTCAATAGTGTAAGGGGAGTCTAACAATTCCTTATCATAATTAAGATGGCATGCAAAATCGGATGAGATGAAACTCTAATCCGCACCAGTATCAAATAATATTGATTCATAGAAGTCAGATAAGAGAAATGTACCCGTAATAACATTCGGGTCCTGTCGTGCGGCAGCAGCTCCTTTCTGAAAAGCTCGTCCTCTTGGTGCTTGAGCCCTTTGTTGGTTTCTCTTGGGACAATCCCGAGAGAAGTGTCCAGGCTCGCCACAGTTGTAGCAAGACCTAGGATCTGCAGCAGCATTAGCAGTAGCTGCGTTGTTGTTTCTGTTAGGAGCTCCCGTGCTCCTGCAGCGATTTGCCCAATGGCCAAACTTTCCACAATTGGTGCATTGCATGCACTGAGTGTTTGGCGCGTGATGATACTAACATGTGTTGCACAACGGTGCAGTGCCAGTGTAGGGCTTTCTGACTTGCAGTGGTGGTGGCTGGTTGATCATTGGTGTCTGTGTGGTCGCAGCAAAATTCCTGACCACTTTCTGTTTCTTTGCCGGCCTCTTATCTGGCTTCCTTGAAGTACCAGCCTTGGCTGAGTCAGCCTCCTTCTTGAGTGCTCCAGAAGCTACCATCATGTCTGTCAGAGATGCTGACAGAGTAACAGCCAATTCCATGGTGGTTGGATGAGCAGAAATCACATGCCCCCGGATGCAGGGCGGCAATCCACCAACATATCGCTCGATCCTTTTCTCTAGTGTTGGCACCACGTCAGGTGCCAAAGTATCAAGCTCATGAAATCTGGTGGTGTAGGCCAGATGCCCGCCACCAATCATTTCCAGGTTGAGCAGCTCAGTCTCAACCTTCTTCAATTCGTTCCTCGGGCAAAACTCTGCCCTCAGCATTGCCTTGAAATCATCCCAAGGCATGGACAGAGCCTCATCCCTGCCCCTTGTTTGAATCTGGGCATTCCACCAAGTTAACGCCCGCTTGTTGAATGACCCAGCAGCATACTTCACCTTATACTGCTCAGGACAGTTACTGATCTCCAGAGTTTTCTCCATCTTTTCAATCCATTGGATTAATCCAACGGCTCCTGTAACACCCCGACCGACGGCGGAATCGTCGGGATGCCACGAGGGATGTGTAGATTGTTCAAAAGCTCGTGGGCATCGAAATCAAATCATCATATATCATTTAATCAACCAAATTAATTACACAAAAATCATGTTCGTCATGAATCAAGTACATCAGTTACACAAAAGAATTAGTTAAAATAACTAAACTCTAATCGCCAGAAATTTAGTTAATTAACTAAGTCCAAGATCCTATATGATGATGTCCAAAATAGAAGAGATCCTCTCTTCATTCCTACTTGTCTCCATCACCTGAAACGTGTAAGAAATCAAGTGTCAACTACAAAAGTAGTTGGTGAGTAATCATAAGTTTTTATAATATAAAGTGTTTTAGTAAAATGAGTTTAAAGGTTTATGATTAAAATGGTTTTATAAATATGCTTTGTTTAAAACGAGTATAAAACTTATGATCTTCAAGAAAGGTTCCATATGAATTCCTGCATGAGATAATCCAACCACATCCACCAATTCACTAACCAAGCAAATACACAATCACAATATCACATAATCAATCAGTTATAATCAATCTCATATAATCAATATCAACATAGCTAATCAATACACTCACAATCAACCAATCATATCATTTATATTCTCCAATAATGTTCGTGACTATACATGATCATTTTGTAATTAACATAAGTTAAATACATGATTCATGGAGTGGTCGCTAACCACGTGACAATACATGAAGTCAAAGCAATTAACCGAAGTCAAAGGCAATACTTCACGGATGTGGAAATCATCCACGTGACAATACATGAAGTCAAAACAATTAACCGAAGTTAAGAGTAATGATTCATGGATGTGGAACTCATCCACGTGACAATACATGTAATCTTTGTTATTGACCTAAGTCAATAACAATGTTTACACGGATATAAGATAATAAAAGAAATCCATAATAATCAATAAATTTTAAGTTGTAATTATCATATTGATAAACAGGTATAAACCTTATGTTATCAAAATAATAATTAATCTGGTATACATGTTTCACCTCCGAGTTTTAAAACAAAACAGTTTAAAGAAAGGGAGGTTATGAGAACTCACCTGAAGTCCTTAAATTCAGTGTTTTAGTACTATGCGCGCTCACGTAAGTAAATCAACCCACTCAACAACCTGTATTTATAAGTGTGTTTGTGTTTATAAGTTTAAGTATGACATTGTCATTACATGGTTACACTTATTTAGTTTTCAACTCTTAAGCTTTCATTAACTTGGTTAACTCGATCTAAGTTAACATGTTACACTTAAGATTTTATTTTCTATTATCACATAAGGATAATTCAATTTTATCAATATTGATTATCTTATATCTAGGATAATCTTGTAATTCAATATGTCAAGATTATGTAAGTTGTAAGGCTTTATCCTTAACTTATGCATATTCATTCTTAGTGCATGCATGCATAATCATCCCTCTCCACCATGATTAGAATTTTAATTAAAACTCTAACTTAAGTTTAATATACCGATCTTGGGATAATGTTCAATATTATGTTTAAAAAGGATAATAACTATGTTCTCCTTATAAAATGTTTCAAGCCATGTGAATCCATAACCAAATTTCCATTCTTATTATAAAAGGTGGTAGCTTTAACTTATTTTATGCATGCATGGTTATATCAATGTATATATATATATATGCTCTTGCTTCCTATTATCCTTAACCTACTATATTAAAAGATTTTAGTTTGGGTCCCCATGTTGGCAGCGAACCCTCTAACCCAATGAACATAGGTTCGGCCAAGTAGAGAAGAAAAAGGTTCGGTGTCCCTAGGGTTCGCCACCCTAGGTTCGGCTCCAAGGAGAAGGGTTCGTTTCCTTAGGGTTCGTGGTCATGGTTCGTGAAGGATACTAGGGTTCGCTATGGTGTGCCTGCATGGTTCGGCCAACATAGTACATTCAATGGTTCGGCCAAGAGAAGGAGTAGGGTTCGTGAAGGGCTAGGGTTCGGCCACCAATTTTCTTAGGCGAACCCCCTTGGTTCGTGGCTGTATTGCAGCGAACTCAACCCAGTTCACCGAACCTGTAAGCCATCATCATCCTCATCGCCATGCTCATCTCGTGTAACTCAAAACCCTTACTTCTACTTGATCCCATTAATCCATTTTAAGGTTTTATAAATACATGGTTCGGTTATAACAATAATACACCAAAAATTCGTGATTCACAACTAAAACCGCAATTTAAAACTTAGATTTACCTCAAATCAGTGGTTGAAAGCAGGGTTTCTTTATATCTCTTTGTAGCTCTCGTTCACGCGGTCGTTTAGAGCCAAAGATCACCCGATTTCGTGGAGTGATGATCAAGAAAATCTAGTGAGAAGGTAGAGAAGAAATGTGTGTGTGTTTTTGGTGAACTAGAGAGAGAAAGGGTGTAGGGAAAATGGATGAAAAAGAAGGAGACTTCCTTCTTTTATCGCGCGTGGTGCCCCCGAGTTCGGTCTCGTTTTTATCGCGATAAATAAATTAAATGTCCGGTTTTAACACGTTAAGCGCCCTAAGACATAAAGTGTTTAAATAATATGGTTCCAATAATTATCTTAATTTCTAAATAATCATTGTCTCGTAATAGGTCTCGTTTAATACGCGTGAAATGTAATAACACGCTCTGTTTTTCTAACGTAGCATGTTTAAAACAAATAATCATTTTAAATAAATTGGTTTTGTTTAAATAAGTTTAAATAAATTGTTTCGTAAATCGCTTTCGTTTTATTATAGTTAAATAATTATTTAATAATTTAAATTATTCCAATTTAATTTAAGTTGTAATTCCTAATAAATATTTTTAGTTTTAATTTATTAAATTAATATCGTTTGATATTATTTAATTATCTCGTCGAAACACGTTACTCGCGTACGTATTCGTAAAGATCGTCACCTTTCCGAATCCGACGCTCGTTTCGTATTTCGATTTGATTTACGATTTCTGGAATATCTTTTCAGAACATTATTCTTAATAATTATATTCGTGTGAATCGTCACCCACGCGAATACATTATTAAGTCAATATTTCTGACTCAATATTCGCGTTTAAATAATCTTCGTAACCTCACATCTCGTAATTAATTCCCATTATTTAATAACTTTAATATTCTCGTTTCCCAAACCAAAACTCACTAAACCCTAGTCACTGACACATCCATGATAGACCGAAAAATGCATATATATAGGGCATATGTAAGGGTCAGTCGCAACTGCCCTAGCCACCGTCCCACCGCTATTTCGATAAACCATGTGCATGGGTCCTTGACTATGTTTAGTAACCAGACTCAAACAAACTCCCAGTTCCATCCCAATTCCATTCTCAACCAATAATCCTTCATCATCAGTAATAAGTAACTGTGATAAACACTACGGGTCTGTTTAGTTGTATCCAACTAAACTTCCCGTGGTTTGCGCGTATGATAAATGTGTTACAACATGCATACCAGTATAGTGATAATATTAGTAATGTAAGTCAATAATTTCATAATCATTAATAATTAATAAATCTCAGGTCGTAACAGTACATTCGTACGGATGTACGGACGTACGGATAACCGGAAGTACAGTGATGTTACAGTCTCCCCTAGTTAAAGGAATTTCGTCCCGAAATTCAACTTGGAGTGACCGTAATAAATAAATGTGGGTACTTAAGCTTCATCTGATCTTCCCGCTCCCATGTGAATTCTGGACCCCGCTTCGATTCCCAACGTACTTTGACAATTGGAATTCTACTGCGTTTGAGCTGTTTAACCTCACGATCCATTATCTCCACTGGTTTTTCAACAAAGTGCATGCTATCGTCGATGCGAATGTCATCGAGTGGTACCTGAAGATCCTGATCAGCTAAGCACTTTCTTAGATTGGACACGTGAAACGTCGGGTGCACGTTACTAAGTTCAGTAGGAAGTTCTAATTTGTAAGCAACCTTTCCGATCCGTTCAAGGATCTTAAAAGGACCAACATAACGTGGAGCAAGCTTCCCCTTTTTCCCAAATCGAACAACGCCCTTCCAAGGCGATACCTTGAGCAATACCATATCTCCCACTTCAAACTCTAAAGGTTTTCTTCGTTTATCCGCGTAGCTTTTCTGTCGACTGCGAGCAGCTAACAGATTGTCGCGGATCTGGCGGATTTTGTCAGTCGTTTCCTGAATAATCTCGGGACCAGTAATCTGCGAATCGCCGACCTCGATCCAACAAATAGGTGACCGACATTTCCTGCCATAAAGAGCTTCAAACGGTGCCATACCAATGCTCGCGTGATAACTGTTGTTATACGAGAACTCAACCAATGGTAGATGGCTATCCCAGTTGCCACCGAAGTCGATGACACAAGCTCTTAACATATCTTCCAAGGTTTGAATAGTTCGCTCCGTTTGACCATCCGTTTGAGGATGATAAGCAGTGCTAAGATCCAATCTTGTTCCAAAAGCTTCATGTAGTGATTCCCAAAATCGTGCCGTGAATCGAGCATCACGATCCGATATTATGCTTAAGGGAATACCATGTCGGCTAATGATCTCATCAATGTAGATACGAGCTAACTTCCGCACAGGGTAAGTTTCGCGTATCGGTAAGAAATGAGCCGACTTGGTCAATCTATCAACAATTACCCATATGCTATCTTTACCGTTCGCGGTTCGTGGGAGTTTAGTAATGAAATCCATAGAGATATTTTCCCACTTCCACATCGGTATTTCAGGTTGTATTTACAATCCAGAAGGTCGCTGGTGTTCTGCCTTGACCTTAGCACAGTTAAGACACTTAGACACATATTCAGCAATATCCTTCTACATTCCAGGCCACCAGTACAAGCCCCTAAGGTCTTGATACATCTTGTCAGAACCTGGATGGATTGAGTAACGAGACTTATGAGCTTCATTCATAATCACCATCCTGAGATCACCTCTGTTCGGTATCCACAACCGATTCAAATAATACATCAAACCATCATCCTTAGTTTCCAATAAAATTTCAGCCCCACAAGACATCTCATTTTTCAAGTCATCTTGAGCTAATGAGTGTTGTTGGGCTGTGAGAACATCATTTCGGAGACTATTGTGCACTCGGACACTACGGATCTGAACTTGACTTTTGCGACTAAGCGCATCTGCTACTACATTCGCTTTACCAGGATGATAGCGAATTTCACAGTCATAATCATTTAACAGTTCAACCCATCTCCGTTGTCTCATATTGAGCTCCTTTTGATTGAGAATATGTTGCAAACTCTTATGGTCAGTGAACACTACACACTTAGTGCCATAAAGATAATGTCTCCATATCTTCAAGGCAAACACGACTGCACCAAGTTCCAAGTCGTGTGTGGTGTAGTTCTTCTCGTGAATCTTTAGTTGCCTTGATGCATAAGCCACAACCTTTCCCCGTTGCATGAGAACACAGCCGAGACCTAGGTTGGATGCATCACAATAAACCACAAAATCATCATTTCCATCCGGCAATGTCAAGACAGGAGCATCACAAAGTTTCTGCTTCAAGGTCTGAAATGCCTCTTCTTGCTTCGGTCCCCACTCGTATGGTTTGTTCTTTTGAGTCAAAGAAGTTAGTGGTACAGCAATCCTGGAGAAATTCGAGATGAACCGCCGATAGTAACCAGCAAGTCCAAGAAAAGATCGAATCTCCGTCGGTGTCTTCGGTGTACTCCAATTCTTCACAGGATCGATCTTTGCAGGATCCACGTGAACACCGTATTCATTGACTATGCGCCCCAAGAATTGAACTTCTTTAAGCCAAAATTCACATTTAGAGAATTTGGCATACAGTCGCTCTTCTCTCAGGATCTCCAAAACCAACTTAAGGTGTTTCTCGTGTTCTTCCTTGGTCTTTGAGTAGATCAGAATATCATCAATGAATACAATCACGAATTTATCCAAGTATGGCCTGCAAACACGGTTCATGAGGTCCATGAAAACCGCAGGTGCATTGGTAAGGCCGAAAGGCATTACCAAAAATTCATAATGGCCATACCTGGTTCTAAAAGCTGTCTTGGGAATATCATCATCATGTACGCGAAGCTGATGATACCCAGACCTAAGATCTATCTTTGAAAACCATGCCGAACCCTGAAGCTGATCGAAGAGATCATCGATACGCGGCAGTGGATATCGATTCTTAATTGTTAGTTTGTTTAATTCGCGGTAGTCGATGCACATTCGGAATGACCCGTCCTTTTTCTTGACAAACAAGACCGGTGCACCCCATGGCGAATGGCTCGGGCGAATAAATCCTTTATCAGTCAGTTCTTGCAACTGGCTCGCCAATTCTTGCAACTCCGAAGGCGCAAGTCTATAAGGAGCTTTGGCGACTGGGTTCGCACCAGGTACTAGGTCGATTCGGAACTCAACTTGACGTTCTGGTGGAAGACTCGGCAATTCATCTGGAAATACTTCTGGAAAATCTCGTATCACTGGAACATCTTCAATCTTCTTTCCTTTCTCTTTCTTCTCCACAATGTGAGCTAGAAATGCTATACATTTCTTTCTAAGGTACTTGTGTGCTTTAGTGCAAGACATTAACTTAAGACCTTTACTAGCAGTTTCTCCAAATATTCTCAAAGTTTCACCCGAAGGTAAGGAAATACGAATATACTTTTCATGGCATACAATCTCCGCTTTGTGGGTGGCTAACCAGTCCATGCCTATGATAACGTCAAAGCTACCAAGATGCATAGGTATGAGATTAATTGGGAAAACGTGATCATTTAAGTTCACCGTACATCCAACGATAATAGTGTCAATATCAATAGTGTTTCCGTCAGCCACTTCCACGTTAAACGGTTTATCTAAGTATGTACGTGTTCTACCAAGCAAGTATTCAAAATCATATGATACGAAACTCCTATCAGCACCAGAATCAAATAAGACAGATGCATAAGAGTTGTTGATCAGAAATGTACTGTTGACGACGTCCTGGTTGGCCTGAGCAGCTGGAGCATTCAATTGGAAAGCCCGGCCTCTTGCCACCCTCTGATTGTTCTCGGTCAACTTTGGGCATTGATTCCTGAAGTGACCCACTTCACCACACTCATAGCAGGCTCTTGCCTGCGCTTGAGGTACCTGGCGAACGGGTACAGCTGGAATAGGTTGTGCATGCGGAGCTGGCAGTGCAAGCGGTGCCTGTTGCATCCTTTGTGCTTGCGTGCACTCCGACAAACACTAGCAAAATGACCAAACTTGCCGCAGTTGTTGCAGACGCGACATGGCAAATTTGGTGCGTGATGATATCGGCAGGTATTACACTGAGGAGTGTTCCCAGTAAAATTCCTGGCAGTTGAATTGTTTGATGATTGCTGCGCAGACTTGGCAGCAGGAGTAGCGACCATGAAGTTTCTGGTCTTTCTCTTCTTGTTGCTGCTTTTGGATGAGCTAGCAGCTTCAGACTTGACTTCGGTTTTGACTTCCTTTGCAGCAGTCTTGGTGTCAGTCTTCTTGTATCCTTTCCTAGTGAGTGTTCCATTCCTCACATGATTGTCAGTAAGAGTTGCAGATAATCGGATTGCAGCCTCAAGTGTTTTGGGATTGCTCCCGTAGACTGTATCCTGAATCCGTACCGGCAGTCCGCCGATATATTTCTCAATCGCCCTTTCCAAGGGTGTCACCATGTGAGGTACCAGTAAGCTATACTCATGAAACTGAGTATTATAGATGCCGTTCTCGCCACTATCTTGTTTGAGTTCCCAGAACTCAGTCTCCAGTTTCCTCATCTTGCTTCGAGGACAGAATTCAGTAGTCATCAAGTTCTTGACCTCAGTCCACGTCAGTGCAAGTGCAGCATCCACTCCC
Organism: Mikania micrantha; assembly: GCA_009363875.1. NCBI lineage: Eukaryota > Viridiplantae > Streptophyta > Magnoliopsida > Asterales > Asteraceae > Mikania > Mikania micrantha. Next base: position 57,263,973 of record CM018680.1, on the reverse strand, counting down.
CTAGTTCGTTTTTCCCCATTCCACCAAGTCAGTGCTCTCTTTTGGAAAACACTGGTGGCATAGCGGACTTTCAGATTCTCGGGACATTCGCTGTTGATGAAGGTGTTCTCCATACTCTCGAACCACTGCAGCAGACCAGTGGCCGATTCAGCACCCGTGAATTTCAGGGGGTTGCAGGAATTGAAGTGTTTGAATGTGCAAGTTGGAGGGTTTGCACCACCTCTGTTCTGGTTGATATTCTGGTTAGCCTGAGTCAATTGGCTCACCAGTCCAGAGATAAGATTAGCTAACTCTTGTATGCCGGAGTTGGCATTACTGTTGTTAGCATCCCCATTGTTTGAATCATCTTCGTTGTGACGGCGAGGCATGTTTCTGAAGAAATTAGAAACATGTTACTACCGTTTACAACATAAGGCATACAAACAATGGTCAAATGAGTTCATTTAAATAGTTAGGATTACATATAGGAACTATATTTCTCTCCTATCTGTCATTAAACTCATAACATTTATAAATTTCCCAACATTATACTAAGTGTCCTAGTTGGTCATAACTAATATTAGCTAGCTATTCCTAAGTCCTATACATTTCCCACCCTATACCAACACTGACAACCTCCCGATGCAACGCAACAAGCTTATATATAGGGCATATGCAGAGGTAGATCGCAATCTCCCCTACACCGTCCCACCACCGTTCCGTTGCACCACGATTATGCCCTTGTTAGTGTTTAGGGTGTATCATGTATTTCACCATATTCTCACTTCACAAACCTTATCCAAGATAGGATAATTTTGAGTGAAGTGATCTTTAGTTCCCTTGGAAAATTAGGTTCACCTAATGTCTAAGTTCACCTGACATGTAGGTTTACCTATTTCTAAGTTCACCTAATGTCTAAGTTCACCTGACATTAGAGTTTCCCTAATTGTCTAAGTTCACTAAATTCCATGTTGTTCTCAATGTCCATAATCATCAATAAGGGTCCATATCATCACTAAGTGCTCTAATTGTCACTAAGTGTTCATATCCCCCCTATGGTTCATCCTCATCAAGTGTTCATACTATCACTAAGTGTTAGTATCATCACTATGCGTTTATATTATCACCAAGTGTCTATATCATCACCCAAATCCATATTTCATCACTAATCGCTCATACCGTTCATTAATCCTATGCACCGTACGTGTCCAATCATTATGGTTCATAAGTGAATTTAATAGTGTCCATCAATGTGATCATCAAAATGTCAATCCAACACATTCTCAACCAACATATCATCACCAACCATCAATCATAACCTCGCAGGAGTTCCTAATAATATCCTAAGTTCCTGACACTGACAGACCCCCAATATACTACAAATGGTATATGTATAGGGCATATGTAGGGGTCAGTCGCAACTGCCCCAGCCACCGTCCCACCACCTTTGTAGTATACCACGAGTGTGTCCTTGTCTGGAGTTATAGATCAAACAAATAATTCCTAAAGCAGATAATTCCTAAGCATTTAATTTCCTAAGCAGGTAATTTCCCAAACGGGTAGTTCCCACATTCTTCAATACTGACATCCACCCAATGTACCGTAAATGGTATATATATAAGGCATATGTAAGGGTCAGTCGCAATTGCCCTAGCCAACGTCCCACCACCTTTACGATACACCACGTGCATGTCCTTATCGAATCATTAGGGCACACGTAAGCAAGAAATACATGCGAATCAGATATATAGCAGGAGTTCAGTTAACATGTAATAAACACATAAGCATGAAATCCTGAATATACTAACTAGTGTATGAAGTAACTTCATACTAGGGTATCCTACGGTTATAGACTAGGTCAACCATTTCTAGTAACCTAATTCCCTATAACCTAGGCTCTGATACCAATCTGTAACACCCCGACCGGCGGCGGAATCGTCGGGATGCCACGAGGGATGTGTAGATTGTTCAAAAGCTCGTGGGCATCTAAATCAAATCATCATATATCATTTAATCAACCAAATTAATTACACAAAAATCATGTTCGTCATGAATCAAGTACATCAGTTACATAAAAGAATTAGTTAAACTAACTAAACTCTAATTGCCAGAAATTTAGTTAATTAACTAAGTCCAAGATCCTATATGATGATGTCCAAAATAGAAGAGATCCTCTCTTCATTCCTACTTGTCTCCATCACCTGAAACATGTAAGAAATCAAGTGTCAACTACAAAAGTAGTTGGTGAGTAATCATAAGTTTTTATAATATAAAGTGTTTTAGTAAAATGAGTTTAAAGGTTTATGATTAAAATGGTTTTATAAATATGCTTTGTTTAAAACGAGTATAAAACTTATGATCTTCAAGAAAGGTTCCATATGAATTCCTGCATGAGATAATCCAACCACATCCACCAATTCACTAACCAAGCAAATACACAATCACAATATCACATAATCAATCAGTTATAATCAATCTCATATAATCAATATCAACATAGCTAATCAATCCACTCACAATCAACCAATCATATCATTTATATTCTCCAATAATGTTCGTGACTATACATGATCATTTTGTAATTAACATAAGTTAAATACATGATTCATGGAGTGGTCGCTAACCACGTGACAATACATGAAGTCAAAGCAATTAACCGAAGTCAAAGGCAATACTTCACGGATGTGGAAATCATCCACGTGACAATACATGAAGTCAAAACAATTAACCGAAGTTAAGAGTAATGATTCATGGATGTGGAACTCATCCACGTGACAATACATGTAATCTTTGTTATTGACCTAAGTCAATAACAATGTTTACACGGATATAAGATAATAAAAGAAAATCCATAATAATCAATAAATTTTAAGTTGTAATTATCATATTGATAAACAGGTATAAACCTTATGTTATCAAAATAATAATTAATCTGGTATACATGTTTCACCTCCGAGTTTTAAAACAAAACAGTTTAAAGAAAGGGAGGTTATGAGAACTCACCTGAAGTCCTTAAATTCAGTGTTTTAGTACTATGCGCGCTCGCGTAAGTAAATCAACCCACTCAACAACCTGTATTTATAAGTGTGTTTGTGTTTATAAGTTTAAGTATGACATTGTCATTACATGGTTACACTTATTTAGTTTTCAACTCTTAAGCTTTCATTAACTTGGTTAACTCGATCTAAGTTAACATGTTACACTTAAGATTTTATTTTCTATTATCACATAAGGATAATTCAATTTTATCAATATTGATTATCTTATATCTAGGATAATCTTGTAATTCAATATGTCAAGATTATGTAAGTTGTAAGGCTTTATCCTTAACTTATGCATATTCATTCTTAGTGCATGCATGCATAATCATCCCTCTCCACCATGATTAGAATTTTAATTAAAACTCTAACTTAAGTTTAATATACCGATCTTGGGATAATGTTCAATATTATGTTTAAAAAGGATAATAACTATGTTCTCCTTATAAAATGTTTCAAGCCATGTGAATCCATAACCAAATTTCCATTCTTATTATAAAAGGTGGTAGCTTTAACTTATTTTATGCATGCATGGTTATATCAATGTATATATATATATATGCTCTTGCTTCCTATTATCCTTAACCTACTATATTAAAAGATTTTAGTTTGGGTCCCCATGTTGGCAGCGAACCCTCTAACCCAATGAACATAGGTTCGGCCAAGTAGAGAAGAAAAAGGTTCGGTGTCCCTAGGGTTCGCCACCCTAGGGTTCGGCTCCAAGGAGAAGGGTTCGTTTCCTTAGGGTTCGTGGTCATGGTTCGTGAAGGATACTAGGGTTCGCTATGGTGTGCCTGCATGGTTCGGCCAACATAGTACATTCAATGGTTCGGCCAAGAGAAGGAGTAGGGTTCGTGAAGGGCTAGGGTTCGGCCACCAATTTTCTTAGGCGAACCCCCTTGGTTCGTGGCTGTATTGCAGCGAACTCAACCCAGTTCACCGAACCTGTAAGCCATCATCATCCTCATCGCCATGCTCATCTCGTGTAACTCAAAACCCTTACTTCTACTTGATCCCATTAATCCATTTTAAGGTTTTATAAATACATGGTTCGGTTATAACAATAATACACCAAAAATTCGTGATTCACAACTAAAACCGCAATTTAAAACTTAGATTTACCTCAAATCAGTGGTTGAAAGCAGGGTTTCTTTATATCTCTTTGTAGCTCTCGTTCACGCGGTCGTTTAGAGCCAAAGATCACCCGATTTCGTGGAGTGATGATCAAGAAAATCTAGTGAGAAGGTAGAGAAGAAATGTGTGTGTGTTTTTGGTGAACTAGAGAGAGAAAGGGTGTAGGGAAAATGGATGAAAAAGAAGGAGACTTCCTTCTTTTATCGCGCGTGGTGCCCCCGAGTTCGGTCTCGTTTTTATCGCGATAAATAAATTAAATGTCCGGTTTTAACACGTTAAGCGCCCTAAGACATAAAGTGTTTAAATAATATGGTTCCAATAATTATCTTAATTTCTAAATAATCATTGTCTCGTAATAGGTCTCGTTTAATACGCGTGAAATGTAATAACACGCTCTGTTTTTCTAACGTAGCATGTTTAAAACAAATAATCATTTTAAATAAATTGGTTTTGTTTAAATAAGTTTAAATAAATTGTTTCGTAAATCGCTTTCGTTTTATTATAGTTAAATAATTATTTAATAATTTAAATTATTCCAATTTAATTTAAGTTGTAATTCCTAATAAATATTTTTAGTTTTAATTTATTAAATTAATATCGTTTGATATTATTTAATTATCTCGTCGAAACACGTTACTCGCGTACGTATTCGTAAAGATCGTCACCTTTCCGAATCCGACGCTCGTTTCGTATTTCGTTTTGATTTACGATTTCTGGAATATCTTTTCAGAACATTATTCTTAATAATTATATTCGTGTGAATCGTCACCCACGCGAATACATTATTAAGTCAATATTTCTGACTCAATATTCGCGTTTAAATAATCTTCGTAACCTCACATCGCGTAATTAATTCCCATTATTTAATAACTTTAATATTCTCGTTTCCCAAACCAAAACCCACTAAACCCTAGTCACTGACACATCCATGATAGACCGAAAAATGCATATATATAGGGCATATGTAAGGGTCAGTCGCAACTGCCCTAGCCACCGTCCCACCGCTATTTCGATAAACCATGTGCATGGGTCCTTGACTATGTTTAGTAACCAGACTCAAACAAACTCCCAGTTCCATCCCAATTCCATTCTCAACCAATAATCCTTCATCATCAGTAATAAGTAACTGTGATAAACACTACGGGTCTGTTTAGTTGTATCCAACTAAACTTCCCGTGGTTTGCGCGTATGATAAATGTGTTACAACATGCATACCAGTATAGTGATAATATTAGTAATGTAAGTCAATAATTTCATAATCATTAATAATTATTAAATCTCAGGTCGTAACAGTACATTCGTACGGATGTACGGACGTACGGCTAACCGGAAGTACAGTGATCAGTGATCAGATGCAGGAAGCACATGCAATTAAGATGTTATGTCAGATAATATCTACACGAGGGTCCCTAGGTTATAGTCTAGGCCAAACCGTTTATGTAATATGACCTATATTTCTCTATAACCATGGCTCTGATACCAAGTCTGAACCTGTGATTGGGGATCAAGTCTGAACCAATGGAAAAGGTCTTATAAGTGGTCGTTTGAGTAAGAAAATAGAACGAGATGGAGTAGTTTGGAGATGGGTATCGTATGCAAGAAGGGAGTGGGAATTGATAAATTGGGGAATAAGTTTTCGTGGGAATTTTCTTTTGTTATGCTTCCTAATACCTATTACAAGGAATTAAAAAATGGATGGAATATCGATTTAAGGGTGTAGCTTAACTTGTTGAGTTGGTAGGCAAACAAACTAGTAATCACGGGTTCAAATATGTATAAACCCTTTTTTATCCACCTTTTTTTTAAATAATAAAGCCTCTCTAAAAAAAATTACACATTAAGTGTCACACCCCGGGCCGGCGGGAACGGATCGTGTTTTCCCGTCGGGCGGAAGGTTCCCGGGGCGCGATATCTTTGAGTGATAATCAAATGATCAGATTGTTTCCATAGCACATGAGATATAAATGAGAAATGCTAACATGACATGAAATAGAATTACAAAGTTAAATTACATTGCACATCATAATTTAACTAAGTAAATCTAATCAAAAGAATCGATGAGTGTATATCTTGTATCTGTACAAGATATACAAAAGTGATTCACTGTATTGTCATCCAAAAGTATGCAATCAAAAGTAAGCTAGGTCTTCTAAAAGTCCACTAGCTTAGTACTTGCATATAAGTATCTACACCTGTCCGTCACCTGAGAAATCATGCATTTAAACAAAGTCAACACTAGATTGGTGAGTTCATAAGTAAGTTAATTGAAAACCCTGATTCATTCACATGCACAATCACAATATGAAATTTGTTACTTGTATGTCGTTTGTTAACTTGTTCACCCAATGGCTTCTCAATAGTTATATTTACAAGTAATATTTCATCCTAGTAGTGATGCTTATATATAGGGCATATGTAAGGGAACTAAGCCCTAGCCAACATCCCACCACACCACTACTAGAACTCCACACAACTTGTAATACAACTATTGATTTCCATTCCCAATACACTTGTCTATGTTTTTCTTGAATCACCTGTAATAACTTGTATAGAATAATATAATAATGTATTTGTAGTTATCAAACCAAAGTTTAGATAACCATTATATATTAAGGATATTAGATTTATCAAATCTGTTGCTTGTATTATTCTATATTTGTGGAGTTAACTATTGTTACACTTTTAAAATATTTAAGAGTGTTAGTTAACCTCTTGTAATTTGTTCTTGAACCATAGTGCATAGAGCATAAAAAGAATCCATTGAAATCCTCACGTAATCAGATTCCAATGCATCCGATTTACCTCTACCACTTTGTATGTCTATTGTCCTCAACGAAAGCTATTACTAGTAGTGAAACATGAGGTAAGATCAATTCCTCAACCTACTAATCAATAGGATCCCGTTGGATTAATTACTTATCACTGCAGATTAATATCACCATGTGTCGCTTACCAGAACTTGACTTGAAGTCGCCCTGTCACCGGTCATACGTTACCGGCCAAATGAATCAATACGATCAACATACTAGCCCTACAAGCTAGAGGTTTGTCAGACCTATGGTACCACTATGCTATCGTCGGTTTAGTCACGTCAAACTAACTGGTCAGCGAATTAAAGGGGCTTACATGATCTACTTGTACAATTTGGCACATGATTGAAGTGATATAATGCAACAGGTCAATAGTAACTAATTGTAATTGTATTCACTTGTATTCTTGTACTCATTGTCATATGTTCTCCTAGATATTAACAAAGTTAAATAAGAACTTGTCTTATTACATTATGTTAATCGTTTGAGTGAATGATGTTGTTATCATGAAGTTACATTATCATGATTATCATTCTTTGTTAATTGTTCTCTTGTAATATGTATTGAACTGAAAAGCTAAGTGTTATAAGAACTAGTCTTATTACACTTACTTAATTCTTGTATCGAATGATGTAATGAAGATGCGTTATCTTCATATCATTCTTATGTGTGTTCTTGTAATCATGTCATCATGTTCCTTGTAATTGTTTCTGTGTTATTTCTTGTAAGAATAACTAAGTGTTGTAAGAGATAATCATACAACTATGTTATTCTATTGTATTGATGAGTTATGATATTATAATATCATCATCATCTTATTTTCCCTGTCATCATGCAATCATACAAGCAAGCATACAATGATATATGATAATAAACAATTTTATATCATTTCATCAAAGTATTAACAATATGTAAGCAAAACTTTTAAGTAAATAAAAGTAAAGCATGTTTCTCAGCCCCGAGAGTTTAAAATCAATAAAGATTAAAGAAAAGGGGCATATGAACTCACCTTGTAGTAGTAGGATTGACTTAGCTTAAAAGAAATGAAGATATCGCGCCCCGGGAACCTTCCGCCCGACGGGAAAACACGATCCGTTCCCGCCGGCCCGGGGTGTGACATTAAGTTTATAAATGATCATAAAATGTTTTTTATATTATTAAGAGTAGGGTTGTCGAAAATGCCCGAACCGACTAACTCAATCCGCATGTATACATACATACATTCATATATATAGCAGTTTTCAAACTAAATAATAACCCATTGTTAAAGTGATAACGTATAATAACTTTCCAAAATTAATCCAAATTTTTTTGTTTTTTTAATATTATTGTTACACATGCTTAACATATATATATATATATATATATATATATATATATATATATATATATGTATATATATATATATAGGATTTGGTTCAAATAAGAACCCACCATATTTGTGGTAACCTACTAACCAATTTAAGCCAATCAGATTCACCCACATCATAGATTCCCTTTTGCTTTAATAAGGGTATTATGGACTTTTTATTAACCCATTTAAGCCAATCAGATTCACCCACATCATAAAAATATATTCATTTTCCTTTTTTTAAATCAAAGTTTCCCCCTTGATTTTTATACACTAATAATTTTTTATACTATGTTATTTTTTTATAAAAATTACATCATTAAACTCGTTATATTTTTCTCGTTAATTCCATAATAGTCATGCCAATTTTTTTTGAATTTTTTTCGAACGTTCGTAATTACACCAACGTAACGAACAATAAATATAATAATTTTCTCTCGTTTTTTCAAAATCTTTCCATCTTTAAAATGTTTTCGAGCGTTCGTAATTTTTCTCTCATTTTTTCGTTTAACATGTTTTTTCGAGCGTTCGTAATTTTATCTCATTTTTTCGTTTAAAATGTTTCAAAATCTCGTTTAACATGTTTTTTTGAGCGTTCATAATTTCTCTCATCTTTTCGAGCGTTTGCAATTACACCAACGTAAAATCTTTCCATCTTGTTACAAATTATTTTTTATTACAAAAATTAGTTCATTAATATTTTAAAAAATTAAGAACACCAGTGTAATTACGAAAACTTTGTAAAAATTCAGTTCGTTACACTATTGTGATTACATCAATGTAAAAAAATGCATTTCGTTACGTCAGTGCAAAATGTCGTTGCATTAGTGTAAAATGTCGTTGTATCGGTGTAAAACGTCGCTGCATCAGTGCAAATTACGAAAATTTTAAAAAAATTTGACAAAATTATACTTGAATTAAAGATAAAAAAGTGACAAATTTAATGGTGAAATTTTTATAAAAAAATAATAATGTATATAAAAGTTATGAGTGTTTAAAAAATTGGGGGTAAACTTTTTTTAAAAAAGAAATCAAAGTACACCCCACCAAATGTCAAATCATTGTAAAAAAATGCATATCGTTACGTCAGTGTAAAACGTCGTTGCATCAGCGTAAAATGTCGCTGCATCCGTGCAAATTACGAAAATTTTAAAAAAAATTGAAAAAATTATACTTGATTTAAAGATAAAAAAGTGACAAATTTAATGGTGAAATTTTTATAAAAAAATAATAATGCATATAAAAGTTATGAGTGTTTAAAAAATTGAGGGGTAAACTTTTTTAAAAAAAGGAATCAAATACACACCACCAAGTGTCAAAAATGTCTTTAAACAAATCTCATCCATATGTTTTTTTGACTTTTTTCAGATTGAATATGGACCACTCGTTTCAAAAGGTTTTATTTTAACAACCAATGAAAATGAGTTAATAGGTTACCACACTTGGAGTGGGTTACCATTGAAACCCTCCCCTATATATAAAAAATAATTTGTAACAAGTTGGAAAGATTTTACGTTGGTGTAATAGCTAGCGTTCGAAAAAATGAGAGAAAATTACGAACGCTCAAAAAAACATGTTAAACGAGATTTTGAAACATTTTAAACGAAAAAATGAGATAAAATTACGAACGCTCGAAAAGACATGTTAAACGAAAAAATGAGAGAAAATTACGAACGCTCGAAAACATTTTAAAGATTGAAAGATTTTGAAAAAAAGAGAAAAAATTAATATATTTATTGTTCGTTACGTTGGTGTAATTACGAACGCTTTAAAAAATTCAAAAAAAAAATGGCATGACTATTATGGAATTAACGTGAAAAATATAACGAGTTTAATGATGTAATTTTTATAAAAAAATAACATAGTATAAAAAAGTTATAAGTGTATAAAAATCAAGGGGGAAACTTTAATTTAAAAAAAGGAAAATGGATATTTTTATGATGTGGGTGAATCTGATTGGCTTAAATAGGTTAATAAAAAGTCCATAATACCCTTATTAAAGCAAAAGAGAATCTATGATGTGGCTGAATCTGATTGGCTTAAATGTGTTAATAGGTTACCACAAATATGATGGGTTCTTATTTGAACCAAATCCTATATATATATATATATATATATATATATATATATATATATATATATATATAATACTTTATGTAATTCTAATATTAATTCTAATTTTTCGATTTTTTCTATGTATGAATTTGTACTTATTACTTTCTTTTTTATATCTATTTCAATATTATATTTATCTTTTATACATAAATAACATATTTCTTTGAAACATATATCACACTGTGATCTTTTTTCAATACTAGGATAATATTCACAATTGTAACATTTTATGTAATTATTTCTTTTCCTATGTATCCAATTATGACTACATTATGTAGTATTCATATATGTGTATGTAACTATTGCTATTGGTTCATCTTCTTCACTATATATACTTTATATGGATTCATTGTCTGTATTATATGTTTCTAATGCTTCTACTTCATATTCTTTTATTGTTCCACTAAGTTACCTCTCTTGGTGTTTTTATTTTTATTTGTGCATTTATTAGCTAAATGTTTTTCATCACCGCAAATAAAACATTTACATCTTCTTGTTTGTGGCTTTTTTACATATTTATTTTTATAATATGGTTTGTACTCTTTTTTATAAGTAGTACTTTTTCTAAGTTTTTTCTTTTTTATCATAATATCCATAAAGCTTGAGGTGTATAGATAGCTGTTTTACAAAATGCATAAGCATTTCGTTTTAATTGTTCTTGTAATGCTACTTCTTTGCATTTTTCTTCTAATATTCCGAATGTATATGTTATTCTTTGTCCTATTCCTAAATTATTTTGATTTCCATATTGTCGTTTCCAAGATTCATGTATTCATTTTCCTAAGTCTCCTGGTAGTTTTATAAAATATTTATCGCATAAATTATCATCCATGGCTTGTCCTGTTTGTGCTAATAATCTGGTAAAATCTAAAGTAAATTCATTTATATATCTCATATCTTCTATACTTAATCTAAGTTTCTTATTGTTGTGTCTTGTATTAGACTATTGATTTTTGCTGGGTCAACTCCTAAAATAAGAGTTCTTATTTGTGATGTAAAGTTATAAGGATTATCTCCTAATGATTTTAACCTATTAATTTCATTTTGATCTTGATTCTTTTTGCTTTGCCATATACCAAGTGTTATAGGCCCTAATGTAGTTTCTAGATATGCAAACATATCCATACTTTCTTTTTTATTTGTTTCCCACATTTTTAGTATTGTTTGTTCCCATGTTAGAATTTCATCTATCCAAAGTTGTGGTTTTTGTTGTTCTAATAATAACATATTATTACTGTATATTTGTCCTATTGGTAATCTTCCTCCTTTCCCAATAACATTTACTTCTTGTTGATAATTAACCGAAGGCTTTTTTCCATGGTTCTCTTCCTATTGTTTCTTCTGTTGTATCACTTACTGTGTTTCATTCTGGTTTTGGTCTTTTATTTGGTATGTAATGATCCCCTATATATATACTGGTCCATGGTCTTCTATTCAAACCATCCCCTATATATATATATTTGTATATGTGTGTGTGAATTCAATTTTGTTTAGAAGTCAACATCGGTGTAACTGTTTAGATTTACTTCAGTTTAAGTGTTTAGAAAAAAAGTCACATTATTGTTAACTCTAAACGAACGTGAATTTAAACATGAACATAATCCAAGAATTGTGTATATGTAACAATGAATCATGATCCTCTATGTATGTATGTATGTATGTATGTATGTATGTATGTATGTATGTATGTATGTATGTATGTATGTATGTATGTATGTATGTATGTATGTATGTATGTATGTATGTATGTATGTATGTATATTTGTATATGTGTGTGTGTGAATTCAATTTTGTTTACAAGTCCACATCAGTGTAATTGCTTACATTTACATCAATTAAAGTGTTTAGAAAAAAAAGTCACATTATTGTTAACTCTAAACGAACGTGAATTTAAACATGAACATAAAACAATCATTGTGTATATGTAACAATGAATCATGATCCTCTCTCTATGTATGTATGTATGTATGGAAATGTTCAAATAATAACCCACTCTTAAAGCATTAACCCGAAATAACCCGTCAAGATGAAGCCAAATTTTGGATTTATTTTTTTGAACATCATTGTAAGACATACACACCACCTTTTCTTTTATGAGTTTGCGAAAATTAATCACCGTTTGAGACGTAACATCGTTGTAAGTTTTTCACTTACAACACTATAAATGTTTTAGGCCTAAAACTTACAACTATGTTACGTCTGAAATAGAGATGAATTTTTGCAAACTAATAAAAGAATTAAGTGTTGTACATGTCATACAATGATGTTTAAAAAAAATTTAAAATTTGTCTTCATCTTGACGGGTTATTTCAGGTTAATGCTTTAAGGGTGGGTTATTATTTGTTCACAATCCTATATATATAGAAATATGATCAAATAAAAAATATTTTTGGCGGAAGAGGGCTAAAAAGTAATTTTAAAACTTCCAAAACCAGCCGAAACGAACTCCGATTGAACTTAATTCGGCGACATTGAAACCATCTAATCAAACCCTTCAATTTTATTTTACGTTTATCTTTAGGGTTTAAGGTTTATTTATACAATTTTGATTTTAGTATTAGGGTTTATTGTTTGTGGTTTAATGTTTGTGGTGTGGGTTTGACAAGCTGGTTCGAATAATGCAAAAATGTGCTCAATCGGAGTTAGTTTGTTTTTGTTTTCAAGTTTTTAAAAATATTTTTTAGTAAAATTAGGCAAAACAAACTTTTTATACGAACATTCCCATATATATATATTACTAGGTTAAATACTGTGTGTTACACGGGTTTAATATACAAAATGTTATATACTTTTTAATAAAAAAAGTTAAGTCTATAAAAAAATAACAATTACACTTGAATTTTTTTATAGTTATACATATTGTATTTTAACATTAAAATCATCTTATCAAGCTAAATATTTTAAAATATTTAAAAATAATTCATGGAAAATAATAATAATTATTATTATTGAATATTTTAATGAACATAATTCGAAATTAATGATACTAAGAAACCAAAATAGAAGTTTAACTATAAACTTTATAAATAATTATAGATTAACTTCATTTGCTTATTAAATGTTAATTATTTTTCATATCTATAATTCACAATGCATGATTAAATAATGGATATTAATAATTAAATAATAGATACACATTGAAAAACAAAAACTAAATGACTACAATGATAATAATTGTTAACAATTATTTATATTTTTTTTAAATTAAGAGTTATAAACATATAATAACAATTTAAAATAAGTTGTAAAAAAAAGAAATAGAATATATGAATATTAAAGTTAATTTTCATATTTTATTATATAATTAGCTGAACAAGTAAAATATTTATAAACTAACGTTTAATAATATTACTATACATAAAAAAAATTAACTTGTATGAATTATAATTATACCATAATTTGTAAAATATATAAATAAGTTATTAGTTTTTGTAACTTACCTTAAAAATGAAAAGATATAAAAGTTTTATATTATTTAATGAAAATAGTAAGTTAAAATATAAAAATATATGAATATACATGAAATAATTTAGGTTTTTAATATTTTTATTATTAATAAAATCATTGAGAGGTCCCGAGTCCCGGGAGTCCCCTCGGTTGGCAAAACATCAAACCCATAGTCCTTAAACCATAATTACATTACTATAGCAGCAGAATTTAAGGTGATGACATAAAATAATATACACATACTAAACAAATGTTAAAACATAGCCCACACTTCTAATAGTTATATAATATAGCCAGTCTATGCCAGGGTAGTCTTCAACGTATGCCATGAGCCCTCCTGGTCTCCTTTCTCAAACTATTCACCTGAAATGCATGTAAAACAAGTCAGCTTTATGCTGGTGAGTTCTAAGTTCATTTCTTAGAAAAAATCCTTATTCATTCATGTCATCACATGACATAATTCAAATACATAGCATACCTGTCCTCATAACATAATTACATAACATATATATCATCATAACATTATTCATACGGTGAAGGAACTTCGCCGTCAGCTGCTGACCCGAAGTCAAACAGGCTTGTGCAACACAAGGCTCTATAACCATGAACTGACGACCCAAGTCGACAGGCTTGTATTAATACAAGACTCTATGCCTACCAACCGAAGTTGGCAGCTCATGCATGCATAAGACTTCTTTAACTGAACTGGTGACACACAGTCGACAGGCTTGTGTTTCCACAAGAATTTATGCCTACGAACTGAAGTTGGCAGCTCATACCGGTACAAGACTTCTTTACATACATCATTCATACATAACATGGTTTAAATCATTTAAACCGTCATAAACATAAACACTTTACCGCACCGCAGTGCTCAAATTCTGCCCAACCGCAGCCGGGATTTCAAAACCATATTCTCTGCTCGACCTCGGCCGAGACTTTGAAAAATCATTTACTTCTCAACCGTAGTCGAGACTTAGAACATTCTTTACCTGAAAACATTCTTTACTTTAACATATTATTTTATCTGACCGTAGTCAGGTATAACAATCATTTTCATAAAATAACTTTATAACATGCATAACAGCCCAAAATGATAAAACATTTAAAATAGGGCTACAAAGAACTCACCTGAGCTTAATAAGGCGCAATCTGCTAGCTTTCTTCCTTTCCTTACTCCCTCACGTTCAGAATAATATCTTATTAATATGGATATCTTATCATAGTTATAACCTTATCATATAATATAAACCATCTTTTCAGGGTTTCTAAACCGATAACACAACGACTAAGTTATAGTTATCTCAAATACAAGTGTTTAGATTGCTATAACGACCCGAAGAGTTTTATAAACTTAATATTATTTATCTCAATTAATAATAACTTGAGATAAATTTATAATACTTATCATGAAGATGCTCAGATTTACGATTACCGCTCGAAACTTCGGCATGTCATAACTTTCATTCGGAGCTTTATTTCAAAATTTCGCTTCCACTCATTTTGACCATTTTTATCTCTACAATCTTGTTATGCTTAAAAATTACTTATTTGCTCGGCTTAATAAGCGTCTTCTCTTATTTAATTAATTTGTCTTAGGGCGTTGCTAAACTTACTGTATAATAACATGAGTTTAAGGCAACCAGAAGCGCATACATATTATATCCTCATAAAACTCAAGAAAACTTGATCATTATCTAGATGAAATTGGGCTCCAATCGAATCCAGTTTATGTTCATCATCAAAACTCTATCTAAACATGGTGTTGGTCTCTTTAATCAATCAAGACTAAACTAACACGAGATGAGAATCATGAACACATACCTTAACGATGTGTGTAGTTAGTATTAATCAGCCCGATCGATTCTTCTTGATTCTTCTTCTTTGCTCGTATGATACAGAAGTCGATTGTGAATTCTTGAAGTGTCTGCTTTCTTACCGTCGATGGATCAATATCAATATGTTTTAAGTCGGTTTCAAATGAAATATCTTCCTGTTTACGTCACCAAGTTTGAGACTTCAAGAATGAATTAATTCAAATATTACAGTTTGGCCCCTCGTCTTTAAACTTCTATTTTTAAAACCCCCTTCTACTTTGCTCACATATTTTTAATATTCACGAGCCTATATCTTGTTCATACTTTATCGTATAACGGTCCCGCTTATATTAACGTGATCGTAATCACTTCAGGAACGTCAATAAAAATTACGAACCCAAACAGTCACAGAAATGTTTACACGTTATTAATAAGCTTTATAATGTGTCCGTACATTATCGAATATTTTTAACGTTTATATCCTTTTGATCGTAATTACTTTACGAACGTTTATATAAATTTTGAACATAAACGGTTAACGAAATTTCGCACGTTTATTAAAAATTTTACAAAATTTTAGGTTGTTACAAATCTACCCTCCTTACAATAGGTTTTGTCCTCGAAACCTATTACATTTCAAACTAATGTCGGTAGAGTCGTTTCATCTCGTCTTCAGTCTCCCATGTAGCCTCAGATCCTTTTCGGTGTTTCCATTGAACTTTAACTTGTCTAATCATCTTGTTACACAATTGTTTTTCTTTCGTGTCAACAATTGCCACCGGTTCTTCTATGTAATTTAACCTTTCATCAACTTCAATATCATTTAACGGCACATATGCTACATCATCTGCTAGACATTTTCTCAAGTGTGAAACGTGAAATGTCGGGTGAATTCCACTCAGTTCATCTGGCAATTCTAATCGATAGGCTACCTTACCGACCCGTGCCATTATTCGAAAAGGTCCAATAAATCTAACACTCAGCCTTCCTCTTTTTCTAAATCGAATAATTCCTTTGCATGGAGAAACTTTCAACAGTACCTGGTCACCTACTTCAAATTCTATTGGTCTTCTTCTTTTGTCAGCATAGGACTTTAACTAGCTGGAGCTTTTCAGTCAAATCTAATACTGTAGCTTTGCTTCCTACTTCTTTCTGTCCTACTCCTCCCCAACACATAGGTGTCCTACAACGCCGTCCATACAATGCCTCGTATGGTGGCATGCCAATACTAGCATGGTAGCTATTGTTGTACGAGAATTCCAATAATGGTAAATGATCATCCCAGCTACCACCAAAATCAATAATACAGGCTCTGAGCATATCTTCTAAGGTTTGGACAGTCTTTCAGACTGTCCATATGTTTGAGGATGATATGCAGTGCTGATATTGAGACTTGTACCCATTTATTCATGAAACTGTTTCCAGAATCTTGAAACGAATCGCGTGTCACGATCTGACACTATAGTAACTGGAACTCCATGTCTTGTAATTATTTCTTTCACAAATAATTCAGACAGTTTCTCCGACGTATAAGTCTCACGTATAGGCAAGAAATGAGCACTTTTTGTTAATCGGTCTACAATCACCCAAATAGCATCATGATGTTTCGCAGTAAGAGGCAACTTAGTAATAAAATCCAAGGTGATGTGTTCCCACTTCCATTCCGGGACTTCTAAAGGTTGCACATAACCATATGGTTTCTGATGTTCAGCTTTTACTTGCGCACATGTCAAACATTTGTTTATGTACTGCATTACATTAAACTTCATACCTAGCCACCAATAATCCTTTCGGAGGTCTTGATACATTTTTGTTGCACCAGGATGAATAGAGTACCGTGACTTATGTGCTTCTTATAGAATCCTTGACCTGATGTCCCCATTTCGTGGAACCCACATTCGACCAAATAGGATCTTACACCAAATTCATTTTCTTCTAAATTCTTAACTTGACCAAAGATTCTTTCGAATCCAACATTTTCTTCCTTTAGTCCTTCTTTCTGTGCATCCTTAAGCTCATTCAGGAAATCTGGTGTTATCACCAAACTATAAGACTTAACTCGTATAACAGGGTGTTCTGTCTTGCGACTTAGAGCGTCGGCTACCACATTTGCCTTTCCCGGGTGGTACAAGATCTCACAGTCATAATCCTTGAGTAGCTCAAGCCTTCTTCTTTGTCTCATATTTAAGTCTTTCTGTTCAAAGAAGTATTTTAAGATTTTATGATCTGTGTAAATGGTGCACTAACTCCATATAAATAGTGCGTCCAAATTTTTAAAGCAAATACCACAGCAGCCAATTCCAAACCCAAATAAGACGCATCTGAGTACACAAACATGTCTTCATTACCATCCGGCAATGTTAAGATAGGAGCTTCTGTTAATCTCCTTTTCAATTCTTCAAAAGCTTGGACCTGAGTCGGACCCCAATCATATTTTACTTCTTTCCTAGTCAATTTCGTCAATGGTGTAGCAATCCGAGAGAAATCTTGAATAAATTTTCTATAGTAACCTGCTAATCCGAGAAAGCTACGAACTTCCGTTGGTGTTTTCGGAGGATTCCATTTCATTACTGCTTCTACTTTAGCTGGGTCCACCATTATGCCTTCCGGACTAATGACATGACCTAAAAATTGTACTTCCCGTAGCCAAAAAGCACATTTGGACAACTTGGCATAAAGCTTTTCTCTTCTTAGCATTTCAAGTACTTTGCGGATATGGCAAGCATGATCACCTTCGCTCTTTGAGTATATTAAGATGCCATCAATGAACACAATTACTGATCGATCCAGCATGGGTCTGCACACCCAATTAATTAAATCCATAAATGCCGCAGGAGCGTTTGTTAACCCGAAAGACATCACAAGGAACTCATAATGTCCATAACGTTTGCGAAACGCTGTCTTCGGAATGTCTTGTTCTCTCACCTTTAGTTGATGATACCCTGATCTAAGATCAATTTTAGAAAACCAACTTGCCCCTTGCAATTGGTCAAATAGATTGTCAATCCTTGGTAACGGATACTTATTCTTTATTGTGAGCTTATTCAATTCTCTATAATCAATGCACATTCTCATGCTTCCGTCCTTTTTCTTTACAAACAACACTGGTGCACCCCAAGGTGACACACTTGGTCGTATAAAACCTTTGTCTAGAAGGTCTTGTAGTTGGGTCATTAATTCTTTCATCTCTGTTGGAGCTAGACGGTACGGTGCCTTGGCGACAGTTGAGCTCCTAGCACAACGTCAATTTGGAATTCGATTTCTCGATCAGGTGGAATTCCTGGCAAGTCCTCAGGAAATACATCAGGAAAGTTACACACCACGGGTACGTCTTCCAATTCTTTTGCCTTAGCTTCTTTGTCAATAACATAAGCCAGATAAGCTCCACACCCTTGCCTCATAAATTCACTCGCCTTAATCATTGAAATGACTTTAGGCACATTGAACACTTTATCCCCGTAAACCATTACTGAACTCCCATTAAGAGTCGTTAAGAAAATCATATTTCGTCGACAGACAATGTTAGCCTCATGTTTGGCCAACCAATCCACGCCCAAGACTACATCAAAACCTCCTAACGTAATCACAAACAACTTAACAGGGAATCTATGAAATTCTATATCAATGTAACAATCATTATCAATGGCCTCCATTACTCTAATTGATTTACCAAGAGCAGTTTCTATGTTAAAAGCATGTTCTATCTTTTTAACATTAGCACGCAGTTTATCACAAAAAGTAATGGCCACAAAGCTCATACTTGCACCAGAATCAAATAGCACTGAAGCAGGGATATCATTAATCAAGAATGTACATGTCACCACATCCGGGTCTTTATCTGCTTGATCTTTAGTCATAGTAAAGGCACGAGCTTTTGTCTTTTGCTTCTCACCTCCCTTGCTACTTTCAGGTTTATTGAATTCAGTCGTTATTTTCTTTGGTTTAAAGCAATTCTTGCTTACGTGACCGAGTCCACCACAATTGTAACACTTTGGCATACTTGGACAATTATATGAGAATTGTCCAGTTTTTCCACAACGATAGCACAAAGTAGTCCCCAGACGACATTCTCCCCCATGTTTCCTTCCACATTTAGTGCATGTTACAAATTCTTCCATTCTAAACTTTTTCATAGGGGGCCCTAGTTTATCATTTCTGTTTCTTTTGAATCCAGGTGACCACTTTTGTTTTAGTTCCTCCTTTATTGGTTCAGCTTCCAACACATCATCCCAGACAATGCTTCAAAAGTTCTGGGAGCATGCGCCTTCACATGTGTTAGGACTCTAGGTGGTAGTCCTTCCACATATAACTTCATCCTGCGTTCCTCCGTGTTTACCAAATGGAGAACCAATCTTGACATTTCATTAAATTTTGAAGTGTAATGCCGATGATTCATGCGCCCAGCTTTCAATGTCAGAAATTCTCGCTCGATTTTATCAATTTCATTCTTTGGACAGAAGTGTTTCGTAACCAATTCTTTTAAGTCCTCCCATTTCAAGCCTTCCACATCAGCGGTGGTCTTTGACTGCTTGACGGTGTTCCACCAATGTAGAGCTTCTTCAGTAAATGAATGAGCTGCAAATTTCACAGCTTGATCAACCCGGCATTCACTTATATCGATAACCGCCTCCATAGCCGAAATCCAATGGCAGGTAGCCACCGCATCTTTTTTACCATCAAATGGTGGGGGATTGCACCCTTTAAAAGCTTTGTAATCACATCCTTTGGGTCCTTTTGTACCTGAACTCTTACCTTTAGCATTCATGATCAATACCACATCTTCATCTTGCTCTTTGTTAGCGCTGTTGACTTTCACTCCTTCATCATTAGGTCCTTCTTTAGTAGTTTCCTATTCAGCTTTGGTTCTATCTAGAGGAAGTATATCTTTTAAAATTTTACGAACTTCAACAGATATTGCCTTTACACCACCGGCTCAAGCCTAAGTTCCTCCTCTTCATTTTCTCTTTCAATGTTGACTTCAGTTTCCTCATTATTCACTGGTACTTCCTCAGTTTGCTTCTTATTTTTAGGTGGTCGGCCTCGACCTCTACCACGTCCACCTCCTCTCTTTTCACCTACCATTTTAGTTTTCTATACATATTGCAAACAACCACGTGTCAATCAAGGTAATAATTCAGGACGTAATAAGCATTGTAAATTTTTAATGACATTGAGCAAGTGTAATTTACTATTTACCTCGCTTATAAGTTCTAAACATTCCCAATCATGAACACATTATCATTCGCAACATCATACTACTTTAATCTATATCTTAAACATAACAAAGCTCTAAGGTCATATGCTCGTGGCATCGGCCTACCCTTGACTGGAATTCTTATCATTCTGTCCCATTTTCAGTTTAAGTCCAGGCATTAGGAATGACCGGATCTCTCAAACAATGGCTCTGATACCAACTTGAGAGGTCCCGAGTCCCGGGAGTCCCCTCAGTTGGCAAAACATCAAACCCGTAGTCCTTAAACCATAATTACATTATTATAGCATCGGAATTTAAGGTGATGACATAAAATAATATACACATACTAAACAAATGTTAAAACATAGCCCACACTTCTAATAGTTATATAATATAGCCAGTGTATGCCAGGGTAGTCTTCAACGTATGCCATGAGCCCTCCTGGTCTCCTTTCTCAAACTATTCAACCTGATATGCATGTAAAACAAGTCAGCTTTATGCTGGTGAGTTCTAAGTTCATTTCTTAGAAAAAAAAATCCTTATTCATTCATGTCATCACATGACATAAATAAAATACATAGAATACCTGTCCTCATAACATAATTACATAACATACATAGCATCATAACATAATTACATAACATATATATCATCATAACATCATTCATACGGTGAAGGAACTTCGCCATCAACTGCTGACCTGAAGTCAAACAGGCTTGTGCAGCACAAGGCTCTATAACCATGAACTGACGACCCAAGTCGACAAGCTTCTATTAATACAAGACTCTATGCCTACCAACCGAAGTTGGCAGCTCATGCATGCATAAGACTTCTTTAACTGAACTGGCGACACACAGTCGACAGGCTTGTGTTTCCACAAGACTCTATGCCTACCAACCGAAGTTGGCAGCTCATACCGGTACAAGACTTCTTTACATACATCATTCATACATAACATGATTTAAATCATTAAAACCGTCATAAACATAAACACTCTACCGCACCGCAGTGCTCAAATTCAGTCCAACTGCAGCCGGAACTTCAAAACCATATTCTCTGCTCGACCTCGGCCTAGACTTTGAAAAATCATTTACTTCTCAACCGTAGTCGAGACTTAAAACATTCTTTACCTGAAAACATTCTTTACTTTAACATATTCTTTTATCTGACCGTAGTCAGGTATAACAATCATTTTCATAAAATAAGTTTATAACATGCATAACAGCCCAAAATGATAAAACATTTAAAATAGGGCTACAAAGAACTCACCTGAGCTTAATAAGGCACAATCTGCTAGCTTTCTTCCTTTCCTTACTTTCTCACGTTCAGAATAATATCCTATTAATATGGATATCTTATCATAGTTATAACCTTATCATATAATATAAACCATCTTTTCAGGGTTTCTAAACCGATAACACAACGACAACGTTATAGTTATCTCTGTGACACACCGTAATTTCCAGGTCAGCTTTTATTTATTTAAATGTTTATTTAAGTACTATTTGTACACGTGGCACTAGAATTAGTTAAATTTAGTGTGACACGTGGTACGACAGTAAGAACACCGACACATGACTAGATAATTCGAGGAATTATCGAGAAACGGCACACACGTGTCAAAACACACGAACGTTGGTGAACGTCTAGCACATTGTGTAGCACAACACTCGAAACCTCACGAAACACTCACACATTGAACTTGGAAGTTCAAACGAGGCCAAACGATAATTCGGAAGCGTGAAAACGATGACGAACGGATCAAATCCATTAAAATAGGCTTATTGGGCTCTTCAGGTACCCATCGCGGTACGCGATGGCCCAACAGGAGGCTGGTAGCGGTATGCGACAGGTGTCGCCGGGAGTTGACTCCCGAATTCCTTCGCGTATCGCGAAGCATCTCTTTGGCCTATTGTCGCGGTACGCGACGAGGGTTAGACGGCAAATCTTTATAAAACCAAGATGCCTTCATGTCTAAGCCACCCTATTTCCTCTTCTCGAGTTCTATACCACTCCAACTCGTCTTCCCCACCAGAAAACCCCATTTCTTCATTGTTAGAAGCCATTCTTAAAGCTTAGAAGTCCATTGGAAGACTTGGGAGCTTGAAGGAAGGAGTGAAGACGTTGGAAACCACTACCACCCCTTGCTTCGACACCATTCAACCAACCAGAAGCTCCAGGAGCTGTTCTTGTCATAATCTCCACGATTTAGAAGCTCTAGAAGGTAGTTTTATACCCAAAACTCACTTGCACACCTAATACACATACATGCAAGGCATTATACCCACATGCAAGCACCTTGGTGGCATATGCACGAAATTATGTTCTGGGTTTTATGATTTTAACGTGTTTCTTGATGATCTAAAGTGATTTAGCAACATATTGTGATGATCTATAACGTCGGGTGTTGATAAAATTCATGATTTGTTCATAAAGTGTTGAACTATTGCCATGCATGTATGATCCATGATTGTTGGAATGATTTTGCGTATATAGAAATGTTCATAGATGATATTGGAGGATGATTACCTAGTTAGATTTGATTAAAATGGTTAAAATAATGAGTTTTGATAAACCTTCTATTATTAGAAACTTTATATTGTCAAAATAGTGTTATGGGTAATGTTAGTAACATGCATGTATGTGGAAATGATATTTGTATTATATTATGATGATTAGAATACTTGAAATGTGATTTTTATAATGTTTATGGTCATTTTTGACATAGTTTCTATATTTAGTAACTTTTTGAGCCAAATTATTGATGGATAATGAATTGAACTATGTTGGTATGCTTAGATGATGTTAAATGTCATATTATGATGATTTGGGACATAAAAATGGATTAGGAATGTTTAGGTGATCTTTTTATGCAAAAACTACAAAGTTACTATTTATAGTAACTTTATTTTTACAAAACCCGACTTAGGAACATGTTGTATGATTTGAGCATGCTAAGTGATTTAATATGTTATAACATGATGATTAGATGCTAAGTTAGATGGTTTCCGATATCACGTATGCTATAAATGGAAACTTTCCATTTTTGGAAACTTTTATGTGCAAACATGTTGTAAACGACTTATGTGACTTCGTATGATGATGTGTTATGTGTTAACATGATCACGTAGGACTAACGAGCATGATAGAACCATAAAATTGTTATGCTTTGTGAACTTTCCATAAACGGAAAGATACTATGGATAGTAAGTTGTCCATATACGCGACTTGCGCGTTCTGCACACAACTAGCACTTACACGATTGCTACACGATTCACAACCGACACACGGTTCACCAATGGGTTGTTGACTTGACACGGTCAACTTTGGTCAAACACAGTCAATGTGGACAAACACGGTCAAACACGGTCATTGTGGCCACACGCCGAGCCGGGGCGGTGCGCTCGGGACCTTATGTTGGAAAAATCCTTGAAAAGGATCAGATCGCATGGGGATCAACATATTTCTTCTTCTACTCGTTCTGCTCGACTTTTGAACGACCCAAATCCATATTTTCATCATTCAAACACCATTTTGAAGCCTCCTAATTGTGTGGATCGCACCAGGGATCGTATTTACAAGTCTAGATCGCTGTTTTACCCGCAGAAATCCGTCAGATAAGGTAACGGTTCGTTTTAACCTTCTAGTTTCATAATGATTGATTAGATCTTGATTTTGAACGTAATGAGATAGTTAGGATTGTTGATTATTGCCTAGATGATGGCTAGGATTGATTATAAATGAAGAACACGATGTTTTAAAGGTTTAAATCCTTGTTTTGATCCGTTGTAATGCCCGATTTGCATGAAACCATACTCATAATTATAATGGTTTAATCCATTTGATTATAACAATGTAGGTGATTAGTTGGATTAATCATTGAAATGCAAGGTTAAATCCAAGTGTTTCAAACTAATCACGATCATTAACATACTCATTGGAACGATTATCTGATGTTTATGATAACAGTCAGATTAGTATGTTAAACCTGGTTATTACACCTTTTTCGATGCTACATTGTGATATTTCATGATATTTGGGTAATCAATAACAAGGATTAATCATTTCTAAGCCATTAAACCATCTAGAAACTATTTTAGCATTATAATCAACAACACTAACTATTTGATTAATCTGAGATTATTCTGATTAATCAAGAGTGTCATCAACCTTGTATTAGGAATCTAATGCAATGTAGGTTCCTACATTATCATACATTGTATGATATAATACTAAAGTAACCAATTAAACATTTAATATCGGTTTGATGACTTACAAAGCAATGTCTTTGACATTGAACGTTCAGAAAGATCTAATCAGTAAACTAGAACATAAATAACTCATTAAACATAACTAAATGCAGAATCACCCTTTATTATCAGTTGGGAGATATTCTGCTACCTTTATATCATCAGGTGAGTTTTTTGTACAACCCCTGTTCTTTTTAATGTTTTATAAACATCGGGGTATAACTGCTGAACTTTTCTTGATCATATGATATATGTCACTGTTATCTTTGTGATTTCATGTGATTGTTTAGAACTTGTGGATTTCATGGGATTTTGCCTGTAGAACTGAACTCTATCATGGAACTAAAAGTCCTCATTCTTAAACTGTATCTAGTGAACCCATGTGTGGCCGAACAGAAAACATTGATAGTACTATTGGTTGACACCCCATTCGTTGGGAGGATTGCATCTCCCCTTGTGTGAATGTTTGTTATCTGTTTCCAGAACTTCTTAATGGTATGATAGACATTAAGACAATGAGGCACTAAGATATGTACCGACGGGTAATATCTTGAGAACAGAACATGTCGTCCGAAAGGAACTAGATACGGGTCCCATGGTTATCTTGAACTGTGAATTTTGTTGAACTTAACTGTCATATCATATGATTTAACTGAACTTTGCGAACTCACCAGCTTTGTGCTGACGTTTCAAACTCAAACCTTTTTGCAGGTAAACAGTAATAGCAGGTGAGGATGCACTTTTGGAGTACTTGCACTTGAATAAATTAGTTTTGTAATTAAATAAACTTAGTTGTAGACTGTAATGTGGATGTTAATGATGAACCTTCTAATGTATTTACTTTAAGTTAATCTGTGTGCTTGTGATATCGGATCAAGTAAGTCACCCCTCACCTTGGAGACATCACCACTATGCTTCCGCAACCAGTTTCAGTGACATCATCATACACGAGGTGATGAGAGGTGGGGGATGTGAAAGACACAGACAAACATGAACAACCGAGGGTTGTTGAGCACAAACACGAACACAGACACAGTCATTACACGAACTCACGTGCGGTATACGATATAGGTCGCCGGTGACCGACGCGCTACTACTTCAGGAGCTTACGCTTGTACTTGTTCATTTCACTAAGGTGAGTTTACGGCCCTCTTTAACTCTTTTCAAACGCTTTCAAATTGGGGGAGAAAACTTGTTACATCAAGTCAAACATTACTGTTATTACAAACATTTTTGGTGTATGATGGTTTATTGGACAAACATTAAGTGTTGAACTCGTAACAAGTCCTCACAAAGTCTTACCGTTAATGTACGAACAACGTGGTAGATTTGGATGGATCCATTAGGGTATGACCAACCCCATGGGGCACAATGTTGATTGGATGTCATAACCCGTGCAAACTCTGACCTAATTTACTGTGTGTACGAGACACAGTGGAGGCAAGGACAAACATGTCTAGTTCGGTAGTGACGCACTGACACTTGAAGCCTATGGCTCGGTACTAACATATGATAAACAGCATCACACTTTTATTACTATATGTATATCAAAACCTGTGAACTCACCAACAATTGTGTTGACACTTTTCTAGCTTGTATTCTAAGATAACTAGAGTGGCTAGCATGAGGACAGGAATGCACATCTTAAGGGACGAGCATTAGGTATCTACATGCATTCTGTCATGTCATTTTGAAAACAATTTAACTTTTATTGTGTTAAACAATGTTGTATTAAACTATTTACTCTTCCGCTGCATGATATGAAAATTATATTTTCCGCTGCAATATATTATAATTTCTGCTGCAAACTATTTTGAAATCGTATGTCAAACAGTGTTTGAAAAAGCATATAGAGGTGTTCTATATGACCTTGAGCTGTGATTCTGGCCACGTCACACCCACGTGAACTGACACCACGAGTGGGAATTTGGGGGTGTGACAGACTGGTATCAGAGCCTTGGTTATGGAGAACTAGGTTTGCATATAGTAAACTTAGACTATAGCCATTGCTCAACTCTAGACACTACACATAGAACTTGCACACCGATGTTATTATTGTTACTATTGAACTGTTGTTTACTAACTTGAGATTTACAGGATGGCCGACAACAACAATGATGTTAGGAGGAACCCGGGTAAACGCCCGGTAACCGACGAGCAGACTGCAGAGAGTCGACGACGAGTCGACAACATTGTGGCACAGGTGGACGCTGAGATGGATCGGCGCGCCAAGAGGATGATGCGTAACCGGCACTGGGGATAGTACCCTACCACCATTCAGGAGTGGATCATCGCAGAGAGAGTACCTCCGCCACGCTATCCCGGCGACACTTCGGCAGGCCATCGACTGCCACCACTCGATGTACCCCAGGAGTGGGCCTTCGCTGCGCACGTTGCCTTTATGCGACGTGAGTCTAGAACGAACGCTGAGTTATCGGACGAGGTCCGAGTTCTTCACGAGAAGAACGATCGCCTTGAGAGGCGTAATGACAGGTTGGAGGAGCAGATGGAGACCTTACGTCTCCAGATGGCCCAGCTGATGAGTCAGCACGGGAAAATGGTTGACATCATGCAGGAACACGACGGACGCATTACCGAGAATAGGGTCGCCAGTGAGGAGACTCATGCAATGGTTCTGGCTAGCGACGCCATGCTTAATGCATGGGTTGAGTAGTTTATTGTTGAGCCACCACCAGAAGACGAACCGCAGTTCGAGGCCGAGTACCTCGAAGAAGGGGACTTTGATGAGGATCCCAATGAGGATCCAGAGGAGGATGATGATGATGATGGAGATTCTGATAGTGACATTTCACATGTCACCATAGATTCAGATTAGTTGTACTGTTTATTTTATGTTTCTTTTTGTACTTGCCTAAACGATCGGGATGTGCTCGTAGAACTTGCATTATTATTCTCTTTTGAAATTATTGTACCCCGAAATCTTATATTAATGAGAATGATATTTTGATTTATTTATCGCATGATCTGATCATGGTTGATTGCTGACATGACATCTAACATAACATTTGATATGACATCTGACATGACATTTGGCTAACACTCTAACATGTGCTAACTAATACTCTATCCCTTATGTATAGAACCATATATGGCGGGAAGAGGACCGTACGCGCGTCCTGCTAGGCGAACCCTAGATGCAGCTGTCATAAAAATGATGGTTGACCGACGGGTCAACAAGGCAATCGCCGATTACGAAGCGAGTCGCCAACATAGCGAAACTAGTGGAAACAACAACGGTACTAACACTCGCCTAACGTGACTAACATAGTGTAGCTAACACGATACTAACACACGACATTGGTTTCTGACAAACAGGGTCACACGGCAGCAATGGCAAAGGATGTTCCTTTAAAACCTTCTTGAGCTGCCACCCCCACAAGTTCAAGGGAACTGAAGGAGCTGTCGGAATGCTCCGCTGGGTGGAGAAAGTTGAATCTGTGTTCGCCATGTGAGAATGTGCTGACGAGAACCAGGTCAAGTATGCAACCTGTACATTGGATGGACCGGCCCTCACATGGTGGAACACCCATGTGCAAACCCTGGGGTTGGAACTCCATGCCTTGGACTGATTTCACCAGATTACTACAGGAGGAATACTGTCCTCGAGATGAGATTAGGAAGATGGAAGCTGAATTTTGGGTCCTCAAGATGGTTGGATCAGAAATCGAGCAGTACTGCACTCGATTTCACGAACTGTGTAAACTATGCCCGGCAATGGTGACGCCGGAATACAAGAAGATCGAGCAGTTCATCAGTGGACTGCCTGAGCAAATCCAAAGCATGGTGACTGCTTCTGACCTCACCACTACCCAACCACTGATCAGACTGGCCCATAAACTGACTGATCAAGCTGTAGCACAAGGAAAGCTCCCCAAACGAGGTGAACATCTGAAGCCTCAGGAAAGTCAGAAGAGGAAGTGGGAACCCAGCGACCATCAATCTCATCACTCTCAACAACAACAACAACAACGATCTGTGTGACAATCCGACTTTTCACACTAACCTTGATAACGGGAGTTGGTGCTATCACAGGCCCAATAAGACCAATGAAGGTCCAACAGGCCCAACAAGGCCAATGAAGGCCCAATAAGGTCCATGAAGGCCCAGTAAAACCAAGAAAGATCCAATAAGATCAATTAAGGCCCAACAAGACAAGTTAGGCCCAAAGGAAACCAAGGAAGGCCCAACAAGGCCAAGGTAGACCAGGAAGGCCCATTAAGGCCCAATGAGGCCCAGTAAGGCTCAATGAGGCCTAAGGTAGGCCCAATGGTATATTGTGAGGCCCAAGTGGTTAGAAGTAAGGCCCAATTAGGATTTTTAGGCCAATTGAATTAATTGAGCCCAATAGTATTTAAATTGAACCAATTAGTGACAATTGGGATTTTTGGTGCAACTTTGTAAACCGAAATGTTTGGTAATCAAACAAAATCATATTAAAGGGATTAGAATTAAGTTAAATAATGTCTAGAGTATCTAAATTATGAAATTTCTACTTGTAAAAGAATAGAAGTGTAAATTTTGACTTTTATGAGTCAAAATTCGGAATTTGTGACAATTGGATTCTAATGGGACATTAAAATTATGTAATAACTGAAATTTATCAGTTATAATCATCGACTTAATGATCAGTAACCATTATCAGACGTTATGATCACAGTTATGGTCGAATTAATCACAATGTTAACTCAAAAGTCGAAACCGTTTGGGTATCATTATCAAATTCGCATCATTGGGTCATAATTCAAGAAATTGAAACTTCAGAACTTTAAATCGGCATAGTTAGAGGCTTTCCCATACATCAATTCGAAACAAGAAGACACGGAAGAAGGAAATCGATCGTAGGTCGGCCGAACATCAACACACAAATCGAACTACATCAATTGGGGATCAAATCAAGTAAGTAATCATTCTTATTCCTTCTAATAGGGCCGATTAAGGATAAGCACATCATAATTCCAGTTTTTATTATCGAATTGATAGAACCCGATTGCTAGGGTTCTTAACAAAGTCGGTTTTGGGGGTTTTCGATCAAAGGAGTTTAAGAATCGAATTAATTGATATAGAAAGCTTCATAAGGTACCGATTAAACTAAAGCATAGAACAATTTCTGGTTTAAACAACGATTTAATGGATTTCAATTCTAGGGTTCCTTATGTTCAACGAGTTTGGGGATTTCTATACAAATTGGTTTAAGAATCGAATTGAATAGTATGGGTAGGTTCAGAGGGTACCGATTAAGGGTATTGTTATAAAGATTTCATCAGAAGATATCGAATTGAATGATGTTGGATTAGGGTTCTTCGGTTAAAAATGAAGTTGGGGAATTCGAACTAGATGATCGGGATAATCAAAATTTATGGCACAGAAAGATTAGAAATACTATGATAGAAGAAAACCCTATGAATTTGCAGATTGATATCAGTTAATCGAACGGATTAGAGTTCGGGTTTGAGAACTCAAATTTCGAACATGTTAAGACTAGATTCATTGAGTTATGATGCTTAGTTTTCGAATTAAAATTAGGGATATACTCGATTGAATCCTAGTAACGAAAGCCCTATGATTTCATGGACTATAGAGATTGAATTCGTGGTCAATTAGAACTAGTATGCTTCGGCTATAATTATCAAGGGGGAAACCGGACCACTTATGTTTAAAACAATTTTTGAACCGGATCTGTTAACAAAAGATAGGCTAGATCAAGTGGTTTGAACTTGTGTGTGGGGGTGGGAGGTCCCGGTTTCGAACCTAGGGGCTGCCATGTTTTGGCATTTAAATCAAGTTTTTGATTTTTAACTATAACTTCTTCGTTTGAACTCCGTTTTAATCCATTCGAGTTGCGTTGGAACCGTAACGGGAATACGAACACATTGGAATGATAAAATCCATATTTTAATCCGAACACGAAATCGCGTATAATTACGTTTAATTTAATAAAATCAAATGTGATTTTATTTAAACAATTTCAAAAGCACGCGTACTTCCGTATGCCTAATTCTCACACTTTAACATACGTATGTTGATACGTATGTGATTTTAAGCACAAAACGATTATTCGAATAACGATAGGTTATTGTTTAAATCACAGATTCTTCGTAGAGGATTTCTACGCAAGTTCACACGTGTTTGATCATTCTACTGTTATCAAAGGTGCGTACACGGCCCCTTTCTTATTTTAAACTGTTTTGGGGGAGAAAACACGTGCAACAAACTGATTTTTAGATACATAACACTTGCATGAGTTATCTGTTTACATTATGTGAAAACATATCAACTTGAAAGTCCTTACACACCTCGAACCGTTTAGTTTGCTGTAATGCAAAGCGTGGTAGTTGGAAATAGATCTATTAGGTTTGACAAACCTCACCTGGTAGATGGGATCTACGCAGGTGTTTGACTGACCAAACACAATTTTACTATTGTTGTGATAGACAATAGTGGCAAGGCGAAAACATGCTATAGCATGGCAACTAGTCAGCTTCGGTGTCGAACACGTATGTAAATAGTTATATGACTAGCTATCATGACTGTGCAATTGTGATTATGTTATCTACAAACTTGTTATTCAAACTGATGTTTTGAACACTATGATTACTTAAAACCTGTGTTATGCACCAACCTTTGTGTTGACTTGATTTGCATGTTTTCTCAGGACGCTAAGGCGCGCGTAACAGCTGGCATGGACTAGGAAGATAGAGTCTCATGCATATAAACACTTTGAACATTTGAATTTGATTATTTCAGTATTTTGATTTGTAATGTTTTACTTATCAACAGTTTATTGGTTTTGATTTGAAACGCTTCCGCAACTTTTTGTAAACTCTGATTATTATGTTTGTTTTAAAGACCAACGTATGTTTTTGAAAATTCATATAGAGGTCTTCGCTATGTCTAATGATCTGAGATCCTGGTTTGTCACGTTCCCAAACGGTATGATTCCGTTAGTTGAAATTGGGGGTGTGACAGATTGGTATCAGAGCCATTGGTTATAGCGAACTAGGTTTGCATTTGTAGGCCTAGACTATGACTGTTAGACATTAGACACGCATGTTTACACCTACTGCTTAGAAATTACATATGACATTATGTAATTGATTTGCTTACGTATTCCATGGCACTGCACTTACATATGATATTATGTAACAGGCATGGCTTCATCATCAGTTCCTTATATTATCATTGATGATTCCGAGGACGAGGAGCCGATGGTTCCGGCACCACCATCATCACCACCACCACCCATTCCATCACCTCCACCATATGAGATGGAGGACTCCGATCCAGAGGAGGATCCGGAGGAAGACCCGGAGGAGGATCCGGAGGAGGATCCAGACGAGGATCCTGATGAGGATCCAGAGGAGGATCCAGACGAGGATCCAGTTGAGGATCCGGATGAAGATCCGGAGGAGGCACCATGGGTGAATACCCAGGGACTCTATGCTACAGGACCATCTACACATCCACCACCAGCACTGGACGCTCCTGAGCCTAAGAGGCAAAGGACGGACGCAGAGGAGATCGCCAAGTTGCGCGAGGACGTGGATACAGCAGAGGAGAAGCTCTATCAGAGATCTCAGGAGTTATGGGATGCCATTGAGAGGCAAGAGGAACTTGCCCAACTGGTTCATGACATGCGGGATGAGATGGTGAACATGATTGGTCGTTTAGAGGAGTCAGAGAACCGAGCCGAGATCTTGGAGGGCAGGATTGAAGCTTTGGAGGATTTAGTGGTAGTTGAGAATGAGGAACAGGATGAGGATGAGGATGAGGAGGAGGAACCAGCACCAGTTGCTGAGTCCGATCCTGAATCCACTGTTGAGGACGATTGATTCTCTTTCTTTTATTTCTGTTTTGTTTAAACTTATTAGGAACGGGTTGTGTTCCTACATTAGTAGTTTGAAATTTTGTATTTCATTTCAAAAGTATTGTACTCAAAGAAAGTTTCTATTTATGGAAGAATTATTGTTTGTTTCCAACAACTGTGTTGATTATATTACATGTTGTGTTTGTTGTTTTACTTACACATGTTACATTGGATTTTGACTTCGTGCTAACACTTCTTATAAATAGGAAACTGATGGCTGAGGGAAACGTACATATGACTGTTGCTGAGCTCAATGAGCTAATCAACAATAGAGTCGCAGAGGCTATTGCACAGTATGCTCAGACACACAACACAGGGCCACAGGGTCCAGCTGGGGGGTTGGTTAACCCACAAGTCTGCACGTTCAAGATGTTCTTGGACTGCAAACCTCACAACTTCAAAGGGTCGGAGGGAGCTATAGGACTTCTTCGATGGATTGAAAAAGTTGAATCTGTGTTCGAGATGTGCAACTGCCCGGATGACAACAAAGTGAAATTTGCTACTGGAACTTTGGAGGGTCCAGCCCTGACTTGGTGGAACTCCAATGTTCAGACCCTGGGGTTGGGTGAAGCAAATGCATTGACCTGGAACAAATTCAAAACCTTACTACAAGAGGAGTATTGTCCTCGTAGTGAAATGCAGAAGTTGGAAGAAGAGTATTGGCACCTCAAGATGGAGGGGTCAAACATTGAGGAATACACGACCAGATCGCATGAACTGGCCAGACTGCTTCCACACATGGCTACTCCAGCCAGTAAGTGGATCGAAAGGTACATTGGAGGACTAGTGCCTCAGATTCAAGGGTTGGTGACTTCAGCAAATCCCACCACTATCCAACAAGCTGTTCGTCTAGCACATCAGCTTACTGACCAGGCAGTGTTACAGGGGACTCTGCCCAAACGAACATCTGCTACCAAGGTAGGAGATCACAAGAGAAAGTGGGATAGTAACAACTTCAAGGGCAACAACCAACAATCACATCAGCAAAACAGGAAACAAGACTCAAACAAGTCTTATCATGGTTCAAGCAGTGGTCAGCAATCATCATCATCGGGGGGCTATATTGGTAAGCACCCCAAGTGCAACAGGTGTGGTTATCATCATGCGGGTAACCAATGTGACAGAGCTAAGTGCCAGAGGTGTGGCAAGATTGGGCACGCGGCTAAGGATTGTCGCGGAGAGCTGCAGAACAATAATAACAACCAGAACAATAACCAGAACACCGCTCAGAAAGGTTGTTTTGAGTGCGGCAAGATGGGGCATTTCAAGAAAGATTGCCCACAACTTAAGAAAGGCGGGGACAACAATGGTAATGGTAATGGAGGTGGCAACGGTAATGGAAATGGCACCAACAATAACAACAACAATAACAACAACAACAACGGTGCTAGAGGCAGGGCGTTTGTGATCGGAGGACGTCAAGCGCGGGAGGATCCCAACATTGTTACGGGTACGTTCCTCTTAAATAATCACTATGCCTCTATGTTATTTGACACCGGTGCCGATCGGAGCTTTGTATCTAGTTCACTTGTTAAGTTGCTAAATGTTAGTCCCACTGCCTTAGATAGTCCCTACACTGTGGAATTAGCTGATGGTAAGTTGATTGTAGTAGAAAACATTTATAAGGGATGTATTCTTGATTTGATGGGTCAGACATTAGAGATTGATTTGATGCCTATAGCCCTAGGCAGTTTTGATGTAGTTATTGGCATGGACTGGTTGTCTAAGAACCAGGCTGAAATTGTATGCCATGAAAAGATTGTCCGCATACCTCTTCCGCAGGGAGAGACATTATATGTACAAGGCGAGAAGAGCAGTACGCCACTGCGCCTCATATCTTGTATGAAAGCACACAAATGTCTGCGGAAAGGTCATACGGCAGTTATAGCACTTATAACTGAAAAGCCGGTAGCTGAGAAGAAACTTGAAGATATACCTATAGTTTGTGAATTTCCGGAGGTATTTCCAGAAGACTTGCCGGGATTACCGCCTGTGAGACAGGTGGAATTCCGAATCGATCTTACACCAGAAGCAGCACCGATAGCTAGGGCGCCTTATCGACTTGCACCGTCAGAGATGCAAGAGTTATCCACACAATTGCAAGAGTTGTTGGATAAGGGTTTCATACGACCTAGTTTTTCACCGTGGGGAGCTCCAGTATTGTTTGTAAAGAAGAAAGACGGGACTTTTCGTATGTGTATTGATTACCGGGAATTGAACAAGGTTACTATCAAGAACCGGTATCCGTTACCCAGGATTGACGATCTGTTCGATCAGTTGCAAGGTTCGAGTTACTACTCGAAGATTGATCTCAGGTCGGGTTATCATCAACTAAGAGTTCAGGAGGAGGATATTCCGAAGACAGCATTCAGAACACGATATGGCCATTATGAGTTCTTGGTCATGCCATTTGGGTTAACAAACGCTCCAGCTGTATTCATGGATCTCATGAATCGTGTTTGTAAACCTTACCTGGATAAGTTTGTCATTGTTTTCATCGATGACATTCTCATCTATTCAAAGTCTGAGGAGGAACATGCTGAACATCTTCGATTACTACTAGAGCTGTTGAAACAGGAACAACTGTACGCTAAGTTCTCGAAATGTGATTTCTGGATGCGAGAAGTACAGTTCTTGGGGCATATAGTTAATGAAAAGGGTATACATGTTGATCCAGCGAAGATTGAAGCGATTAAGAATTGGGAAGCGCCAAAGACCCCTACCGAGGTACGACAATTCCTTGGTTTGGCGGGTTATTATCGACGATTCATTGAGGGTTTCTCAAAGATCGCTCAACCACTTACAGCTCTGACGCACAAAGGAACAAAGTATAACTGGACGGATAAACAAGAAGCTGCATTCCAGTTATTGAAACAGAAGCTTTGCAGTGCACCAATTCTATCTTTACCGGAAGGAACGGAAGACTTTGCGGTGTATTGTGACGCATCTGGACAGGGTTTAGGATGTGTGTTGATGCAACGGGATAAGGTGATCGCTTATGCTTCCAGACAACTACGAACACACGAAAAGAATTACACTACTCATGACTTGGAGTTAGGAGCAGTGGTTTTTGCTTTGAAGATTTGGAGGCATTATCTGTATGGAACTAAGTGTACCATCTACACTGATCATAAGAGTTTGCAGCATATCTTTGATCAGAAGGAGCTTAATATGAGACAACGACGATGGGTTGAGTTGTTGAACGATTATGAGTGTGCGATTAAGTATCACCCGGGAAAGGCTAATGTCGTAGCCGATGCTTTGAGCAGAAAAGATACAACGGGAACAAGACGGGTTCGTGCACTTATGATGACAATACATACTGATTTACCTGACAAGGTACATAGTGCTCAGATTGAGGCTTTGAAAACGGAAAACTTAGTACCGGAATCTTTACGAGGAATGGAAGAACAATTGAATGTTAAACCTGATGGAATTCGTTATTTCACTAACCGAATGTGGATACCTTTATATGGAGGTTTAAGAGAACTCGTGATGGACGAAGCGCACAAGTCTAGATATTCAGTCCATCCGGGATCAGACAAGATGTACCATGACTTGAAGGCACTGTATTGGTGGCCTCATATGAAAGCTGATATTGCTAAGTACGTTAGCAAATGTTTGACTTGTTCGAAAGTCAAAGTTGAATATCAGAAGCCATCTGGTCTACTGCAACAACCAGAGATACCGATGTGGAAATGGGAACAGATTTCGATGGATTTCATTACTAAATTACCCCGTACACCGAGTGGTTGTGATACGATATGGGTAATTGTCGATCGATTAACGAAATCTGCACACTTCTTAGCGATCAAAGAAACTGACAAGATGGAGAAGTTGACTCGTATTTACATTAAGGAAATAGTAGCACGGCATGGTGTGCCAATCTCTATTATATCAGATCGGGATGCCCGATTTACTTCCAACTTTTGGAAATCTCTTCATAAGTCATTGGGGACTCGCTTGGATATGAGTACCGCTTATCATCCACAGACCGACGGTCAAAGTGAACGAACGATTCAAACGCTCGAGGATATGTTACGAGCTTGTGTAATTGACTTTGGTGATAGCTGGGAGAATCATTTACCGTTGGTGGAATTCTCTTACAACAATAGTTATCATACAAGTATTCAAGCAGCACCGTTTGAAGCGTTGTATGGTCGCAAATGTCGTTCACCAGTTTGCTGGGCTGAAGTTGGTGACAGTCAGTTAACAGGTCCTGAACTGGTGCACGAAACAACAGAGAAGATAGTTCAAATTCGGAACCGTATGGCAGCGGCTCGGGATCGACAGAAGAGTTATGCAGACAAACGTCGTAAACCGTTGGAATTTCAAGTAGGAGATCGAGTTCTTCTAAAGGTATCTCCTTGGAAAGGTGTGATACGATTTGGCAAGCGCGGGAAGCTTAGTCCACGTTACGTAGGACCTTTTGAGATTCTGAAAAGGATTGGTCCGGTTGCGTATCAACTCAAACTACCGGAAGAACTCAGTGGAGTTCATGATGTTTTTCATGTGTCGAACTTAAAGAAATGTCTTTCTGACGAGACATTGATTGTACCGTTGGAAGAAATACAAGTAGATGAACAATTGCGATTCATTGAAGAACCAGCAGAAATCATGGACCGAGAGGTCAAACAATTGAAGCAAAGCAAAATTCCGATAGTCAAAGTCCGATGGAATTCAAGACGGGGTCCTGAATTCACATGGGAACGAGAAGATCAAATGATGAAGAAATATCCTCATCTATTCAAAACAGCTACTGCTAACACGGAGAGCGCACGTTAAATTTCGGGACGAAATTTCCTTCAACAAGGGGATGACGTGATGCTTTCACACATCAACACTGCAAATTTCAAACTGTAAGCACAAACGTTTTATTTATTCAATTGATTTTGATTTTGTTACAAATATTTGTGCTACATTACATTCTATATGTTTTATGTGCTACATTTCATAGGTTACATGTTATGGTAGTACATACATGATTGGTTACATACACTTTGCTATGTGCGGGGTTGCATAGTACAAACAGTTTCAGACACTCACTATGTGTGAGGTTACACAACACAGTATGATCAAACACAAACAGTCACAGTTAGGTGAACTAACTAGTGTACACGCAAAACAGTTACATTGAACGATCACAATTGAGTTGTGATGTTGCAAGCATTAGACTTTGTGTGTGAGTACACACAAGCACACAGAATGATCAAATCACACTAACACGTACGATTTAAACTCGTAAGTAGTTTCCTAACTACTCTTAACACTTGCTAATTTTCGGGACGAAAATTCCTTCAACAAGGGGATGATGTGACAATCCGACTTTTCACACTAACCTTGATAACGGGAGTTGGTGCTATCACAGGCCCAATAAGACCAATGAAGGTCCAACAGGCCCAACAAGGCCAATGAAGGCCCAATAAGGTCCATGAAGGCCCAGTAAAACCAAGAAAGATCCAATAAGATCAATTAAGGCCCAACAAGACAAGTTAGGCCCAAAGGAAACCAAGGAAGGCCCAACAAGGCCAAGGTAGACCAGGAAGGCCCATTAAGGCCCAATGAGGCCCAGTAAGGCTCAATGAGGCCTAAGGTAGGCCCAATGGTATATTGTGAGGCCCAAGTGGTTAGAAGTAAGGCCCAATTAGGATTTTTAGGCCAATTGAATTAATTGAGCCCAATAGTATTTAAATTGAACCAATTAGTGACAATTGGGATTTTTGGTGCAACTTTGTAAACCGAAATGTTTGGTAATCAAACAAAATCATATTAAAGGGATTAGAATTAAGTTAAATAATGTCTAGAGTATCTAAATTATGAAATTTCTACTTGTAAAAGAATAGAAGTGTAAATTTTGACTTTTATGAGTCAAAATTCGGAATTTGTGACAATTGGATTCTAATGGGACATTAAAATTATGTAATAACTGAAATTTATCAGTTATAATCATCGACTTAATGATCAGTAACCATTATCAGACGTTATGATCACAGTTATGGTCGAATTAATCACAATGTTAACTCAAAAGTCGAAACCGTTTGGTATCATTATCAAATTCGCATCATTGGGTCATAATTCAAGAAATTGAAACTTCAGAACTTTAAATCGGCATAGTTAGAGGCTTTCCCATACATCAATTCGAAACAAGAAGACACGGAAGAAGGAAATCGATCGTAGGTCGGCCGAACATCAACACACAAATCGAACTACATCAATTGGGGATCAAATCAAGTAAGTAATCATTCTTATTCCTTCTAATAGGGCCGATTAAGGATAAGCACATCATAATTCCAGTTTTTATTATCGAATTGATAGAACCCGATTGCTAGGGTTCTTAACAAAGTCGGTTTTGGGGGTTTTCGATCAAAGGAGTTTAAGAATCGAA
Source organism: Mikania micrantha (assembly GCA_009363875.1). Classification (NCBI taxonomy): domain Eukaryota; kingdom Viridiplantae; phylum Streptophyta; class Magnoliopsida; order Asterales; family Asteraceae; genus Mikania; species Mikania micrantha. Next base: position 57,224,568 of record CM018680.1, on the reverse strand, counting down.
TTAATTGATATAGAAAGCTTCATAAGGTACCGATTAAACTAAAGCATAGAACAATTTCTGGTTTAAACAACGATTTAATGGATTTCAATTCTAGGGTTCCTTATGTTCAACGAGTTTGGGGATTTCTATACAAATTGGTTTAAGAATCGAATTGAATAGTATGGGTAGGTTCAGAGGGTACCGATTAAGGGTATTGTTATAAAGATTTCATCAGAAGATATCGAATTGAATGATGTTGGATTAGGGTTCTTCGGTTAAAAATGAAGTTGGGGAATTCGAACTAGATGATCGGGATAATCAAAATTTATGGCACAGAAAGATTAGAAATACTATGATAGAAGAAAACCCTATGAATTTGCAGATTGATATCAGTTAATCGAACGGATTAGAGTTCGGGTTTGAGAACTCAAATTTCGAACATGTTAAGACTAGATTCATTGAGTTATGATGCTTAGTTTTCGAATTAAAATTAGGGATATACTCGATTGAATCCTAGTAACGAAAGCCCTATGATTTCATGGACTATAGAGATTGAATTCGTGGTCAATTAGAACTAGTATGCTTCGGCTATAATTATCAAGGGGAAACCGGACCACTTATGTTTAAAACAATTTTTGAACCGGATCTGTTAACAAAAGATAGGCTAGATCAAGTGGTTTGAACTTGTGTGTGGGGGTGGGAGGTCCCGGTTTCGAACCTAGGGGCTGCCATGTTTTGGCATTTAAATCAAGTTTTTGATTTTTAACTATAACTTCTTCGTTTGAACTCCGTTTTAATCCATTCGAGTTGCGTTGGAACCGTAACGGGAATACGAACACATTGGAATGATAAAATCCATATTTTAATCCGAACACGAAATCGCGTATAATTACGTTTAATTTAATAAAATCAAATGTGATTTTATTTAAACGATTTCAAAAGCACGCGTACTTCCGTATGCCTAATTCTCACACTTTAACATACGTATGTTGATACGTATGTGATTTTAAGCACAAAACGATTATTCGAATAACGATAGGTTATTGTTTAAATCACAGATTCTTCGTAGAGGATTTCTACGCAAGTTCACACGTGTTTGATCATTCTACTGTTATCAAAGGTGCGTACACGGCCCCTTTCTTATTTTAAACTGTTTTGGGGGAGAAAACACGTGCAACAAACTGATTTTTAGATACATAACACTTGCATGAGTTATCTGTTTACATTATGTGAAAACATATCAACTTGAAAGTCCTTACACACCTCGAACCGTTTAGTTTGCTGTAATGCAAAGCGTGGTAGTTGGAAATAGATCTATTAGGTTTGACAAACCTCACCTGGTAGATGGGATCTACGCAGGTGTTTGACTGACCAACACAATTTTTACTATTGTTGTGATAGACAATAGTGGCAAGGCGAAAACATGCTATAGCATGGCAACTAGTCAGCTTCGGTGTCGAACACGTATGTAAATAGTTATATGACTAGCTATCATGACTGTGCAATTGTGATTATGTTATCTACAAACTTGTTATTCAAACTGATGTTTTGAACACTATGATTACTTAAAACCTGTGTTATGCACCAACCTTTGTGTTGACTTGATTTGCATGTTTTCTCAGGACGCTAAGGCGCGCGTAACAGCTGGCATGGACTAGGAAGATAGAGTCTCATGCATATAAACACTTTGAACATTTGAATTTGATTATTTCAGTATTTTGATTTGTAATGTTTTACTTATCAACAGTTTATTGGTTTTGATTTGAAACGCTTCCGCAACTTTTTGTAAACTCTGATTATTATGTTTGTTTTAAAGACCAACGTATGTTTTTGAAAATTCATATAGAGGTCTTCGCTATGTCTAATGATCTGAGATCCTGGTTTGTCACGTTCCCAAACGGTATGATTCCGTTAGTTGAAATTGGGGGTGTGACAATCTGCACCTGCAAGAGCTTTCACTGCCACTCAACCCGATGATAAGGGGAAGGGCGTATATCAAGGGAAATACCCCTTGTGCACCCGCTGTTCATATCACCACTCAGGTCAATGCGAGCGATACCATTGCTTGCGGTGTGGAAGACATGGCCATATGGCCAAAGTTTGCAGGTCCAAATTCCCCAACAACAACAACAACTCCAACCACAACCAGAACACTCTTAGGGGGTGTTACGAATGCGGAAAGCCGGGTCACATGAGCAGGGATTGCCCTCAGTTGAAGAAAGCCGGCGGCGGAGCGGCGAAAGGCCGAGAATTTGTGATTAGCTCGGGGGAAGCCAAGGACGACCCCAACTTCGTAACCGGTACGTTTCTTTTAAATAATGCATATGCTAGTATATTATTTGATATCGGTGCCGATTGGAGCTTTATATCTAGTGAGTTTAGTGAATTGCTAGATATTAACCCAACACCACTAGACTTTAAGTATACCGTAGAGTTAGCCGACGGCAAGCTAATTGAGACACAACACATCTTTCGAGGATGCGTCATGGTGTTGGCGGATCACGAACTCGAAATCGATTTGATGCCGGTAACTCTCGGGAGCTTCGATGTGGTCGTTGATATGGATTGGTTATCCGCAAACCAAGCTGAGATCGTGTGCAACGAGAAGATCGTACGAGTAACGTTACAGAACGGAGAACAGATCTCGATTCAGGGAGAACGACGGGGAGTACCTCTAAACATCATGTCATGCATGAAGGCAAACAAGTACCTTCAGAAGGGATACACTGCAAAACTAGCCCTCATCGCATAACAACCAAAGAAAGAGAGGAAGATTGAGGACATCAACGTAGTCCGTGATTTTCCCGAAGTATTTCCCAAAGATCTACCTGGACTACCACCACAAAGACAAGTCGAGTTCCAAATAGACCTCACTCCTGGAGCAGCCCCGATTGCCAAAGCTCCATACAGACTAGCACCGACTGAGATGCAAGAACTGTCTAACCAGTTGCAGGAACTGTTAGACAAGGGATTCATCAGACCGAGCTTCTCACCATGGGGAGCACCAGTGTTGTTTGTAAAGAAGAAAGACGGATCATTCCGTATGTGCATTGACTACAAGGAACTGAACAAGGTGACGATCAAGAATCGATACCCACGACCGCGAATAGACGACTTGTTTGACCAACTGCAAGGGTCAAGCTACTATTCAAAAATAGATTTGAGATCGGGTTACCATCAACTGAGAATACAGTAGAACGATATTCCTAAGACTGCCTTTAGGACTCGATACGGACACTACGAATTTTTAGTTATGCCGTTCGGACTGACCAATGCACCAGCTGTATTCATGGATCTCATGAATAGAGTATGCAAGCCTTACCTTGACAAATTCGTAATAGTATTCATTGACGACATTCTGATTTACTCAAGGAACCAGGAGGAACATGCTGAACATCTGAGGCTAGTCTTGGAATTATTGAAGAAAGAGCCCCTATACGCGAAGTTTTCAAAGTGTGACTTTTGGATTCGCGAAGTCCAATTTCTTGGACATGTGGTTAACGGACAAGGGATACACGTAGACCCAGCCAAAATTGAAGCCATCAAGAACTGGGAAGCACCCAAGACTCCAACTGAGGTGCGACAATTCCTAGGCCTGGCTGGGTACTACAGAAGATTTATTGAAGGATTTTCAAAGATCGCTCAGTCACTAACCTCCCTAACACATAAAGACAAGAAGTTCGATTGGGGAGAGAAACAGGAGTATGCTTTCAACTTGTTGAAGCAGAAGCTATGCACTGCACCCATACTATCCTTACCGGAAGGATGCGATGAATTCGTGGTGTATTGCGACGCCTCGAAACAGGGACTCGGTTGTGTATTGATGCAACGCGAGAAGGTTATCGCCTACGCTTCACGACAACTGAAGGTGCATGAGAAGAATTACACGACTCATGACCTTGAGTTGGGAGCCGTGGTGTTTGCTATGAAGATCTGGCAACACTATCTATACGGCACAAAATGCACCATCTTTACCGATCATAAGAGTTTACAACACATCTTCGACCAGAAAGAGCTGAACATGAGACAACGAAAATGGGTTGAACTTATAGGCGATTACGATTGCGCTATCAAATACCACCCTGTTAAAGCAAACGTAGTGGCTGACGCGTTGAGCCGGAAAGAAACAACCAAACGTGTGCGTGCTCTACAACTCACAATTCACTCTGAATTGCCACAACAAATTTGAAACGCACAACAAGAAGCTCTGAAGGTCAAGAATCTCACTCAGGAATCCTTGCGTGGCATGGACAAACACATGGAGGTGAAGGCCGACGGAGCATACTATGTTAAGGATCGAATCTGGATTCCACACCACGGAAGACTGAGAAATGTTGTGATGGACGAAGCTCACAAGAGCCGGTACTCTATAAATCCGGGCTCTGACAAAATGTATCATGATCTGAAGACAAGTTACTGGTGGCCGAACATGAAATCGGAGATAGCAACTTACGTAAGTAAGTGTTAAACATGCTCAAAAGTCAAGGTTGAGTACCAGAAGCCATCAGGGTTACTTCAACAGCCTGAGATACCACTGTGGAAATGGGAGCAGATTTCCATGGACTTCATAACTAAATTGCCAAAGACGGCAAGTGGTTGCGATACCATTTGGGTTATCGTAGACCGATTGACAAAGTCTGCAAACTTTTTGCCTATTAAAGAGACTAACAAGCTAGACAAACTCACTCGTATCTATCTAAAGGAAGTGGTTACTCGACATGGAGTGCCAATCTCAATAATCTCTGATCGCGATAGTCGATTTACTTCGCATTTCTGGAAGTCCTTGCATAAGGCTTTAGGTATGAGATTGGACATGAGTACCGCTTACCACCCGCAGACTGATAGGCAGAGTGAACGAACCATACAAACCCTGGAAGACATGCTCCGAGCATGTGTTATTGATATTGGTAGTAGCTGGGAGACTCATCTACCGTTATTTGAGTTCTCATAAAACAATAGCTACCACACTAGCATCCATGCTGCACCATTCGAGGCACTTTACGGACGTAAGTGTCGATCACCCATCTGTTGGGCGGAAGTTGGAGACAGCCAACTAACTGGACCCGAACTAGTGCACGAAACAACTGAGAAGATCGTGCAGATACGCAAACGAATGGCAGCAGCTCGGGACAGACAAAAAAGCTATGCTGACAAACGACGCAAACTGTTAGAATTCCAGGTGGGAGACAGGGTGTTACTCAAAGTCTCGCCCTGGAAGGGAGTCATTCGGTTTCGAAAACGAGGAAAGTTGAACCCTCGTTACATTGGACCCTTTGAGATCACAAAATGAGTAGGCCCGGTAGCCTACGAACTGAACCTGCTAGACGAGCTGAGCAGCGTACACAACGTATTTCATATCTCGAATCTCAAGAACTGTTTATCTGATGAGACGCTAGTTATACCTCTTGAGGAGATACAGATCGACGAACAACTAAACTTCGTTGAGGAACCGGTGGAGATCATGGACCAGGAAACCAAGAAACTCAAGCTCAGCAAGATGCCGATCGTAAAGGTGCGATGGAATTCGCGCCGTGCACCGGAATTCACGTGGGAACGTGAAGACCAGATGAAACAGAAGTACCCACACCTGTTCGCGGAACAAACAAACACTGGCAACACGAGTTGAATTTCGGGACGAAATTCTTTCTAACAAGGGGAGGATGTGACACCCCGTAATTTCCAGGTCAGCTTTTATTTATTTAAATGTTTATTTAAGTACTATTTGTACACGTGGTACTAGAATTAGTTAAATTTAGTGTGACACGTGGCACGACAGTACGAACACCGACACATGACTAGATAATTCGAGGAATTATCGACAAACAGCACACACGTGTCAAAACACACGAACGTTGGTGAACGTCTAGCACATTGTGTTGCACAACACTCGAAACCTCACGAAACACTCACACATTGAACTTGGAAGTTCAAACGAGGCCAAAAAATAGTTCGGAAGCGTGAAAACGGTGACGAACGAATCAAATCCATTAAAATAGGCTTATTGGGCTCTTTAGGGACCCATCGCGGTACGCGATGGCCCAACAGGAGGCTGGTAGCGGTACACGACAGGCGTCGCGGGGAGTTGACTCCCGAATTCCTTCGCGTATCGTGAAGAATCTCTTTTGCCTATTATCGTGGTACGCGACGAGTGTCAGACGGCAGATCTTTATAAAACCAAGATGCCATCATGTCTAAGCCACCCTATTTCCTCTTCTCGAGTTCTAGACCACTCCAACTCGTCTTGCCCACCAGAAAACCAAATTTCTTCACTGTTAGAAGCCATTCTTGAAGCTTAGATGTCCATTGGAAGACTTGGGAGCTTGAAGGAAGGAGTGAAGATGTCACACCCCCACCTCTCGTCACCTCGTGTATGATGATGTCACTAAAACTGGTTACGGAAGCATAGTGGTGATGTCTCCGAGGTTAGGGGTGACTTACTTGATCCGATATCACAAGCACACAGATTAACTTAAAGTAAATACATTAGAAGGTTCGTCATTAACATCCACATTACAGTCTACAACTAAGTTTATTTAATTACAAAACTAATTTATTCAAGTGCAAGTACTCCAAAAGTGTGTCCTCACCGTCGATTACTGTTTACCTGCAAAAAGGTTTGAGTTTGAAACGTCAGCACAAAGCTGGTGAGTTTGCAAAGTTCAGTTAAATCATATGATATGACAGTTAAATTCAACAAAATTCACAGTTCAAGATAACCATGGGACCCGTATGTAGTTCCTTTCGGACGATATGTTCTGTTCTCAAGATATTACCCATCGGTACATATCTTAGTGACGCATTGTCTTAATGTCTATCATACCATTAAGAAGTTCTGGAAACAGATAACAAACATTCACATAAGGGGAGATGCAATCCTTCCAGCGAATGGGGTGTCAACCATTAGTACTATCAATGTTTTCTGTTCGGCCACACATGGGTTCACTAAATACAGTTTAAGAATGAGGACTTTTAGTTCCATGATAGAGTTCAGTTCTACAGGCAAAATCCCATGAAATCCACAAGTTCTAAACAATCACATGAAATCACAAAGATAACAGTGACACATATCATGTGAGCAAGAAAAGTTCAGCAGTTATACCCCGATGTTTATAAAACATTAAAAAGAACAGGGGTTGTACGAAACGCACCTGATGATATAAAGGTAGCAGAATATCTCCCAACTGATAATAAAGGGTGATTCTGCATTTAGTTATGTTTAATGAGTTATTTATGTTCTAGTTTACTGATTAGATCTTTTTGAACGTTCAATGTCAAAGACATTGCTTTGCAAGTCATCAAACCGATATTAAGTATTTAATTGATTAATTTGTTATCATATCATACAATGTATGATAATGTAGGAACCTACATTGCATTAGATTCCTAATACAAGGTTGATGATACTCTTGATTAATCAGAATAATCTCGGATTAATCAAATAGTTAATGTTGTTGATTATAATGCTAAAACAGTTTCTAGATGGTTTAATGGCTTAGAAATGATTAATCATTGTTATTGATTACCCAAATATCATGAAATATCACAATGTAGCACTAGAATAGGTGTAATAACCAGGTTTAACATACTAATCTGACTGTTATCATAAACATCAGATAATCGTTCCAATGAGTATGTTAATGATCGTGATTAGTTTAAAACACTTGGATTTAACCTTGCATTTCAATGATTAATCCAACTAATCACCTACATTGTTATAATCAAATGGATTAAACCATTATAATTATGAGTATGGTTTCAAGCAAATCGGCCATTACAACGCATCAAAACAAGGATTTAACCGTTAAAACATCGTGTTCTTCATTTATAATCAATCCTAGCCATCATCTAGGCAATAATCAACAATCCTAACTATCTCATTATGTTCAAAATCAAGATCTAATCAATCATTATGAAACTAGAAGGTTAAAATGAACCGTTACCTAATCTGACGGATTTCTGCGGGTAAAACAGCGATCTAGACTTGTAAATACGATCCCTGGTGCGATCCACACAATTAGGAGGCTTCAAAATGGTGTTTGAATGATGAAAATATGGATTTGGGTCGTTCAAAAGTCGAGCAGAACGAGTAGAAGAAGAAATATGTTGATCCCCATGCGATCTGATCCTTTTCAAGGATTTTTGCCGACATAAGGACCCGGGCGCACCGCCCCAGCTCGGCGTGTGGCCCGGGGCGTACCGCCCCACGGGTTTTCTTCCAATTTTTGATTTTAAACTTCATTTCGTGATTCCGGACAATCCGTAACTCCGTTTCGCGCACGGTTTTCGCCCACGTTCATCATTTTTCACATACTATCAACTTGTAATGATTAAAATTGCTAAGTCATCGTAGATTTCAAGCACGACCAAATGTGCTCACGTCATTAATGCCGAATTTTCCGTACGCAACTGTCACAGTTTCCTTCTGTTAGAGAAATTTCGTCCCGAAATTTAGTGATGACTTACTATATGACAATCGTTTATGAGAATAGATGTGGGTACTTTGATTTCATTTGATCTTCACGTTCCCATGTATATTCGGGTCCACGTTGCGAATTCCATCGCACTTTAACGATTGGTATGCGGTTACGTTTCAGCACTTTCATTTCTCGATCCATTACCTCTACTGGTTCTTCACTGAACTGAAGTTTTTCATCAATATGAATATCTTCTAGAGGTACGATCAATGATTCATCAGTCAGGCACTTCTTCAGATTGGATATGTGAAAAACATCGTGAATGTTACTAAGTTCAGGAGGTAACTCAAGTTTGTAGGCAACTGATCCAATTCGTTCAAGAATTTTGAATGGCCCTACAAATCTTGGTGAAAGTTTACCTCTCTTCCCGAATCTGAAAATGTCTTTCCAAGGTGATACTTTCAACCTTACTCGATCACCTATTTGGAATTCTAACGGTCTACGACGATTATCAACATAACTCTTTTGACGATCGCGAGAAGTTTTAATTCGTTCCTGAATGAGTGCGATCTTATCAGTTTTTTCCTGAATAAATTCTGGGCCTATGATTTGACTTTCACCTACCTCTGACCAACAGATAGGTGATCTGCACTTGTGTCCATAAAGTGTTTCAAATGGAGCGCATTGAATACTGGTATGGTAACTGTTATTGTATGAAAATTCAACAAGTGGAAGATGAATATCCCAGCTAACTCCAAAATCAATCACACAGCTTTTGAGCATGTCTTCAAGAGTATGATTCGTTCGTTCAGTCTGCCCGTCGGTTTGTGGATGATAAGCTGTGCTCATATTGATTTGCGTGCCCAGAGATTTTTGAAGAGTTTGCCAAAATCGTGACATAAATCGACTATCTCTGTCAGACATAATAGAGATGGGTACTCCGTGTCGAGATACAATCTCATTAACATAGAGTTTAGCGAGTCGATCCATAGAATAATCTTCTCGGATGGGTAAGAAATGCGCAGATTTTGTAAGGCGATCGACGATAACCCATATAGAGTCATGATTACGTGATGTTCTGGGTAATTTAGTGATGAAATCCATAGAGATTTGATCCCATTTCCACATGGGAATCTCAGGTTGTTGTAATAACCCAGAAGGTCGTTGATGTTCAGCCTTAAATTTGAGACATATTAAACATTGATCCACGTATTCAGCTATTTGTTTCTTCATTCCAGGCCACCAGTAAAAATCATTGAGATCTTTATACATTTTATCAGCACCTGGATGAATAGAATACCTGGATTTATGCGCCTCATCCAAGATAATTGTTCTAGAGCTACCGAAGCAAGGAATCCACATTCGGTTTTTGAAATACAACAGTCCATCATTTTTGGTATCGAGTTTCTTATCTAATCCTCTCAGTCCCTCAGCAGAATAGTTCGTTGCTTGTAAAGCTTGTTGCTGAGCGTCTTTAATTTGAGGAATTAGACTGGTTTGAATAGTCATACCTAACGCTTTCACACGTAAAGGTTTGACTCGTTCCTTGCGACTCAAGGCATCAGCTACGACATTCGCCTTACCTGGGTGATAACAAATTTCACAGTCATAGTCGTTTAGAAGTTCAACCCATCGCCTATGTCGCATGTTCAACATTTTTTGATCTAGAATGTGTTGGAGGCTTTTGTGATTAGTGTATATAATACATTTAGTTCCGTATAAATAATGTCTCCAAATCTTGAGTGCTAACACCACTGCACCAAGTTCTAGATCATGTGTGGTATAGTTCTTCTCATGTACTTTCAGTTGTCGAGAAGCGTAAGCCATTACCTTATCCTTCTGCATTAGGACACACCCAAGACCTTGACGAGAAGCATCACAGTATACTGTGAAATTATCAGTACCTTCCGGTAATGCCAAGATAGGTGCGTTGCAGAGTTTGTGTTTCAACAGTTGGAACGCCTCCTCTGGTTGAGAATCCCATATAAAAGGTTGATTCTTTTGGGTCAATGTGGTGTGTGGCAAGGCTATTTTTGAGAAGTTCTTGATAAACCGGCGATAATAACCTGCCAATCCCAAGAATTGACGTATTTCAGTCGAGGTTCGTCGTGTCTCCCACTGTTTCACCGCTTGAATCTTACTGGGATCCACTTGAATACCGTTCTCATTCACAACATGCCCGAGAAATTGAACTTCTCGTAACCAGAACTCACACTTGGAGAACTTGGCATATAATTTCTCATGTGCCAAAAGTTCTAGAATTAATTTCAAGTGCTGAGCATGTTCTTGTTGATTTCGAGAATAAATGAGAATATCATCAATAAACACAATCACAAATTTATCCAGATAAGGTCTACATACTCGATTCATCAGATCCATGAAAACTGCTGGTGCATTTGTTAAACCAAACGGCATTACAAGAAATTCGTAATGTCCGTATCGGGTTCGGAAAGCAGTTTTAGGAACATCATCGTCATGGATTCGCAACTGATGGTATCCGGATCTCAAATCAATTTTTGAGAAGTAAGTAGCACCTTGTAGTTGATCAAACAGATCATCAATACGAGGTAGTGGATAACGGTTTTTGATTGTCAATTTATTGAGTTCCCGATAGTCAATGCACATTCTGAATGAACCATCCTTCTTTTTCACAAAAAGAATTGGTGCTCCCCAGGATGAGAAACTAGGTCTGATAAAACCTTTGTCTAACAGTTCTTGCAATTGACCTGAAAGTTCTTGCATTTCTGATGGTGCAAGCCGATACGGGGCTTTAGCAACAGGTGCTGCACCAGGAATCAATTCAATCCGAAATTCAACTTGTCTCACTGGGGGTAATCCTGAGATATCCTCAGGAAATACTTCAGGAAAATATTTGACTACTGTGATGTCTGTGATTCGTTTGGGTGAAGAGTTGTGCTCAGTCACGTGTGCCAGAAAAGCATAACAGCCTTTCCTTAAGAATTTCTGAGCTCGCATACAAGATATGATACCAAGTTTTCTACCTGCTCGTTCTCCTTGAACTATCGGTGTATTACCGTTAGGTAATGGAATACGGATCATCTTGTTTTGACACACAACTTCCGCTTGGTTATCAAAAAGCTAGTCCATACCAACAACGACACCAAAGCTCCCAAGCTCAATTGGAAGTAGATTGACATTAAAAAGATGATCATTCAAATTCAAGGAACATCCTTGAATAACACTGTTAGTTTTGATTAACTTGCCATTAGCAAGTTCAATAACATAAGGAGTTTCTAGGTCTACCATAGGCAATGAAATTAATGATGCGAATTCAGGAGAGATAAAACTTTTATATGCCCCTGTATCAAAGAGAACTGATGTGTAAAGATTATTAAAAAGAAACGTACCAGTAACAATATTTGCATCATTTCTCGCCTCGGTCGCACCAATCTGAAAAGCTCTCCCTCTAGCTTCAGTTCCCGGATTGGTGTTATTGTTTGGACAGTTTCGCATGAGATAGTCCGGGCTTCCACATTTGTAGCATGACCGGTTGGTTCGAGTGGTTTGTCGTGGTGCTTGATTTTGTGGTTGAGCAGGAAAGTTGCAATATTTAGCATAATGTCCAACTCTGTTACAGTTCAGACAAACAGGTCATGGTCCCGTGTGATGGAGTGGACACTTATTGCATTTGGGCGCCTGCCCAGTATAAGCTTTCCTCTCAGGAATAGCAGCACCATAGTTTTTCACAGTTGGCTTGCTCTGGGTGATCTCAACCGAAGCCTTAGCCTTGGTTTTGCCAAACCACTTTCGTTTGGTACCTTTCGACACATTTGAGGTACCGACATCACTACGGCTATGAGTCGTCTGAGGTTTCAAAGACAGAGTACCACTCCTTACCGCCTCATTGGTAAGCTTAGTGGTCAAAAGAATCGTATGTTTCAGAGTTGTAGGTTCAGCAGCAGTCACCATTCCCCGAATCTGGGGAATCAAACCCTTAATGTACTTCTCGATTAAAGCTGCTTCCATAGGAAACATATCGGGAAGTAAACAAGTAAGTTCGTGAAACCGATCGGTGTAAGCCAAACAATCAGCACCGATCATTGAGGGATTCCAGAATTCCTCCTAGAGTTTTTGAATTTCAGTGATTGGGCAGTACTCTGATCTGATCAGAGTTTTGAAATCATTCCAGCCCATTGAGTCAACTGTAGCTGAACCCAAAGTCTTGGCCTGGGTATTCCACCAGGTCAAAGCTGAGTCTTTCAGAGAACAGGCAGCATAAGACACCTTATGCTCTGCCAAACATTGGCTGATTTTGAGTTTGGTTTCCATCTCCTCGATCCACCTTAAAAGACCAGCCGCTCCTTCCTTGCATGTAAAAGTAGGAGGGTTGCAAGAAGCAAAGTACTTATATGTACACCCTTGCTGTGGTGGATCAGGAACAGTTGTTTTTGTGATTGTTGCACCGGTGGTAGTATGAGTTTCGACGTGACCACCAGTAGCATTATGTTCAGCATGATCGTGGTCCCCACCAGAACCTGCGGTGATATGTGGTTGGTGTTGTGTCAGAACACCACAAGCAGATAATTGTTCACGCACAATTCGTGCTATCATAGCTTCATTTGTTTCAGAATCACTTGTACCAGCAGGTGGAACAGTGCTTGCTCCAGGGTTCACTGGTGGAGAAGTATTTGTTTCCAAGTTCCCAGGTGGAACCATGTTCGCTTCCGGATTTACACGCGGATCCGGATTTGATTCAACATTCAAAGGTGGAATTTGATTCTGTTCAGGGTTTGTAATGTTCTGAGTAGCTCTCTTAGCTGGTCGACCTCGTTTAGGAGCCATTAATCTGCTCACAAGCAGACAACTCAGGTCAGTTTAAGAACATTAAGATATAGCCCGTTATATCACATAAATTCAATCATATTCAGTTACACTGAAAATTTATATTGAAATGTGATTATAAAGAATACAGTATAACTACATGAATTTAGTCCACACATGTTCTCAATACACACAGATCACACAAATGCTCGTAGTTATACTTAGTCATGTTATTTCAAAAACATGTTAGAGTATTACCCAGCTCATTGCATTGCAACACATGTTTTTAGAGATATGTTCATACAGGACTAGGATATGTTCTCACACAAGTTCTCTGATATGTTCTCAGTTCATGCACTAAATTTGTTCTCATACAAACAATAGTATGTTCTCGTACAATATGGCTCTCGTGCTGTACTTTAGTAACAGATATGTTCACACTTAGATATGTTCTCGTTTAGATATGTTCTCGTACAGTATGGCTCTCGTACTGTACTTTAGTAACAGATATATTCGCATACAGTATTGCTCCCGTACTGTATTTCAGCGAAATATATGTTCTTAGTTTGATTTATTCGCATACAGTATTGCTCCCGTACTGTATTTCAGCGAAATATATGTTCTTAGTTTGATATATTCGCATACAGTATTGCTCCCGTACTGTATTTCAGCGAAATATATGTTTTTAGTTTCATATGTTCTCATATTGATACGTTCGTATACAGTTATGTTCTCACACAGAAGAATTAATTATAGTTCACACAAGTTTGTTAGAAAATCATAGTTCACACATCAGACACATAGTTCAGTACACAGACAGATATACAAATGCACCCATCATATTACATTACCATAGTTTTTATACATCACAAAGTTTTAATACAAGGACTATCAGAAACAATAACATCAACACTAACTACCGAGGATCCATTTCACAATCAAAACTTCCCCTCTACATTACATACTAACAACCTATTCGTTTGTGCATAAGATATCCCAAAAAGAACCACATAAACATACTTATCGTAAAAAGTATGATAAGCAGGAAAATACCATGGCTACTGCCGCCATAAAAACGCCCAAAACTATCATCTTAGTCTCCAAACTGGCCATCCCAAGCCAAACTAGAAACTCTCTCACCCTCACCACTCCTGGCCTCAACAACTCAACCTGCTGCCAAAAGGTAGCAATAATCCTCCGCACCCACGTCCTACGCAACCGCTCCTCCACCGAAGTCCTCCACGCCTGTGTGTCTACCTCTAATGTGTTTACTCGATCTTTAATGGTCAAGTGAGAAGTCAAAATCTCCAATACCTTGTTACGGGTATCGTCTGTCATGGCATTCTGCTGCTGTTTATCCTGCCGCATCCCTTGCAGATCCTGAGTGACCTGCTGTAGCTGGGCTCTCAACTCAGCGTAGTGAGAGGATTCTCCCACCTCATGTATGGTCTGTGGCTCATCTCGGGGAGCCATCTGATGTCTCGGGGTAGCCCGGTAGTCTTCCGGGCTTGTCCCCGCATCCGTCGTAATCCGTCCCACGCGGGGACTCTCCGTGGAGAGTAGTCCTGTCTCCTCTCAGCAGAAGTATGAACCAAGGGTGAATGAGGGGGACTGGGTAGAATGGGGGCTGTTGGTGGTAGTACTGGTGATGGTGGTGGTGGAGTAACAGGTCTGGGGGATGATGGTGTATGTGGTCCGGCAGGGGTCGCCTGAGAGGCTGCAGATGAAGCCTCACTAGGATCCGAGTTTGATCCTGCACTAGAACTCGGGGTGTCTTCCAACCTCAGATAAGGAAATCTCTGGTAAATATACTGTTCGGCTTGATCGGCCATCACTGTACAATAAAAATTTCTAATCAGTATCATGACGTAAATATTAAATAACAATATTTAATATGAACATGATATTATGCTTCTTCCTATCTCAAAAAAAACTATTCGTCCTTATAGTTATTGAGGTTCTGCTTGAATTAAAGTAAATTAGAATGCACACGTTTTTCAAATTTCAGTTATGCTGGCCACTCATAACTGGAATTTGTACCACCTGATTATCCTGGCTTAATTCAAAACAAGTTTTTTTCAGTTGTTATGTTCGGTGCTCTCTGTGTCATTATACGAGCCTATGGTTATAGTCTAGGTCTCTAAGTCAACCTAAATTCTATAACATGTGGCTCTGATACCACCCTGTCACACCCCCACCTCTCGTCACCTCGTGTATGATGATGTCACTGAAACTGGTTGCGGAAGCATAGTGGTGATGTCTCCGAGGTGAGGGGTGACTTACTTGATCCGATATCACAAGCACACAGATTAACTTAAAGTAAATACATTAGAAGGTTCGTCATTAACATCCACATTACAGTCTACAACTAAGTTTATTTAATTACAAAACTAATTTATTCAAGTGCAAGTACTCCAAAAGTGCATCCTCACCGGCTATTACTGTTTACCTGCAAAAAAAGGTTTTAGTTTGAAACGTCAGCACAAAGCTGGTGAGTTCGCAAAGTTCAGTTAAATCATATGATATGACAGTTAAGTTCAACAAAATTCACAGTTCAAGATAACCATGGGACCTGTATCTAGTTCCTTTCGGACGATATGTTCTGTTCTCAAGATATTACCCGTCGGTACATATCTTAGTGCCTCATTGTCTTAATGTCTATCATACCATTAAGAAGTTCCGGAAACAGATAACAAACATTCACACAAGGGGAGATGCAATCCTCCCAGCGAATGGGGTGTCAACCAATAGTACTATCAATGTTTTCTGTTCGGCCACACATGGGTTCACTAAATACAGTTTAAGAATGACGACTTTTAGTTCCATGATAGAGTTCAGTTCTACAGAAAAAATCCCATGAAATCCACAAGTTCTAAACAATCACATGAAATCACAAAGATAACAGCGACACATATCATATAATCTAGAAAAGTTCTACAGTTATACCCCGATGTTTATAAAACATTAAAAAGAACAGGGGTTGTACGAAACTCACCTGATGATATAAAGGTAGCATAATATCTCCCAACTTATAATAAAGGGTGATTCTGCATTTAGTTATGTTTAATGAGTTATTTATGTTCTAGTTTACTAATTAGATCTTTCTGAACGTTCAATGTCAAAGACATTGCTTTGCAAGTCATCAAACCGATATTAAGTATTTAATTGATTAATTTGTTATCATATCATACAATGTATGATAATGTAGGAACCTACATTGCATTAGATTCCTAATACAAGGTTGATGATACTCTTGATTAATCATAATAATCTCGGATTAATCAAATAGTTAATGTTGTTGATTATAATGCTAAAACAGTTTCTAGATGGTTTAATGGCTTAGAAATGATTAATCATTGTTATTGATTACCCAAATATCATGAAATATCACAATGTAGCATTAGAATAGGTGTAATAACCAGGTTTAACATACTAATCTGACTGTTATCATAAACATCAGATAATCATTCCAATGAGTATGTTAATGATCGTGATTAGTTTGAAACACTTGGATTTAACCTTGCATTTCAATGATTAATCCAACTAATCACCTACATTGTTATAATCAAATGGATTAAACCATTATAATTATGAGTATGGTTTCATGCAAATCGGGCATTACAACGCATCAAAACAAGGATTTAACCGTTAAAACATCGTGTTCTTCATTTATAATCAATCCTAGCCATCATCTAGGTAATAATCAACAATCCTAACTATCTCATTATGTTCAAAATCAAGATCTAATCAATCATTATGAAACTAGAAGGTTAAAACGAACCGTTACCTGATCTGACGGATTTCTGCGGGTAAAACAGCGATCTAGACATGTAAATACGATCCCTGGTGCCATCCACACAATTAGGAGGCTTCAAAATGGTGTTCGAATGATGAAAATATGGATTTGGGTCGTTCAAAAGTCGAGCAGAACGAGTAGAAGAAGAAATATGTTGATCCCCATGCGATCTGATCCTTTTCAAGGATTTTTGCCGACATAAGGTCCCGGGCGCACCGCCCCGGCTCGGCGTGTGGCCCGGGGCGTACCGCCCCACGGGTTTTCTTCCAATTTTTGATTTTAAACTTCATTTTGGAGAATCCGTAACTCCGTTTCGTGCACGGTTTTCGCACACGTTCATCATTTTTCACATACTATCAACTTGTAATGATTATAATTGCTAAATCATCGTGGATTTCAAGCATGACCAAATGTGCTCACGTCATTAATGCCGAATTTTTCGTACGCAACTGTCACAGAAGACGTTGGAAACCACTACCACCCCCTTGCTTCAACACCATTCAACCAACCAGAAGCTCCAGGAGCTGTTCTTGTCATAATCTCCACGATTTAGAAGCTCTAGAAGGTAGTTCTATACCCAAAACTCACTTGCACACCTAATACACACACACGCAAGGCATTATACCCACATGCAAGCACCTTGGTGGCCTATGCACAAAATTATGTTCTAGGTTTGATGATTTTAACATGTTTCTTGATGATCTAAAGTGATTTAGCAACATATTGTGATGATCTATAATGTTGGGTGTTGATAAAATTCATGATTTGTTCATAAAGTGTTGAACTGTTGCCATGCATGTATGATCCATGATTGTTGGAATGATTTTGAGTATATAGAAATGTTCATAGATGATATTGGAAGATGATTACCTAGTTAGATTTAATTAAAATGGTTAAAATAATGAGTTTTGATAAACCTTCTATTATTAGAAACTTTATATTGTCAAAATAGTGTTACGGGTAATGTTAGTAACATGCATGTATGTGGAAATGATATTTGTATTATATTATGATGATTAGAATACTTGAAATGTGATTTTTATAATGTTTATGGTCATTTTTGACATAGTTACTATATTTAGTACCTTTTTGAGCCAAAGTATTGATGGATAATGAATTGAACTATGTTGGTATGCTTAGATGATGTTAAATGACATATTATGATGATTTCTGACATAAAAATGGATTAGGAATGATTAGGTGATCATTTTTATGCAAAAACTACAAAGTTACTATTTATAGTAACTTTATTTTTACAAAACCCGACTTAGGAACATGTTGTATGATTTGAGCATGCTAAGTGATTTAATATGTTATAACATGATGATTAGATGTTAAGTTAGATGGTTTCCGATATCACGTATGCTATAAATGGAAACTTTCCATTTTAGGAAACTTTTATGTGCAAACATGTTGTAAACGACTTATGTGACTTCGTATGATGATGTGTTATGTGTTAACATTATCACGTAGGACTAACGAGCATGCTAGAACCATAAAATTGTTATGCTTTGTGAACTTTCCATAAACGGAAAGATACTATGGATAGCAAGTTGTCCATATACGGGACTTGCGCGTTCTGCACACAACTAGCACTTACACGATTGCTACACGATTCACAACCGACACACGGTTCACCAACGGGTCGTTGACTTGACACGGTCAACTTTGGTCAAACACGGTCAATGTGTACCAACACGGTCAAACACGGTCATTGTGGACCGACACGAACAAACATGAACAACCGAGGGTTGTTGAGCACAAACACGAACACAGACACAGTCGTTACACGAACTCACGTGCGGTATACGATATAGGTCGCCGGTGACCGACGCGCTACTAGTTCAGGTGCTTACGCTTGTAATTGTTCATTTCACTAAGGTGAGTTTACGGCCCCTCTTTAACTCTTTTCAAACACTTTCAAATAGGGGGAGAATACTAGTTACATCGAGTCAAACATTACTACTATTACAAACATTTTTTGTGTATGCTGGTTTATTGGACAAACATTAAGTGTTGAACTCGTAACAAGTCCTCACAAAGTCTCACCGTTAATGTACGAACAACGTGGTAGATTTGGATGGATCCATTAGGGTATGACCAACCCCACGGGGCACAATGTTGACTGGATGTCATAACCCGTGCAAACTCTGACCTAATTTACTGTGTGTACGAGACACAGTGGAGGCAAGGACAAACAGGTCTAGTTCGATAGTGACGCACTGACACTTGGAGCCTATGGGTCGGTACTAACATATGATAAACAGCATGACACACTTTTATTACTATATGTATATCAAAACCTGTGAACTCACCAACCATTGTGTTGACACTTTTCTAACTTGTATTCTCAGGTAACTAGAGTGGCTAGCATGAGGACAGGAATGCACATCTTAAGGGACAAGCATTAGGGATCTAAATGCATTCTGTCATGTCATTTTGAAAACAATTTAACTTTTATTGTGTTAAACAATGTTGTATTCAACTATTCACTCTTCCGTTGCATGATATGACAATTATATTTTCCACTGCAATATATTATAATATCCACTGCAAACTATTTTAAAATCATATGTCAAACAGTGTTTGAAAAAGCATATAGAGGTGTTCTATATGACCTTGAGCTGTGATTCTGGCCATGTCACACCGACGTGGATTGACACCACGAGTGGGAATTTGGGGGTGTGACAGACTGGTATCAGAGCTTTGGTTATAGAGAACTATGTTTGCATATAGTAAACTTAGACTATAGCCATTGCTCAACTCTAGACACTACACGTAGAACTTTCGCACCGATGTTATTATTGCTACTATTGAACTGTTGTTTACTAACTTGAGATTTACAGGATGGCCGAAAATAACAATGATGTTAGGAGGAACCCGGGTAAACGCCCGGTAGCCGACGAGCAGACTGCAGAGAGTCGACGACGAGTCGACAACATTGTGGCACAGGTGGACGCTGAGATGGATCACCGCGCCAGGAGGATGATGCGTGACCGGCACTGGGGATGGTACCCTACCACCATTTAGGAGTGGATCATCGGAGAGAGAGTACCTCCGCCACGCTATCCCGGCGACACTTCGGTAGGCCATCGACTGCCACCACTAGATGTACCCCAGGAGCGGGCCTTCGCGGCGCACGTTGCCTATACGCGACGTGAGTCTAGAAGGAACGCTGAGTTATTTGAGAGGAGTAATTACAGGTTGGAGGAGCAGATGGAGACCTTACGTCTCCAGATGGCCCAGCTGATGAGTCAGCACGGCAAATGGTCGACGTCATGCAAGAACACGACGGACGCATTACCGAGAATAAGGTCGCCAATGAGGAGACTCATGCGATGGTTATGGATAGCGACGCCATGCTTAATGCATGGGCTGAGCAGTTTATAGTTGAGCCACCACCAGAAGACGAACCGCAGTTCGAGGCCGAGGACCTCGAAGAAGGGGACTTTGATGAGGATCCCAATGAGGATCCAGAGGAGGATGATGATGATGGAGATTCTGATAGTGACATTTCACATGTCACCATAGATTCAAATTAGTTGTACTGTTTATTTTATGTTTCTTTTTGTACTTGCCTAAACGAGCGGGATGTGCTCGTAGAACTTGCATTATTATTCTCTTTTGAAATTATTGTACCCCGAAAGCTTATATTAATGAGAATGATATTTTGATTTATTTATCGCATGATCTGACCATGGTTGATAACTGACATGACATCTAACATAACATTTGATATGACATCTGACATGACATTTGGCTAACACTCTAACACGTGCTAACTAATACTCTATCCCTTATGTATAGAACCATATATGGCGGGAAGAGGACCGTACGCGCGTCCTGCTAGGCGAACCCTAGATGCAGCTGTCATAAAAATGATGGTTGACCGACGGGTCAACAAGGCGATCGCCGATTACGAAGCGAGTCGCCAACACAGCAAAACTAGTGGAAACGACAACGATACTAACACTCGCCTAACGTGACTAACATAGTGTAGCTAACACGATACTAACACACGACATTGGTTTCTGACAAACAGGGTCACACGGCAGCAATGGCAAAGGATGTTCCTTTAAATCCTTCTTGAACTGCCACCCCCACAAGTTCAAGGGAACTGAAGGAGCTGTCGGAATGCTCCGCTGGGTGGAGAAAGTTGAATCTGTGTTCGCTATGTTGGAACACCCATGTGCAAACCCTGGGGTTGGACAGTGCCAACTCCATGCCTTGGACTGATTTCACCCGATTACTACAGGAGGAATACTGTCCTCGAGATGAGATTAGGAAGCTGGAAGCTGAATTTTGGGTCCTCAAGATGGTTGGATCAGAAATCAAGCAGTATTGCACTCGATTTCACGAACTGTGTAAACTATGCCCGGCAATGGTGACGCCGAAATACAAGAAGATTGAGCAGTTCATCAGTGGACTACCCGAGCAAATCCAAAGCATGGTGACTGCTTCTGATCTCACCACTACCCAACCACTGATCAGACTGGCCCATAAACTGACTGATCAAGCTGTAGCACAAGCAAAGCTACCCAAACGAGGTGAACATCTGAAGCCTCAGGAAAGTCAGAAGAGGAAGTGGGAACCCAGCGACCATCAATCTCATCACTCTCAACAACAACAACAGCGATATGCACCCGCAAGATCTTTCACCTCCACTCAACCCGATGATAAGGGGAAGGGCGTATATCAAGGGAAATACCCCTTGTGCACCCGCTGTTCATATCACCACTCAGGTCAATGCGAGCGATACTGTTGCTTGCGGTGTGGAATACATGGCCACATGGCCAAAGATAGGTCCAAATTCCCCAACAACAACAACAACCCCAACCACAACCACAACCAGAACAACAACCAAAACACACTTAGGGGGTGTTACGAATGCGGAAAGCCGGGTCACATGAGGAGGGATTGCCCTCAGTTGAAGAAAGCAGGCGGTGGAGCAGCGAAAGGCCGAGCATTTGTGATTAGCTCGGGGGAAGCCAAGGACGACCCCAACTTCGTAACCGGTACGTTTCTTTTAAATAATGCATATGCTAGTATATTATTTGATACCGGTGCCGATAGGAGCTTTATATCTAGTGAGTTTAGTGAATTGCTAGATATTACCCCAACACCACTAGACTTTAAGTATACCGTAGAGTTAGCCGACGGCAAGCTGATTGAGACACAACACATCTTTCGAGGATGCGTCATGGTGTTGGCGGATCACGAACTAGAAATAGATTTGATGCCGGTAACTCTCGGGAGCTTCGATGTGGTCGTTGGTATGGATTGGTTATCCGCAAACCAAGTTGAGATCGTATGCAACGAGAAGATCGTACGAGTAACGTTACAGAACGGAGAACAGATCTCGATTCAGGGAGAACGACGGGGAGTACCTCTAAACATCATGTCATGCATGAAGGCAAACAAGTACCTTCAGAAGGGATACACTGCAATACTAGCCCTCATCGCAGAACAACCAAAGAAAGAGAGGAAGATTGAGGACATCAACGTAGTCCGTGATTTTCCCGAAGTATTTCCCGAAGATCTACCTGGACTACCACCACAAAGACAAGTCGAGTTCCAAATAGACCTCACTCCAGGAGCAGCTCCGATTGCCAAAGCTCCATACAGACTAGCACCGACTGAGATGCAAGAACTGTCTAACCAGTTGCTGGAACTGTTAGACAAGGGATTCATCAGACCGAGCTTCTCACCATGGGGAACACCAATCTTGTTTGTAAAGAAGAAAGACGGATCATTCCGTATGTGCATTGACTACAGGGAACTGAACAAGGTGACGATCAAGAATCGATACCCACGACCGCGAATAGACGATTTGTTTGACCAACTGCAAGGGTCAAGCTACTATTCAAAAATCGATTTGAGATCGGGTTACCATCAACTGAGAATACCATTTGGGTTATCGTAGACCGATTGACAAAGTCTGCACACTTTTTGCCTATTAAAGAGACTGACAAGCTAGACAAACTCACTCATATCTATCTAAAGGAAGTGGTTACTCGACATGGAGTGCCAATCTCGATAATCTCTGACCGCGATAGTCCATTTACTTTGCATTTCTGGAAGTCTTTGCATAAGGCTTTAGGTACGAGATTGGACATGAGTACCGCTTACCACCCGCAGACTGATGGGCAGAGTTAACGAACCATACAAACCCTGGAAGACATGCTCCGAGCATGTGTTATTGATTTTGGCAGTAGCTGGGAGACTCATCTACCGTTAGTTGAGTTCTCATACAACAATAGCTACCACACTAGCATCCAAGCTGCACCATTCGAGGCACTTTACGGACGTAAGTGTCGATCACCCATCTGTTGGGCGGAAGTTGGAGACAGCCAACTGACCGGACCCAAACTAGTGCACGAAACAACTGAGAAGATCGTGCAGATACGCAAACGAATGGCAGCAGCTCGGGACAGACAAAAAAGCTAAGCTGACAAACGACGCAAACCGTTAGAATTCCATGTGGGAGACAGGGTGTTACTCAAAGTCTCGCCCTAGAAGGGAGTCATTCGGTTTGGGAAACGAGGAAAGTTGAACCCTCGTTACATTGGACCCTTTGAGATCACAAAACGAATAGGCCCGGTAGCCTACGAACTGAACCTGCCAGACGAGCTGAGCAGCGTACACAACTTATTTCATATCTCGAATCTCAAGAAGTGTTTATCCGACGAAACGCTTGTTATACCTATTGAGGAGATACAGATCAACGAACAACTAAACTTCGTTGAGGAACCGGTGGAGATCATGGACCGGGAAACCAAAAAACTCAAGCTCAGCAAGATACCGATCGTAAAGGTGCGATGGAATTCGCGCCGTGGACCGGAATTCACGTGGGAACGTGAAGACCAGATGAAACAGAAGTACCCACTCCTGTTCGCGGAACAAACAAACACTGGCAACACGAGTTGAATTTCGGGACGAAATTCTTTCTAACAAGGGGAGGATATGACAGCCCGTAATTTCCAGGTTAGCTTTTATTTATTTAAATGTTTATTTAAGTACTATTTGTACACGTGGCACTAGAATTAGTTAAATTTAGTGTGACATGTGGCACAACAGTACGAACACCGACACATGACTAGATAATTCGAGGAATTATCGACAAACAGCACACACGTGTCAAAACACACGAACGTTGGTGAACGTCTAGCACATTGTGTAGCACAACACTCGAAACCTCACTAAACACTCACACATTTAACTTGGAAGTTCAAACGAGGCCAAACGATAGTTCGGAAGCGTGAAAATGGTGACGAACGGATCAAATCCATTAAAATAGGCTTATTGGGCTCTTCAGGGACCCATCGCGGTACGCGATGGCCCAACAGGAGGCTGGTAGCGGTACGCGACAGGCGTCGCGGGGAGTTGACTCCCGAATTCCTTCGTGTATCACAAAGCATCTCTTTGGCCTATTGTCGCGGTACGCGACGAGTGTCAGACGGCAAATCTTTATAAAACCAAGATGCCATCATGTCTAAGCCACCTTATTTCCTCTTCTCGAGTTCTAGGCCACTCCAACACATCTTCCCCAACAGAAAACCTCATTTCTTCACTGTTAGAAGCCATTCTTGAAGCTCAGAAGTCCATTGGAAGACTTGGGAGCTTGAAGGAAGGAGTGAAGACGTTGTAAACCATTACCACCCCTTGCTTCGACACCATTCAACCAACCAAAAGCTCCAGGAGATGTTCTTGTCATAATCTCCACGATTTAGAAGCTCTAGAAGGTAGTTCTATACCCAAAACTCACTTGCACACCTAATACACACACATGCAAGGCATTATACCCACATGCAAGCACCTTGGTGGCATATGCACGAAATTATGTTCTGGGTTTGATGATTTTAACATGTTTCTTGATGATCTAAAGTGATTTAGCAACATATTGTGATGATCTATAATGTTGGGTGTTGATAAAATTCATGATTTGTTCATAAAGTGTTGAACTATTGCCATGCATGTATGATCCATGATTGTTGGAATGATTTTGAGTATATATAAATGTTCATAGATGATATTGGAAGATTATTACCTAGTTAGATTTGATTAAAATGGTTAAAATAATGAGTTTTGATAAACCTTCTATTATTAGAAACTTTATATTGTCAAAATAGTGTTATGGGTAATGTTAGTAACATGCATGTATGTGGAAATGATATTTGTATTATATTATGATGATTAGAATACTTGAAATGTGATTTTTATAATGTTTATGGTCATTTTTGACATAGTTATTATATTTAGTAACTTTTTGAGCCAACGTATTGATGGATAATGAATTGAACTATGTTGGTATGCTTAGATGATGTTAAATGTCATATTATGATGATTTGTGACATAAAAATGGATTAGGAATGCTTAGGTGATCATTTTTATGCAAAAACTACAAAGTTACTATTTATAGTAACTTTATTTTTACAAAACCCGACTTAGGAACATGTTGTATGATTTGAGCATGCTAAGTGATTTAATATGTTATAACATGATGATTAGATGCTAAGTTGGATGGTTTCCGATATCACGTATGCTATAAATGGAAACTTTCCATTTTAGGAAACTTTTATGTGCAAACATGTTGTAAACGACTTATGTGACTTCGTATGATGATGTGTTATGTGTTAACATGATCACGTATGACTAACGAGCATGCTAGAACCATAAAATTGTTATGCTTTGTGAACTTTCCATAAACCGAAAGTTACTATGCATAGTAAGTTGTCCATATACGCGACTTGCGCGTTCTGCACACAACTAGCACTTACACGATTGCTACAGATTCACAACCGACACACGGTTTACCAACGGGTCGTTGACTTGACACGGTCAACTTTGGTCAAACACGGTCAATGTGGACCAACACGGTCAAACACGGTCATTGTGGACCGACACGGACAAACATGAACAACCGAGGGTTGTTGAGCACAAACACGAACACAGACACAGTCGTTACACGAACTCACGTGCGGTATACGATATAGGTCGCCGGTGACCGACGCGCTACTACTTCAGGAGCTTACGCTTGTAATTGTTCATTTCACTAAGGTGAGTTTACGGCCCCTCTTTAATTCTTTTCAAACGCTTTCAAATAGGGGGAGAATACTAGTTACATCGAGTCAAACATTACTGCTATTACAAACATTTTTGGTGTATGCTGGTTTATTGGACAAACATTAAGTGTTGAACTCGTAACAAGTCCTCACAAAGTCTCACCGTTAATGTACGAACAACGTGGTAGATTTGGATGGATCCATTAGGGTATGACCAACCCCACGGGGCACAATGTTGACTGGATGTCATAACCCGTGCAAACTCTGACCTAATTTACTGTGTGTACGAGACACAGTGGAGGCAAGGACAAACAGGTCTAGTTCGATAGTGACGCACTGACACTTGGAGCCTATGGCTCGGTACTAACATATGATAAACAACATGACACACTTTTATTACTATATGTATATCAAAACCTGTGAACTCACCAACCATTGTGTTGACACTTTTCTAACTTGTATTCTCAGGTAACTAGAGTGGCTAGCATGAGGACAGGAATGCACATCTTAAGGGACGAGCATTAGGGATCTACATGCATTCTGTCATGTCATTTTGAAAACAATTTAACTTTTATTGTGTTAAACAATGTTGTATTAAACTATTTACTCTTCCGCTGCATTATATGACAATTATATTTTCCGCTGCAATATATTATAATTTCCGCTGCAAACTATTTTGAAATCGTATGTCAAACAGTGTTTGAAAAAGCATATAGAGGTGTTCTATATGACCTTGAGCTGTGATTCTGGCCACGTCACACCCACGTGGACTGACACCACTAGTGGGAATTTGGGGGTGTGACAATCTCAAATACAAGTGTTTAGCTTGCTATAACAACCCAAAGAGTTTTATAAACTTAATATTATTTATCACAATTAATAATAACTTGAGATAAATTTATAATACTTATCATGAAGATGCTCAGATTTACGATTACCGCTCGAAACTTCGGCATGTCATAACTTTCATTCGGAGCTTTATTTCAAAATTTCGCTTGCACTCATTTTGACCATTTTTATCTATACAATCTTGTTATGCTTAAAAATTACTTATTTGCTCGGCTTAGATAAGCGTCTTCTCTTATTTAATTAATTCGTCTTAGGGCGTTGCTAAACTTACTGTATAATAACATGAGTTTAAGGCAACCAGAAGAGCATACATATTATATCCTCATAAAACTCAAGAAAACTTGATCATTATCTAGATGAAATTGGGCTCCAATCGAATCCAGTTTATGTTCATCATCAAAACTCTATCTAAACATGGTGTTGGTCTCTTTAATCAATCAAGACTAAACTAACACGAGATGAGAATCATGAACACATACCTTAACGATGTGTGTAGTTAGTATTAATCAGCCCGATCGATTCTTCTTGATTCTTCTTCTTTGCTCGTATGATACAGAAGTCGATTGTGAATTCTTGAAGTGTCTGCTTTCTTACCGTCGATGGATCAATATCAATATGTTTTAAGTCGGTTTCAAATGAAATATCTGCCTGTTTACGTCACCAAGTTTTAGACTTCAAGAATGAATTAATTCAAATATTACAGTTTGGCCCCTCGTCTTTAAACTTCTATTTTTAAAACCCCTTCTACTTTGCTCACATATTTTTAATATTCACGAGCCTATATCTTGTTCATACTTTATCGTATAATGGTCCCGCTTATATTAACGTGATCATAATCACTTCAGGAACGTCAATAAAAATTACGAACTCAAACGATCACGGAAATTTTTACACGTTATTAATAAGCTTTATAACGTGTCCGTACATTATCGAATATTTTTAACGTTTATATCCTTTTGATCGTAATTACTTTACGAACGTTTGTATAAATTTTGAACATAAACGGTTAAATAAATTTCACACGTTTATTAAAAATTTTACAAAATTTTAGGTTGTTACAATCATTATTTGTATAGTTTACGATTTGTTTTCTAATATATCTATTTTGTTTTATTATGTTATAAAAATATATGAATATACATGAAATAATTCGGGTTTTAATATTCTCATTTTTAATAAAATCATTATTTGTATAGTTTACAATTTGTTTTATAATGTATCTATTTTATTTTATTTTGTTTAGTTATTTGTTTTTTCCAATATACTCTAAACATATTATTAAATTTATACATTGAAAGGGTAAGATATTCATTGCTTAATTATTTATTTGTATACATAATTTATTAATTTGTCAAATTTATTAATTATCACTATTAATAAAAAAGTGTTGATAAATGATTTAATGCTCAAAGTTTTAGGAGGGAAACAAAAATGAAACATGCTTCATTGCACGACATGTGGCAAACAAAAAACTTGATTTATTATATAAGATAGAATAGATTGTTATTTAAATATTATTATTTTTTAATTATTATTACTTTTCATTTATATTGAGTAATTTGTTTGCCGTTAAAAAATCATATTTCTTTTATAATTTATTCTTGAGTTAATTGCAAAAATGATCCCTGTGGTTTGATCAGATTGCAGATTTGGTCCCTAAACTTTAAAAATTGCGAATTTAATCCAAACATTTCAAGTTAATTGCATAAATAGTCCCTATGGTTTGATCAGATTGCAGATTTGGTCCCCAAACTTTAAAAATTGCAAATTTAGTCCAAACATTTAAAGCTAATTGCATAAATAGTCCTCGTGGTTTGATCAGATTGCAGATTTGGTCCCCAAACTTCAGAAGTATCAAATTTAGATTAAAAATAATTCACAAATTCAAATTAAATATCAAAAAATATTAAATAAATTTAAATATTCTTAAGATAATTTGTATTATCTATTGAATTTAATTAAAATAGTTGTATTTATATTCATTTATTAAAAAAATAGCAAAACATATTGAATACTAAACATTAAATATACAAGATAATATTGTTTAAATAACTTGCGAATTCAAAATCTTGTATATCTAATGTTTATTATTCAATAGTTTTTGCTATTTTTGAATCAATGAATATAAATACAACTATTTTATATAACTTCCATAGGGTAAACAAATTATTTAAATAATATTTAAATTATTTAAAAAATGTTTAAAGTATTTTAATAAAGTTTAAATATTTAATTTGGATTTGTGAATTATTTATATTATATATTTGCAATTTATAAAGTATGGGGACCAAATCTGCAATCTGCTCATATCACAGGGACCATTTATGCAATTAACTTTAAATGTTTGGATTAAATTTGCAATTTTTAAAGTTTGGGGACCAAGTCTGCAATCTGATCAAACCATAGGGACCATTTATGCAATTAACTCTTTATTCTTAGGTAATTAAGGAGTTGATGAATTCGACTATGTGGTCGGAAAAAAATATATTATATGTATTTATTTGTTATAAAGAAATATTATTATTAATAGTATTATTATCACATAAAATTACTAGGATTAGCAGCAAGTCAGCAGCATAAACGTACCCCAGTTACATAATTTTTCAGGAAGCTTAAAATTGCAAAATATCATTATTATCTACTCCAATTCATTTCGTTTTGCCATATGTTTGATTACTAATATTCTTTGTGCATGGGACCTTTTGCTTGAATAACTTGTTATTCCTTGGGTGCCAAACACTCCATAATATTGTTATAAAAATTGACCGAAGAAATTGAAAACAAAAACAAATCTTATTTGATTACAGTTGGATGGATGTATCTATATATCTACTTTTTTATTTGTCATCTTTTACTAAATATATGTTTAATTAAAGAAAAAATATTTTCATAATTTCTTTAATTTTCTCTTGTTTGATTTATTATCTTTTTCAAACGATTTCTAGATTTTGGTAGATATTTGCTTTCATTTCAAAAAAATTAAAATTTTGTTTTTTAAAATTCTCTCAAAGATCATTAATCAGAAAACAAAATTAATTTTTTATTATTAAATATTAACATTATGTTTAACAAACACAAATATTCATAATTTTAATATGTATCAGAATCACTTGCTTCAATATCAATAAAACGTATTTTGTTTACACAAATTTAATATGATAAATCAAATATTTACGTACTCTTATAAAAAAGTGTCTTTTCATTTCATATATTATACGAGTTTATAGGCTAGTCTACCTACTCTAATAAAGGAGTATATTTAGAAGACACGTGTCACATCCTGATGATATTTGGAATTTGTTTTCCCGCCTCTCTCTCCTAATTATTTTAACAATTTTTAATAATTATATATTGAAAATGTATA
Organism: Mikania micrantha; assembly: GCA_009363875.1. Taxonomy (NCBI): domain Eukaryota; kingdom Viridiplantae; phylum Streptophyta; class Magnoliopsida; order Asterales; family Asteraceae; genus Mikania; species Mikania micrantha. Next base: position 57,194,322 of record CM018680.1, on the reverse strand, counting down.
TCTTCTTATTCTAATAATTTACTACTTTACTAAAACTTGGTAAACTATAATAAGATTTAAATTATATATTATTTTTAAATATAATTATATAACTATTGAATATATTTATTATTTGTTTTATAATTTTTAGATATTCACATTTCTATTTTCACCAATAATTGATAAATCTAACATATAAATTTTTATAAAAATTATTATTTATAACATGTTATAATTATCAATCCATGTAATACATAAGTTTATAATGCTAGTGTCTAATATGTAAATATATTAAAGGACACATGTCAGTTTTTAATTAATATTATTTTAAGTTGGTTTTTTCACATGTTTCTTAAATATTAGATGTCACAATAGCAGTTGTGGCGTTATAAGTTTGGAGGTTTTGAAGGCGAAAGATGAAGATGAAAAAAACAAGGGTATTTTTATGTATTTTAAAATTTAATTTAACAGTCATCCGTCTCAAGGATCATTGGTGTTAAATTTATGCAAACAATTTGGACCAAAAGTTAATTTTTTTAAGCTACGCATCGTCAGTGTAAAAGCGACATATCACATAAACGTTTATGTAATTAACATTATTTTTATTATTATAAATAGCATAATTAATTATATAATTTCATATTTCCTCCTTTTTATATATTTTTTACAAAAAATACAAATTGTTAAAATGTTTTGCAGGGGTATATGTATTAGTTTATGTTGTGTTACCCGTCACATAACATAGGCAACTTTCTAGTTGCTAATGGCTAGAGTAATTATGTTTAAATAATAACCAACCAGTGAATTTTAATGCATGGTTACATTTCAAAAGTTATTAAAAAAAATAAAATAAACTTAGCAAATAGAATTAAAGGGGTTGCAAAAATATGTGGTGGATGACGTATAATTGGCTTCCGTAATAAGAAGACAATTTTTAGATGTGCCCTTCGTACCAAAATAAATTATTTTGTGGGCAAAAGAATACAAAAAAGAAACGACGATTTTCAAAGTAGATAACTAGAAAGTGATGATACTTTGAATTGGTCAACAGTAATACAATTTTGGATCATACGGACTTCCTTTAATATGGAGAAAAATGGTCATGGGTTTTAGAATAAATATTTATTTGAAAGGTAAAGAATATTTAGATGTTTTTGCTTCTTTTTTTTTTTTTTTTTCATTTTTGTTGTTTTAGCTAATTTGCTAGGACCCGTCGTTTTATCATTAAAAAAAAACTCTATCGTTTGATAATTATATAACTTAAGTATCACCTAATATATGTTGTTTGAAATTAAAGAATAGCTCATAACTTTTACGTTAGTCATATTAACCGTCCTAATTGCGTCATTTTCTTTCATACGCATTGAATGCCCAGAATATAGTCGCGAAAAGGGCATGATTACAATTTTTTTTTTTTTTCACCGGCACATGATTGCTAGTTTTTTTTTAACGGCATTTGATCTCAACGTGTGAACCACTGATTTCCAGGCCACGTCACCAAGGTCTAGTTACCATGACCTCCGTTGAGACCCCACCACCACCCCAGGAGGAAACCGCACCGGAAAACCCCCTGACCTCCCAAGAACCCCTATTTCGTCTTGGGAGGGATTTGAACCCTTAACCTCCAAGAGGAAAGCCAAGGGGGTAACCATTAGGCTAGAAGCCCTTGGTTACATGATTGCTAGTTATGTATGTCCTTTTCGTGGGAGACTCTGACAAGGCTACGTACCGGAAAATATTTTGTTTCTGTCAGATTGACTAAAAGACCCTATCTTATTTGCCAGCAAGTCTCTCTTAGACTATTGGGTGTGCCAAGTTACCCACTCACTTCACGTATGCGTCACGTAGGCGTCACATAAGCATTCATCATAACCACTCACCCCATCATTTTGGTGGAAATGTTCCATTACCAACTCACTCCACGTCATCATTCCTTTTGAAATTAAATTGAAATATAATTTAATAAAAACAAATTATAAATTAATAAAAAAAATTACAAACTAATAAAAAAAATTAATAAAAAAAATACAAACTAATAAAAAAAATTACAAATTAATAAAAAAAATACAAATTAATTATCTCTATATTTATTACGAATTTTATCCTTCTCCCGCTCGGCAATTTCGCGGTCGAGCCCGGTTAAATGGTCGGTGTTGGTGAATAGAAGTTGTAACTCTACCAACCGTTGACGTTCCCGTTTTAATTTGTCACACCCCCAATTTTCAACTAACGGAATCATACCGTTTGGGAACGTGACAAACCAGGATCTCAGATCATTAGACATAACGATGACCTCTATATGAATTTCAAAACATACTTTGGTCTAAATCTGTAACATCAAAGTTTTCAAAGTTTGCGGAAGCGTTTTAAAACCAGTAACAATTGTAAAATGTAAATTACAATACAAAGTTTCAAATGTTCAAATTCAAATAACTAAAATGTAAAGTCATGCATGCGACTCAATCTCCTAGTCCATGCCTGCTTTCTTGTGCACCTTAACGTCCTGAGAAAACATGTAAATCAAGTCAACACAAAAGTTGGTGCATAACACAGGTTTAAGCATTCCCAATGTTTAAAACAACAGTTTGAATATCAAGTTTGCAGATAACATAATCGCACATGCATAGTCATGATAGCTAGTCATTTGTACTATTTACATAAGTGGTCGACACCGAAGCTGACTAGTGTATGCTGCCGCATATTTGCCTTGCCACTATTGTCTAGCACAAACAATAGTAATGAATGTTTGGTCAGTCAAACACTTGCGTAGATCCCATCTACCAAGTGAGGTTTGTCAAACCTAATAGATCTATTTCCAACTACCACGCTTTGCGCTACGGCAAACTAAACGGTTCGAAGTGTGTAAGGACTTGTAAATGCTATGTTGTCACACAATGTAAACAGCTAACTCATGCAAGTGATATGTATCTAAAAATGTTTGTTGCACATGTTTTCTCCCCCAAAACAGTTAAAATAAGAAAGGGGTCGTGTACGAACCTTTGAGTATTGTAGAATGATCAAATACGTGAACTTGCGTAGATAATCCTCTTACGAAGGATCTGTGATTAAACAATAATCTAAAGTTATTCGGAATGTCGTTTTGTGCTTGAAATCACATACGTGTCAACACACGTATGTTAGAGTGTTAGGAATACGCATACGTATATACGCGTGTCTTTGAAATCGTTTAAATAAAATCATATACGATTTTATTTAAATAAACGTAATTATACGCGATTACGTTTTCGATCAAAAATGTGAATTTTATTATTCAAATATGTTCGGGATGAAATTCTGGTTCCAATGAAATTCGAACGGGTTAAAACGGAGTTCGTATGCGAAAGTTATTGTAAAATACCAAAAAATGGTATTTTCCACAAAACCGGCCCAAGCAAGGCTCGAACCCGCGACCCCCCACTCGACACACACGCACACTACCAGTCTCGCCCGCTAGGGTTTCACAATAAGCTTCTCAATTAAATTGTTTTAAGTTTCCCCTTAAACGATTTCCCTTTTGATATTATAGCCGAAGCATACAACACCCAATTGACCACGAATTCGAACCCCATCGGTCCTAGAACCATAGGGCTATTTTTCCTTAGACTTAGTCGATCTTATAGATGGTTTCAATTTGATAAATCATCAATTTAAAGTTCCAATTTATGCCATTCAAAGTTTCAATTTGATTACAAACCCCCAAAACGGTTTACTATAAGAACCCTAGGATTTGATCGTATATAATTCGATATTGTTAAATGAAATTATCATACAAGTTTCGATCAATAGATCCTCACGAAACTATCTGTATGTTTTGATTTGAGTTTCAAACCTATTTCACTCACAACCCCCAATTCGTTCTAGATGATGAACCCTAGAACCGGCTATCGTATAATTCGATATTAGAAGCCACGATTAGCATAGGGATATGCTTAGTCGGCTGTGTTAGAAGATGTAGGAGTGAAAACTTACGTGATTTGATGTCAGATTGATGTATTTCCGCTTCTAAGTTAAGTTTCGGCCGACTCTAAATCCAATTCTTCAATCCACGACTTCTGAACTCAAATTGATCAATGTAACACCTCCTAAGGATACCGACTGAACTCTCTGTGAGTGTAATTGTGAGAAGTGTGATTGAATTGTATGGTTTTGATCACTAAAAGCTACGGTTTCGACTTTCTAGTTCTCTAAGGTTTAATGTGACCAATTAATGTATCAAAAACGTGTGTTAACTATTACAAATCATCAAATTGATGATTACAACTGATTAATTTCAGTTATTACTTGATTTTAATGTCCAATTCGAATCCAATTGCCACAAAGTCCGAATTTTGACTCATAAAAGTCAAAATTTACACTTCTACTCCTTTACAAGTTAAAATCTCATAATTTAGGTATTCTAGATTTTATTTTACTTAATTCTAATCCCTTAGATCTGATTTTGTTTGATTACATAACATTTCGATTTACAAAGTCGAACCAAAAATCCCGAATTGTCACTAATTGGGCCAATTAGAACGTTATTGGCTAGGTTAATCCTTTTGGACCTCATAAATACAATTGGGCCTTCCTTGGGCCTCATTGGGCCTACCTTGGCCTCATTGGGCCTACCTTGGCCTTATTGGGCCTTCCTATTTGCAATTGGGCCTACTTCTATTCAATTGGTCCTCATCACTTACAATTGGGCTTCAATTGGGCCTCATAACATACAATTTGGCCTACGGGGGTTAACGAGGTTAATTCGAAAAGTCGGATTGTCACATCATCCCCTTGTTGAAAAAATTTTCGTCCCGAAAATTAGTAAATGTTAGGAGTAGTTAGGAAACTACTTGCGAGTTTAAATCCTACGTGTTAGTGTGGTTTGATCATTCCGTGTGCTTGTGTGTATTCACACACAAAATCTAATGCTTGCAACATCACAACTAAATGTGATCGTTCAATGTGACTGTTTGTGTGTACACTAGTTAGTTCACCTAACTGTGACTGTTTGTGTTTGACCATACTGTGATGTGTAACCTCACACATAGTGAGTGTCTGTAACTGTTTTTACTATGCAACCCCGCACATAGCAAAATGTGTGTAACTAATCATGCATGTACTACCATAACATTTAACATATGAAATGTAGCACATAAAATGTATGAAATGTAATGTAGCACAAATGTTTGTAACAAAACCAATTGAATAAAGTGTTTGTGCTTACAGTTTGAAATTTGCAGTGTTGTTGTGTGAAGCATCACGTCATCCCCTTGTTGAAGGAAATTTCGTCCCGAAATTTAACGTGCGCTCTCAGTGTTTGTAGTTGTTGTTTTGAACAGATGAGGATATTTCTTCATCATTTGATCTTCTCGTTCCCATGTGAATTCAGGACCACGTCTTGAATTCCATCGAACTTTGACTATTGGAATCTTGCTTTGCTTAAGTTGTTTGACCTCTCGGTCCATGATTTCTGCTGGTTCTTCAATGAATCGTAACTGTTCATCTACTTGTATTTCTTCCAATGGTACAATCAATGTCTCATCAGAAAGACATTTCTTTAAGTTCGATACGTGGAAGACATCATGAACCCTACTGAGTTCATCCGGTAATTTGAGTTGATACGCAACCGGACCAATCCTTTTCAGGATCTCAAAAGGTCCTACGTAACGTGGACTAAGCTTCCCGCGCTTGCCAAATCGTATCACACCTTTCCAAGGTGATACCTTTAGAAGAACTCGGTCTCCTACTTGAAATTCCAACGGCTTACGACGTTTGTCAGCATAACTCTTTTGTCGATCCCAGGCGGCTGCCATACGGTTCCGGATTTGAACTATCTTCTCTGTCGTCTCGTGTACTAGTTCAGGTCCTGTAATCTGACTGTCACCAATTTCAGCCCAACAAACTGGTGAACGGCATTTACGACCATATAAAGCTTCAAACGGTGCTGCCTGAATACTCGTATGATAACTGTTGTTGTAAGAGAATTCCACTAATGGTAAGTGATTTTCCCAGCTATCACCAAAGTCAATTACACAAGCTCGTAACATATCCTCAAGCGTTTGAATCGTACGTTCACTTTGACCGTCGGTTTGTGGATGATAGGCGGTACTCATATCCAAACGAGTTCCCAAAGACTTATGGAGTGATTTCCAAAAGTTGGAAGTAAATCGAGCATCCCGATCTGATATGATAGAGATTGACACGCCATGCCGTGCTACCACTTCCTTAATGTAAATGCGAGTCAATTTCTCCATCTTATCGGTTTCCTTGATTGCTAAGAAATGTGCAGATTTCGTTAATCGATCAACAATTACCCATATCGTATCACAACCACTCGGTGTACGGGGTAACTTAGTAATGAAATCCATCGATATCTGTTCCCATTTCCACATCAGTATTTCTGGTTGTTGCAGTAAACCAGATGGTTTCTGATATTCAACTTTGACTTTCGAACAAGTCAAACATTTGCTAACGTACTTAGCAATGTCAGCTTTCATGTGAGGCCACCAATACAGTGCCTTCAAATCATGATACATCTTGTCTGATCCCGGATGGACTGAATATCTGGACTTGTGTGCTTCATCCATCACGAGTTCCCTTAAACCTCCATACAACGGTATCCACAATCGATCTATGAAATAACGAATTCCATCAGACTTGACATCCAACTGTGTTTCCATCCCTCGTAAGGATTCCTGTACTAAGTTTTCCTTGTTCAAGGCCTCGAGCTGAGCACTGCGTAACTTGTCAGGTAAGTCAGTATGTATCGTCATCATAAGTGCACGAACCCGTCTTGTTGATGTATCTTTTCTACTTAAAGCATCGGCTACCACATTAGCTTTTCCCGGGTGATACTTGATCGCGCATTCGTAGTCGTTCAACAACTCAACCCATCGTCGCTGTCTCATGTTGAGTTCCTTCTGATCAAAGATATGTTGCAAACTCTTATGATCAGTGTAAATAGTACACTTAGTTCCATACAGGTAATGCCTCCAAATCTTCAACGCAAAAACCACTGCTCCTAACTCCAAGTCATGAGTAGTGTAATTCTTTTCGTGTGGTCGTAGCTGCCTTGAAGCATAAGCAATCACTTTATCACGTTGCATCAACACACATCCTAAACCCTGTGCAGATGCATCACAATACACCACAAAGTCTTCCGTTCCTTCCGGTAAGGACAGAATCGGTGCACTACAGAGTTTCTGTTTCAATAACTGGAATGCAGCTTCCTGTTTATCCAACCAGTTATATTTCGTTCCCTTATGCGTAAGAGCTGTAAGTGGTTGAGCGATCTTTGAGAATCCCTCAATGAATCGTCGGTAGTAACCCGCCAAACCAAGGAATTGTCGTACCTCGGTAGGGGTCTTTGGCGCTTCCCAATTCTTAATCGCTTCAATCTTCGCTGGATCAACATGTATACCCTTTTCATTAACTATATGACCCAAGAATTGCACTTCTCGCATCCAGAAATCACATTTCGAGAACTTAGCGTACAATTGTTCCTGTTTCAGTAATTCTAGTAGCAATCGAAGATGTTCCGCGTGCTCTTCTTCAGTCTGAGAATAGATGAGAATGTCATCAATGAAAACAATGACAAACTTATCGAGATAAGGTTTACAAACACGATTCATGAGATCCATGAATACTGCTGGAGCGTTTGTCAACCCAAATGGCATGACCAATAACTCATAATGGCCATAGCGCGTCCTGAATGCTGTCTTTGGAATATCCTCCTCCTGGACTCTTAGTTGATGATAACCCGATCTGAGATCAATCTTCGAGTAGTAACTCGAACCTTGCAACTGATCGAACAGATCGTCAATCCTGGGTAACGGATACCGGTTTTTGATAGTAACCTTGTTAAGTTCCCGGTAATCGATACACATACGGAGTCCCGTCCTTCTTCTTAACAAACAAAACTGGAGCTCCCCACGGTGAAAAACTAGGTCGTATGAAACCCTTATCCAACAATTCTTGCAATTGTGTAGATAATTCTTGCATCTCTGACGGTGCAAGTCGATAAGGTGCCCTAGCTATCGGTGCTGCATCTTGTGTAAGGTCGATTCGGAATTCCACCTGTCTGATAGGCGGTAATCCCGTTAAGTCTTCTGGAAATACTTCCGGAAATTCACAAACTACTGGTATATCTTCAATCTTCTTCTCAGCTACCGGCTTTTCAGTTATAAGTGCTATAACTGCCGTATGACCTTTCCGCAGACATTTGTGTGCTTTCATACAAGATATGAGACGCAGTGGCGTACTGCTCTTCTCGCCTTGTACATACAATGTCTCTCCATGCGAAAGAGGTATGCGAACAATCTTTTCATGGCATACGATTTCAGCCTGGTGTTTGGACAACCAGTCCATGCCAATGACTACATCAAAACTGCCTAAAGTGATAGGCATAAGATCAATTTCCAATGTCTGACCCATCAAATCAAGTATACATCCCTTAAAGATTTGTTCAACTACTATTAACTTACCATCAGCTAATTCTACAGTGTATGGACTATCTAAGGCAGTGGGACTAACATTTAGCAACTTAGCAAGTGAACTAGATACAAAACTCCGATCGGCACCAGTGTCAAATAACATAGAGGCATAGTGATTATTTAAGAGGAACGTACCCGTAACAATGTTGGGATCCTCCCGTGCTTGACGTCCTCCAATCACAAACGCCCTGCCCCTAGCACCATTGTTATTGTTGTTGTTATTATTGTTGTTATTGGTGCCATTGCCGTTACCGTTGCCGTTGCCGTTGCCATTGGCATTGTTATCCCCGCCTTTCTTGAGTTGTGGGCAATCCTTTTTAAAGTGCCCCATCTTGCCACACTCAAAACAACCCTTCTGTGTGTTGTTCTGATTGTTATTGTGATTGTTGAGATTGTTTTGCAGCTCTCCGCGGCAATCCTTAGCTGCATGCCCAATCTTACCACACCGTTGACACTTAGCTCTATCACATTGATATCCCGCATGATGATATCCACACTTGTTGCACTTTGGGTGTTTACCAGTATAACCCCCTGATGATGATGATTGCTGACCACTGTTTGAATTGTGGTAAGACTTGTTTGAATCTTGTTTCCGGTTCTGCTGAAACGATTGTTGGTTGAAATTCTTGGTGTTGCTGCTCTCCCACTTCCTTTTGTGGTCTCCCACCTTAGTAGCTGATGTTCGTTTAGGCAGAGTCCCCTGTAACACTGCCTGATCAGTCAGTTGATGCGCTAAACGAACGGCTTGTTGAATTGTGGTGGGATTTGCAGAAGTAACCAATCCCAGAATCTGAGGCACCAATCCCCTGATGTACCTCTCTATCCATTTACTGACTGGAGTAGCCATATGAGGTAGAAGTCTGGCCAGTTCATGTGATCGAGTCGTGTACTCCTCGATGTTTGATCCCTCCATCTTGAGGTGCCAGTACTCTTCCTCTAGTTTCTGCATCTCACTGCGAGGGCAGTACTCCTCCTGCAGTAAAGTTTTGAAACCATTCCAAGTCAAGGCATTAGCCTCACCTAATCCCAAAGTCTGAACATTCGAGTTCCACCAAGTCAATGCTGGACCCTCCAATGTTCCCGTAGCGTACTTCACTTTGCTCTCATCCGGACAATTGCACATCTCAAACACAGATTCAGCCTTCTCAATCCATCGTAGGAGTCCAATGGCTCCTTTCGATCCTTTGAAATTGTGTGGCTTACAGTCCAAGAACATCTTGAACGTGCATGCCTGTGGGTTCACTAATCCCCCAGCTAGACTATGTGGCCCTGTATTGTGTGTCTGAGCGTAGTTCGCGATTGCCTCCGCGACTCTGTTATTAATCAGCTCATTGAGCTCAGCAACTGTCATGTGAACGTTCTCGTTGGCCATTATCTTCCTAGTTAAAAGAAATGTTAGAGCGTTATCAAGATCCAATGTGACATGTGTAAACAAAACAACAAACACAACATGTAATGTATAAATCAATACAACTGTTGGCAATAAGTAGAAATTTCCAATAGATAATAATCTGGTTTGAGTACAATACTTTTGAAATCAAACATAAGTTTTCAAACTTCTAATGTAGGGACACAACCCGCCCCTAATAAGTTTAAACAAAATAAAGAAAATCAATCCTCAATGGTGGATTCAGGATCAGAATCAACAGCTGGTGCTGGTTCCTCCCCTTCCTCCTCTTCATCTTCTTCATCTTCCTCTTCATTCTCCAAGACCACTAAATCCTCCAAGGCTTCAAGTCTGCCTTCCAGAATCTCCGCTCGGTTCTCTGAAGCTTCAAGACGACCAATCAAATTAATCATCTCATCCCGCATATCATTGACCAGATGGGCAAGATTATCTTGTCTTTCATTTGCATCCCCGAGTTCCCGAACGTTATACTCAATCCTATTCTCCGTCCAGTACAAGTCCTCTCGCAGTTTGGCAATCTCCTCAGAGTCAGTCCTTTGCCTCTTAGGCTCCGGAACACCCAGTGCAGGTGGTGGATGGGTAGAAGGTCCCTCAGCAGGGATCTCCTGATTACCCTCCACTGGCTCCTCCTCCGGATCCTCATCCGGGTCCTCATCCGGATCCTCCTCCGGATCCTCCTCTGGGTCTGAGTCATCTCTCTCAGATGGTGGAGGAGATGGAATAGGTGGTGCTGGTGATGATGGTGGTGCTGGAAATATCGGCTCCTCATCCTCAGAATCATCAATGTAAATATACGGTGCTGATGATGAAGATGCCATGCCTGTTACATAATACCATATGTAAGTGCAGTGTCATGGTATGTGTAAGCAAGTCAATTACATAATGCCATATGTAATTTCTAAGTAATATGTGTAAGCATATGTGTCTAATGTCTAACAGTCATAGTCTAAGTCTACAAATGCAAACCTAGTTCGCTATAACCAATGTCTCTGATACCAATCTGTCACACCCCCAATTTTCAACTAACGGAATCATACCGTTTGGGAACGTGACAAACCAGGATCTCAGATCATTAGACATAGCGATGACCTCTATATGAATTTCAAAACATCCTTTGGTCTAAATCTGTAACATCAAAGTTTTCAAAGTTTGCGGAAGCGTTTTAAAACCAGTAACAGTTGTAAAATGTAAATTACAATACAAAGTTTTAAATGTTCAAATTCAAATAACTAAAATGTAAAGTCATGCATGCTACTCAATCTCCTAGTCCAAACCTAATAAATCTATTTCCAACTACCACGCTTTGCGCTACGGCAAACTAAACGGTTCGAAGTGTGTAAGGACTTTTAAATGCTATGTTGTCACACAATGTAAACACCTAACTCATGCAAGTGATATGTATCTAAAAATGTTTGTTGCACAAGTTTTCTCCCCCAAAACAGTTAAAATAAGAAAGGGGTCGTGTACGCACCTTTGAGTATTGCAGAATGATCAAATACGTGAACTTGCGTAGATAATCCTCTTACGAAGGATCTGTGATTAAACAATAATCTAAAGTTATTCGGAATGTCGTTTTGTGCTTGAAATCACATACGTGTCAACACACGTATGTTAGAGTGTTAGGAATACGCATACGTATATACGCGTGTCTTTGAAATCGTTTAAATAAAATCATATACGATTTTATTTAAATAAACGTAATTATACGCGATTACGTTTTCGATCAAAAATGTGAATTTTATTATTCAAATATGTTCGGGATGAAATTCTGGTTCCAATGAAATTCGAACGGGTTAAAACGGAGTTCGTATGCGAAAGTTATTGTAAAAATACCAAAAAATGGTATTTTCCACAAAACCGGCCCAAGCAAGGCTCGAACCCGCGACCCCCCACTCGACACACACGCACACTACCAGTCTCGCCCGCTAGGGTTTCGCAATAAGCTTCTCAATTAAATTGTTTTAAGTTTCCCCCTAAACGATTTCCCTTTTGATACTATAGCCGAAGCATACAACACCCAATTGACCACGAATTCGAACCCCATCGGTCCTAGAACCATAGGGCTATTTTTCCTTAGACTTAGTCGATCTTATAGATGGTTTCAATTTGATAAATCATCAATTTAAAGTTCCAATTTATGCCATTCAAAGTTTCGAACGTGAGCCCCCAAACCCATCATCTAATCCTGATAGATTCAATACTATAATTCGAAATTAACTTAGGGCTATCCTAGATCGAACCCTTCTGAAACCACAGATACCCTTTAATTCGATTTTTACACCCGATTGCATGAAAACCCCAAAACATTTTTCTATCAAGAACCCTAGAACTGGAACCATATCAATTCGATATTAGAACTTGGAATTTACATGAGGATTTGCTTAGTCGAACACGTCTGAAACTAAAGGTACTAGTTAATCGCATTTTCGAATTCGTTTGATTTCAAACCCCCAAAACGGTTTACTATAAGAACCCTAGGATTTGATCGTATATAATTCGATATTGTTAAATGAAATTATCATACAGGTTTCGATCAATAGATCCTCACAAAACTATCTGTATGTTTTGATTTGAGTTTCAAACCTATTTCACCCACAACCCCCAATTCGTTCTAGATGATGAACCCTAGAACCGGCTATCGTATAATTCGATATTAGAAGCCACGATTAGCATAGGGATATGCTTAGTCGGCTGTGTTAGAAGATGTAGGAGTGAAAACTTACGTGATTTGATGTCAGATTGATGTATTTCCACTTCTAAGTTAAGTTTCGGCCGACTCTAAATCCAATTCTTCAATCCACGACTTCTGAACTCAAATTGATCAATGTAACACCTCCTAAGGATACCGACTGAACTCTTTGTGAGTGTAATTGTGAGAAGTGTGATTGAATTGTATGGTTTTGATCACTAAAAGCTACGGTTTCGACTTTCTAGTTCTCTAAGGTTTAATGTGACCAATTAATGTATCAAAAAGGTGTGTTAACTGTTACAAATCATCAAATTGATGATTACAACTTATTAATTTCAGTTATTACTTGATTTTAATGTCCAATTCGAATCCAATTGCCACAAAGTCCGAATTTTGACTCATAAAAGTCAAAATTTACACTTCTACTCCTTTACAAGTTAAAATCTCATAATTTAGGTATTCTAGACTTTATTTTACTTAATTCTAATCCCTTAGATCTGATTTTGTTTGATTACATAACATTTCGGTTAACAAAGTCGAACCAAAAATCCCGAATTGTCACTAATTGGGCCAATTAGAACGTTATTGGCTAGGTTAATCCTTTTGGACCTCATAAATACAATTGGGCCTTCCTTGGGCCTCATTGGGCCTCCCTTGGCCTCATTGGGCCTACCTTGGCCTCATTGGGCCTACCTTGGCCTTATTGGGCCTTCCTATTTGCAATTGGGCCTACTTCTATTCAATTGGTCCTCATCACTTACAATTGGGCCTCATAACATACAATTTGGCCTACGGGGGTTAACGAGGTTAATTCGAAAAGTCGGATTGTCACATAATTCGTTAAAGTCACCGATTCGTTGAGATAAGTGTTCTATTCCTTGGTTATAATCCGGGGTCGTTTGAGATGAAGAGCCTCGTCTCGCCGTTGCTCGGTCGTTTTGAGGCCGACGATTGTACAGTCTCTAGTCGAATCCAGTTCGGACATTTCCTCATAAGCTCCCAACTCCGTTGAAGTGAGAAGGGGGCGTTAAACTCTTCCCGGTACTGATCTTCCGCTTCGAGCTCGATCATCGCGTCGCTTTGGCCGCTCCGACGAGTTTGCCATTTCTGGGAATAAATCCCGTTGAACTTTCTAACCTTTAGGTTCATGTCACGCCATTTGCTAGAGAGCATATCGTTTGTACGATATTCCCCACGACCCATGGCTTGAAAAAATTGATTTCGGATTTTACTCCAAAAGTCCGGTCCTTTTTGGTTACGACCAACAATTGGATCTTCCGACACATCGATCCAAGATTTTGTAAGTTGAAACTCTTCCTCCGTAGTCCATTTTTCTATACGGGATGAACCTCCCACAGCAGGTTCGGTATCCGCAGCTTGTTTCCTTCTGTGTCTACGCCTTTGTTTTGGTTGCGTGCTTGGACCGGCATTTGTAGTGGGTTGGGTCTCGGGTACAACTTCATCCTGAGATAATTGTCCAAACCCGTGCGGTTGTTGACTCGAACCATAATCGGCGAATGTATAAAATCCTTGTGGGCTTGAATCAAAATTGGGTCGATAACAGTTTGAATCGTAAAAAGGATTTATTGGAGAAGGGCTAAAGACCCAATTCGGAGGTGGCGTGTTAGGGTTTCGGTTAGGTGGAGTGTTTGGGTTATAGTAATTTGGGTTTTGGTTGGGATCCATGAAAATTATTTTTTTGGTTAAGAAAGTTTGAAATGTGAAGAGTTGGTATTTTTTTGTGATGAATGTTTGAAATGTGAATTGTTTAAATAGGCAAAAAAAAAAAAATTTTCTTTTCCTTACCCAACGGCTACCTCCACGTCTCCCAACACCCACGCCCGTTGCTCGGCTCACGGGGAGGTTCTCACGCCCCTAGGGGGGCGGTGTGCCATGCCTCACCCATGGCCACTCACCCGGCATACCGTGGAGTCTTAAAACTCAGAATTATATTCGAAGCCACTAATTATACATATACATATATATATATATATATATATATATATATATGGGAAGATTATTTTGAAAACTCACTTAAGTTGAAAAAACTTTGAAAACAATGAAAAAAACCATCCAATATTTTTTTTTTCATTTTTTTTTACAGTTAGGTTACATCATTAGGGTCATTTTTATAAAAAAATATATAAAAAGTACCGACTAGTTTTTTTTAAAAAATTTTTAAAAAACCGATATAACACATACGTAACATCGCTGTACAATACTGAAAGAAGAGGTTACGTCAGCGTTACATTTTCGTTTTATTAATTTTTTTAAAAAAATTGTGTCGGCGCTTTTTTTATATTTTTTTTGATAAAAATAACCCTAATAATGTTACAAAACTATAAAAAAAATTTCAAAAAAAAAAACTTTTCTTACATAGGGTTTTTGAGGTTTTCTCAACTCAAGTGAGTTTTCAATTTATACATGTCTTATATATATATATATATATATATATATATATATATATATATATATAGGATTAGAATCATATAATAACTCATGGATTAAACAATAACCTAATAACTCTCATCTAATACTTAATCAAAAAGTAAAATGCATCAGATCGTGACATGTGTCATGATTCCTTTTTTTAATAATGAAGGACATTTAAGACATTTTTATCATTTGAATTTGCTAGATTTAATTTGGTGGTGACATGTGTCATCACGTATTATATTTTAATCAAATTAATTTTTTATTCAAAGTTTACACTCTCTTTTTTTAAACACTCATAACTTTTTTATACTATATTATTTTTTTTATAAAAATTACTCCATTAAACTCGTTTCATTTTTCTCTTAATTCGGTTATAGTCTCGAATAAGTATTTTGTTTAATTTTTTTTTTGGATCTTCATATTTACATCAATGTAGCAAGCATCAGCATACAAGATTTTTTAATTTTTTTTGGACAATAGTAAATTACATCACTATAATTAAATAAATGATATAAGGTCATTTTAACACATTTGTTATATCATTGTAACAAAATAAAAGTTACAACGTAACCAAGATTTTACTTTACAGCAACGTAAAGCAAGATGCATTATAACTCGTTACAAATTTAAGACAAAAATTTTTTTAGTTAACTTTGAACTCAAAATACATCACTGTAATAAAATAAATGATACAACCTAAGCAAGATTTTACTTTAAATCAACGTAATCAAAAATGTGTTACAACTCGTTACAAATTGAAGACATAATAGTTTTTAGTTGATTTTTTAACTCAAATTTATTAGAAGTTATTACATTAATGTAAATAGTCTTTTATATAATGTAAATGAAATGTTTTTAAGTCATGTTACATTGATGTAAATATAGGAATCCGAAAAAAATTATAAAAAACCAGTCGAGACTATAACCGAATTAAAGAGAAAAATAAGACGAGTTTAATCGTTCAATTTTTATAAAAAAATAAAATAATATATAAAAGTTATGAATGTTAAGAAAAAGAGGGGAAAACTTTGAATAAAAAATTAATTTGATTAAAATATAATACTTTGTGACACATGTGAGCACCATATAAAAAATCATATTTATATTATATTGTAAATATTATTATATTGTTATATATTGTAACACATGTGAGCACCATATTAAAAATCATATTTATATTATATTATAATACTATTGATTATATATGTTCAAAATCATATTTATATTATATTATAAATATTATTATATTGTTATATATTGTATTATTTAGATTTATGACCATGCAATGATGTTTTGAAAATTTAGACTTGAAATATCAGAAGTTTTTAATTTTAAAAAGTAGTAAACAGAGATAAGGGTATTAAATTGGATAGATTTACTTAAAAATCTGGGTCTTTATATTATATTATAATATTTAGGTGTTTTATACATGTAGTAATGTTTTGAAAATTTGGACTTGGACCATTCGAAGTTTTAACTTTGAAAAGTAGTAAACGGATATAAGGGTATTAAATTGGAGATATTTGCTTAAATATTTGTGTTTTATAAAATTTGAGAAATTTTTTTAAAGATTTGAGTTTTTCTTTTAATTTAAACGATTGGTGAGACAAATTTTGAGAGTCATTTTCCTATTATTTTTATTACATATTTGTGAGGATTTTAGATGATTTTATGTTGTTATGAGAAATTTGTATAGAGCTCATGATGAGAGATTTGATTTTGCTATGCAACTTATGCTTCTGCAAATGGTGTATAATACCCGTTCACGGGAGTGTACTGTGATAACCAGCCGCAACATGCGAGGTGAATAAACCTAGTATATAATAATATGCATAGTAAAATAGTGATAGTAGGCCCCAAGATCATAAGCACACACATACGGTTTGTATCCTGTGAAACCTGATTTTAGAGAGAAAACCCTTAAACCCTATCTCGTGTCACACCCCGACTGACGGTGGAATATGTCGAGGCGCGATTGTGAATGCTCAAAAGCTTATGGTGCTATGTTAAAGTTTTAATATTTAAAACATACATATTAATTTATTCAAACAAAACATTCATTAACATACAATAGTTCAAAACAATTTACAAAAGAAATATTAAACAATGTTTTATTTAACTAGTCCTCTAAACCTAATCTATGTCTTCATCTTAACCTGTTACATATATAAAATAAAAAGGTCAACTATTTGCATAGTTGGTAAGCAATTCAAAACAATTTACTATAATATGTATAAAAAGATACAAAACTATTAAACTAAATAGAACAAGATCTAAAGCGTATGTAAGTTTCAAGTAGCACAAAGCAAGAATCCAAACAAGTGATATTACAAAGATTAAATCAAGACTAGCTAGGTCTTTGACTTAAACAATGTAAATAATAATGTTTATGTTTGTGTACATTTCACCTTTTTGACACAAGACATAAGTCATTGTGACGAATGTAAAAACATTCTTAGGCTACTACGTACTAGTATATGTTTGATGTATGAAACGTCTTCTAACCTAATTCCCACATAGCATTTAGCACATAAATTCACATAGCATCTAAATCATGTCTACTAAGCTTAAGAGTTTGCATCATGTATATGTTTTTGACTATATGAATATGTTTTTATATAAGACATATATAACATCCCAAATAGTTTACAAATTGTAAAAAGGGAGTAAGAATTAACTCACTTTAATGGTGCTTGAGAAAACTAGTATAATGAAGAAAAATCAAAATCAACAGTTTGTATCAAACTGGATGCCCTGAGGTTTGAACGTGTGTGGCCAGACAACATCTCAAAGGAACAAATATACGATCTGAATGCAAATGTGGTTTAACCTAGTCAACCCACTCAAACGAATGCAACGAGGATGGGTAAAAATTATGCTAGACATATCTAAATGAATGGACATTATAGGCCGGACTCGTTGGCCTAACGAGCCTCTATAATGTTACATCAACTCTAAAGGCAGCCTAAACAAGGCTACCTTAACTAAGAACCTAAGCTCAACTACTTAGACTAGGAAAACAATGAATAAACGAATAATGAAGGGAAGAAAAAGAAAGAAATTACCTCAAAGAAGCTTTACAGACGAGGCGATCTCGAAGGGAAGCACCTCCTTGTCGAGAGCATAAAAAAACTATTAAGTTCAACATCCCAAAGGGTGTTGCACTTGTAGAACCACCAAAATTTGGTTATTCCCCTTGTTTGTAGATGCACTATATGTCCCTAGTTCAATTTTGTACTATTCATCTTGTAAAGTTCAAATTCTATTAATGGAAGTTGCCTTTATATATTGTTCTTAATGTTTAGTATTGATTATATGGTTGTTTGATTTGATTTATTAATATTTGAGTATGAGTGTTACACATTCGGGCGAATGACTCTAACGAATGAAGTCATTCGCCGAATGAAAGAAATAGAGAATGATTGGCGAGAGAATGAGTCATTCGCCGAATGACTCATTCTATCGGTAATCCATTCGATGTGGTCATTCGCCGAATGAGCTGTTTCGGCCACTCATTCGGGCGAATGACCACAGCCTATAAATACTATTGCAAATCATTTCAGAACTAACTTCTAAGAGCCCCCTTCTACCCAGAGCACCTAGTGTCAAACCCTAGAAGATCTGAGCGGCCATTGTTCGTCCAAGTTCGATTATCAACCCGTGGTGTTCGATTCTTACTCACACGTCCTTCCTACGCATTCGTATCACCACGGTTTCTGTTGGTTTCTATTGGAAAACCCTAGAATAGGATTCCGCACTATTCTAGAGGCTGTCGAGTATATATCCGTTGGAATCGGATTGTTTCCTAGCTCCAAATAGGTCCTACAAAGTGGTATCAGAGCCTTGGCTCTTGATTCTACTCGATTTCCATTCAAAATCATAAGATCTCAGATTGTTTGTTCGAAACTTGCAAAACCCTGATTTCCTTGGTCACAAAGTTACTGTTTCATTCAAAATCAGTGGATTTTTGTGGTGTTTTTGTCAAAACTTTTATCCCAATTGGTTCATAATCATATCATGGTATTCTGTACCAAATTTGACACTTAGATCTTGTCTAAATCGAAAGTTATTGCGATTTTCATTGCTGAAAAACCCCAGATCGCCGAATGAACATGGCGGCCGAATAGGTTTGGCCGAATCAGCCTTCATTCGCCGAATAGGTTCATTCGACAAGTCATTCAGCGAATAGCCCTCATTCGACCGATTCATTCGTCGAATAGCTTTTCTAGGTCTCTCATTCGCCGAATAAGTCATTATCAACTTCATTCACCAGAATCAGTTCATTCGGTGCCTGACATTTGCCCCAAGCTTCTTCATTCGGCCATCAGTCTGAAAAATTTTCCAAGTGTTGAATTTTGTTGTTCTTGTTTAAATGGAGGATTTAGCATTGATGGCTAATCAGAATCATCGCATTCAGACTTTACAGTTGACTGAGACTGAGACAGGGAACTCCAACAAAGCTCCCAAGTTGCTATCCTTAGATGATTATCCACACTGGAAGTACATATTTGAGATTCACATCAATGGGGTGGATACTAACTTATGGATGATGATTGAGGGAGGTTATCTGAGACCTCTAAATGAAGTTGGAAATCCTATGCTAGTCACACGGATGACTGAGCCACAGAGGAAGCTATATGATTATGAGAAGAAAGCTTATGCTATTCTATCTCTATCCATTGCTATTGATATTTTCCATCAGTTCAGGCAGTTTACATCTTCTAAGTATTTATGGGATGCTTTGCAGCAACGGTATGAGGGCAATGATGCTTTGAAGAACATCAAGTCAAAGGCTTTGAGGAAGGAGTTCAACAGTTTTATGTATGTTGGAAATGAATCTTTGGATGATTTGATTGCTAGATTCTATCATCTATTGAGTTAACTATTCAATCATGAAGTCAAGACTACTACTCAGGAAAAGATTCAGTGTTTGGCAGAAGCTCTACCTCCAAAGTGGGAGTCATTTTTGATGGTACTTAAGCAGAATGAGATGATGGCACATATGGACATAAATGATTTTATTCAGAAGCTGAAAGAACAAGAAATAGAGAACAAGTGGAAGGCAAAGAGAGTAGCTCAAGTCCAGGACCCCTCACTGTATTATTCTACTCCAACTGTTGAGAAATCATCTTCTCATGCTTCTTTAAAAACAACCTTGGTTTCTCAGACGACTGAAGCTCCATCTTCTAATCAGATTCATTTTAGTCAGTCATCATCATCATCCAGCTCTCAAAAGGAACATCATCAACCTGTCATAAGTCTGAAGACAGAGAATTTTGACAAAGTTACTGTTGAAATTGCTAAAGAGCATATGGGTCTTTTGTCCACTTTGGTTAGTTCTTATGATGGACTGGTAGCGGGACAGATTGGAAATCCTTATCTGACAAATGATGACTACTCTCAGATAGATCCAGATGACATGGAAAGGATTGACATCATATGGACGTTGGCAAGTGCTGTAAGAAGAGCTAAGGAGTTTGTGAAAAGGGCTGGTAAAGACATTAACTTGAACAAGGAATCTAAGTTTGGATTTGACATGGCTTCTGTCACTTGTTACAACTGTGGAGAGAAGGGTCATTTTGCCAGACAATGCAAGCACCCAAGGAAAGCTGGAAACAAGAATCCTTTTCAGCATCAGAAATCTTCTACCGCTAATCCAGAAAGAAGACTTGTCCCTATTGATTCTCCTGCTCAAACTAGTTTTTCAAATGCGGGCAAAGCTTTGATGGTGCAACAAGATGAAGGTGAAAATGGAGATTTCAGATTCAATTCTGAAAAAGGGGGACAAGATAAAGCATGTGTTGCTGAGATTCAAAAGATTGATAATTCCAATGATAATGGCAGTTCTGAAAAAGTACAGATCAAGATAGAAGAAACATCTGGTTTAGAGTCTGAAAGCTTGTCTGATTCTGTACTCAATCTGATTCTGATGCTGATATTGAAGAATCTCCTACTCAGTTTGCTTTGATGGTAAACTCATCTGCTACTCCTGCTGCAACTTCACAATCTGATCAGGTATCTGATGAATGTTCATCTTCTTGTTCTAGTTGTTTTAATTGTGTTGACCTTAAAAGCAAGGTCCTTTGTTATCAAAATCACAATGCTGCTTTGATCAGTGATCTCAACCAGTGTATTGAAGCAAACAAAGTTTTAAAATCTAATGAAAAAGATTTTCAAGCTAAGGTTGAACTTTTAAACAGAAAATTTCATGAGGCTGAGATTGCTGTTCTTAACAAGCAAGATGCTATAACTTCTTATCTCAATACCATCAATGAGATAAAGAAGAAGTTAGCCATAGTTGAGTGTGATTATGAGACCCTAGGACAAAAGCTCAAGATCTATGAGAGCGCATCTTATATCGTTGAGCACATGATCAGCAAAGGTGCTGATCATAAGGATAAAGGAACAGTGAGTTATCAAAGATGTCCTCCACCAATTTTAAACAGTTTTGTCAATTCGCCAAATGACAAAGATGTTAAAGATTTTCAAGTTATAACTCCATTATTATTGATCCAATTGGGATGATTACTGATGAAGATTCCTCCTTGTCAGAGGAATCTTTGGTGGATGGACTTGTAGAAGATTGGGTCTCAGATTCTGAGGATGAATCTGATAATTCATCAGATTGTCCCGCTGTTCAGAATCAGTCATCAGTTGTCATGAAAGGCGACCCAATCTCTTCTTCAAAAATTTATCAAGCTTTAAGCTTTGTGAAATCTTCGAAAGAAAATGCAGCTTGTGTGTCTAACAAGATTGACAATCTTGTTCCTAATGGGAGAAAGGGTTTGGGTTTTAATCAAAACAAGCCTAAAACAAATGTTTTCAAACCAAAAAGGCAGTCTTTTTCTGAATTAAGACATTTTCATAACAGGAGAGACAAAGTTTGCTTTGAGTGTGGTGCACCTGGGCACATTGTTAGATCTTGCCCACAGTTGCTTAGACCGAAGGTTGCACCACCCAGAAAACCAAATCAAATCTTTGTCAAAGCTGTCAAATCTGAATCCAAGTCAATTCTGACAAAACCCAAACCACCAACCCAGGTTAAATCGTTGGACAAGGGTAAAGGAAAACTGGTGGATTTGGATGTTTCACAAGTGATTAATGTTAATCAAACAAAGCCATCATCCATTTACCTGAAAAATTCTTTCAGTAAAAATGCGGTTTGGAAAGTCAAGTCATCTGAGACTTCAGTTCCACCTATTTCAGACAAAGCTATCCCTGATGGTAAATGGATCGATGTCTGGATCAGAGACTCTTTGGGTCAACCCAAGACTGTAAAGGCTTGGGTTCCCAAAATGAACTAATTGTTTTTATTTTGTGTAGGTAGCCCCAACAGCTGCTCTTAACAGCTCTTGGATTGTCGATAGTGGGGCTTCAAGGCATATGACTGGAAATATTTCTCTGCTCTCAAATGTTCATTCTGTTCATGGTGGTTATGTAGCATTTGCCGGTGACAATGGTGGTTTCATCACTGGAGAGGGTATTCTTTCAAATGGGCAAGTTTCATTTAACAAAGTCAGATATGTCAAGCAGTTGGAGAATAATCTTCTATCAGTATCACAGATTTGTGATAAACAATACAAAGTCCTCTTTGATACCTCCAACGGTTACATTTTAAAGCAAGGTGTTACCATCCCTGAAGATTGGATCTTGATGTCAGCCCCCAGGAAGCAAGACTTGTACGTACTTAATATGGCCACAGCTTCAACTACATCCTCTACAGCTTCATGTTTTATGTCCAAGGAAACTAAGAAAGATTCAATTCTTTGGCATAAGAGGATGGGTCATTTGAGTCTGCGCAAGATGAATCACCTGGTACACAACAATTTGGTTGAAGGGGTTAGTCTGAAAAATTTCAAGCTGTCTGATGTCTGTGTATCCTGCAAGAAGGGAAAGCAAGTTAAGTAGTCTCACAAACAAAAGAAGTATCACTCAATCACTATTCCACTTGAGCTTCTCCATATGGATTTATTTGGTCCTGTTAACCGCAAGAGTATAGTTGGGGATCAATACTGTCTTGTCATCACTGATGAATATTCCAGATACTCTTGGGTTTTCTTTCTAAATCTGAAACGTTTGAATGCATTCAAGTGTTGGTTACCAAACTTGAATATCTTTATAAGCTCAAGATTCGCATACTCAGAACCGACAATGGGACAGAGTTCAAAAACCAAAACATGGAGAATTTTTGTAATGAACGGGGTATTGTTCAACAATTTAGTGCTCCATATGTCCCTCAAATGAACGGTGTTGCTGAGCAAAAGAACGAGACTCTGATTGAGGCTGCTAGGACTATGCTTGCTAATTCATCTCTTCCAATTCAATTCTAGAATGAAGCTGTAGCAAATGCCTGTTACACTCTGTATCGGGTGTTGATAGTGAAGAGACATGGGAAGACTTGCTTCGAATTTCTCCATAATAGAAAGCCAAATCTTAAGTATCTTGAGCCATTTGGTGCACCATGCACTATGCTTAAGAAACAGGAGCAAGGCAAGTTCAATAAGAAGGTGGAAGAAGGGTATTTTCTTGGGTACAACACTCCAAATAAAAGGGTCTATAACAGATCAACTCATAATGTAGAGGAGTGGTACCATGTTGATGTTCAGAGATATTCTATGCCCCTACCTGGAAAAGGCCCAGATTGGATGTTTGATTATTCGGGTCTCTTTGATTCTTTCAACATGCCTCCCATGTACACAGATGAAGATGTTGCGGTTCAATGTTATATGATGCACAAAATGCACCTGATGAACCAGTGCAACCTTCACCCACTCAAATTCCTACAGTACAGACAAATTATGACAGTTCAGACACAGATGACAATCCTATTCAGCCGGCTGCTCCCGAACCAGATGTTGATGATCTTGTACCTGATCTTGAGGATTTGAATCTGAACAATCTATATCCACAGGTTGAAGTTCCTCCTCATCCGGTTGGAAGAATTAATCGTATTCATCCTCAAGAGAAAATTATTGGTAGTCCATTAGATGGGGTTAAGACCAGAAATTAGCTTTCTTCAGGGGGACTTGCCGACATTCTTGATTTTGCAGATGTAAGCTTTTGTGCCCATTCATGTTTCATTTCCCAAGTTGAACCACGTACTGTCACCGAAGCCTTAAAGGAAGAATCATGGGTTGAAGCCATGCAAGAAGAACTCCTGCAATTCAAGAAATTAGGTGTCTGGCAGCTTGTTGACAGACCAAAAGGTGCAAAAGTCATAGGCACAAGATGGGTTCTTCGTTGCAATAAAGATGATCATGGCATTATCGTTCGAAACAAGGCACGTCTGGTTGTTCAAGGATTCAGACAGATCGAAGGTTTGGACTATAATGAAGTATTTGCACCGGTTGCTCGACTTGAAGCAATTCGTATTTTCTTGGCTTATGCATCCTTCAAGAAGTTTAAAGTTTATCAAATGCATGTCAAGAGTGCATTTCTTCATGGAGTGATAAGTGAAACAGTGTATGTCAGTCAACCTCTTGGGTTTGAGGATCCATTGCATCGAGACCAAGTCTACAAGCTAGACAAGGCCTTATATGGATTGCATCAAGCACCGAGAGCATGGTATGAGACATTATCTACTCACTTTCTGAGCAACGGGTTCAGAAGAGGTGTCATTAACTGTACACTGTTTATTCGAGAAAAAGATGGTGATCTACTCTTGGTACAAGTTTATGTGGACGACATCATC
This sequence comes from Mikania micrantha, assembly GCA_009363875.1. Classification (NCBI taxonomy): domain Eukaryota; kingdom Viridiplantae; phylum Streptophyta; class Magnoliopsida; order Asterales; family Asteraceae; genus Mikania; species Mikania micrantha. The sequence goes on along the minus strand of CM018680.1, from coordinate 57,169,651 downwards.
TTCAGTTCAACAAATGATGATCTGTGCAAGGATTTTGAGAAGGTTATGAAAGAGAAGTTTGAGATGAGCTCAATGGGAGAGATGAAATTTTTTCTGGGATTAGAGGTGGATCAGTCTGAGGCAGGCATCTTCATTCATTAGACCAAATATGTTGGTGATATACTGAGCCGGTTCAGTATGTTAGATGCTAAACCTGCTGGTACCCAGCTGGCTGTTAATCACGGGATTACACCAGATGAAAAGGGGGAGTTAATCGATGCCACTCTGTACCGAGGAATGATTGGATCTCTGATGTATCTCACTGCTTCTCGTCCAGACATCATGTTCGCCACATGCTTGTGTGCACGTTATCAATCAAAACCAAGAGTGTCACATCTGATTGCTGTGAAACGGATTATGCGTTATCTGAAGGGTACACCGGATCTTGGCTTATGGTACCCTAATGACGATAATTTTGATATTACTGCATACAGTGATTCAGATTATGATGGATGCAAGGCAGATTACAAGTCAACATCTGCGGGATGTCAGTTCTTTGGAACTCGCTTAGTTACCTGGCAGTGCAAGAAACTGACGTCGGTGTGTACTTCAACCTATGAAGCTGAATATATTGCTGCTGCTTGTTGCTGTTCTCAGATCATCTGGATCCAACAGCAACTCAGGGACTATGGGTTACACTTTTCTAACACTCCTATATATGTTGATAATAATGCTGCCATAGCTGTCACTAAGAATCCGGTCCAGCACTCAAAAACTAAACACATCGACATTAAATACCACTTCATACGTGATTGTTTTGAAAAGAAACTAATCGATGTTGTCAAAATTCACACCGATCACCAGAAAGCCTATCTTTTCACAAAAGCTTTTGATAAATCCATATTCTTATATCTGTTATCGGCTAATGGTGTTTTCCAAAAGGATGAAGTCCTACCTTCATCTGAATCTAACAAATGATCATCGACTTTTTAAATAGTTTTGTTTTGATTTACTTCTTTATTTCATTTACTTCTCTTGTTTATTTTCTTATCTTAATCAAAAACTCAAAAAGATTTTCTGTTTTAGGTTTTTAGGGGGAGAAAGTATGTTAATTTGAAAAACCAAAAACATCTAAAAATTTGAAAAATACAAAAACAATTGAAAATTTAGTAAAAATGAGAAAGTCTTCTTTGAGAAAGTAATACATTAATCTATCATGTCCTAAAAGTGTTAATGAATGGATAAATGGAAGACATATGAGAAGTGTGAGTTGATGTACTGATAGGCTGACTTTACAAAATGAATAAACAAATTTGTGAATACTTACAAAATCTGATTTGTGGGATCTGTTTTAGAAAAACAGTAAAGTGAGAAACTGTTTTTGACTCAAATCAAGCATACACCTGTTATCATGAGATCCAATAAGGTTTCTAATATGATTCATAAATTCAAGTCTGTACACGTGCCATATTGCTGGGACGAACCTAGCTGAAGCCGTCCATTCAGATGAGATTGATTGAATCAAAACAAAAGAAAATCAAGCTGGTATTAAGCTTGTGAAAAATACAGAAATAAAATAAGTTCGATTCCATACACGTGCCATATTACTGGGACGAACCTAGTTGAAGCCTTCCATTTGGATAGAACAAGTCAAGCATGTCAACATAGGTCTGTATACGTGCCATATTACTGGGACGAACCTAGTTGAAGCCATCCATGATAACGTGTTGGTCATGTGAGACAAATCAAAAAGAAAATTACAAAAAGAAAATAAATTGGAGCCTTATAGAATTTATGATGCTGGGTATTAAGATGTGCGGATATGAGTTACAAACTGAGTTCAAATCTTTACTGAATAGATAAAAAGGGTAACTCGGTCAGAAAACATAAGGGATCATCAAATGAGTTTGATAATTTTGTATTGTAAAGCTTAAAGTGGACAGATATATCAGTAATCAGATCACAAGTCAAAAGTGTCTGAAATGAATCATTCAGTGATGCTGATATGATGTAATTAGGTGTATGTGTAAATTTCTAAATAGACTTCTCACAAAAACATGTGTCTCTTTGTTTTTAGTTGATAGTTGTACAGTCGTATTTTGTTTCAGAAAATTACAAAAAGATTTTATGTTTTCAACTTCAGTTTAGATGATCATTTGTAAGTTCAGATGTCTGTCTTATCTGAATCCTGAACCAAACATACTTATCTTCATAAATGGCATAAGTTTTGATAATCATATTTTAAATTTTTTAAAGTTTCTTGTGTTTTGGGGTGAAAATCTCTTTTCACTCGAATGAGAGTGAGAATCACTCATTCGACCGAATGACTTCATTCGGCGAATGAGTCTTTCAGTCGAATCACTCATCACAAAATGACCCACATTCGGCGAATGACTCAATGTCGAATGACTCATTCGTTGGTGTCATTCGTCGAATGATCTAATGACGAATGACTCATTCTTCATTTTCATTCGGCGAATGGCTCACCCTATATAAACATTCAATCGGATGAACCACCTCATTCGCCCAAACTCTCTTTCGCCCGATACTGTGTGAACCCCATTCGCCCGAATATCTTCTCTCTTCAGTTTTTCATTTTCACTTGATTGTTATTGATCCAGCTTCTGATAATCTCGTTTCTTATCATCTCAGGTACATTGGGATCAAATGTCGTCAAATTTTGACCATGAAATCATCAAAAACTGGACTGATTCCAGAATTTTTAGGGTTTTAGAATCGCCTCTCTAATATATCATCAATTTGAACTTGAAATGACTTGAACTATGTTTTAAAACTCTTAGTCGGTCATTTTTGAGTTTGAATATGTGATTTTTGCTAGCTGATTTCAAGATTTTGAAAAGAGGGGTTTGAACTTGAACAGACAGCCGAATGTCGTCATTCGGCGAATGAAGGTCATTCGACGAATGGCTAATTCAGCATATAGCTCATTCGGCGGATGATGTTTATTCGGCGAATGAAGCTCATTCGGTGAATGAATTATTCGACCACAGAGTTCATTCATCCAAATTAACCTCATTCGGCTAATAAGTTTAAACTGATTCTTTGTTCTAACTTCTGATCTGTTTTCTGTATTTTATGCAATTGAACTGTTCTAACATGTCTTTATTTGATTTTCAGAATGGCTGGATATAAATCAGTGATGAAGAATAATATTTGTGCTCATTTGGATCTAACCACACCGAACGCCAGACATTACACTGAGATTATCACATTTCTCAGGCGTTCGAGGATCTTTACTGCCATATCTACTGTGCATATGCCTTACCACTCACATCAGCAAGATTTCTAGGCGTCTGCTGATATAGACTGCGAAGCTAAACCTACTATGATCAGAGGAAAGGTTCTTGGGCATGATGTAGTTATTTCTGCTGAACACATCAGGAGAGTATGTGGATTCCAGGACACACCTGATCAGCCTTATCTACTTGATCGATATTTGGTTCGTGCGTGTTTTATGAGGTGCAAATATGAGGGCGATCTGGGAGCAGGAATTCTTAACAAAGCCTACATGTCTCCACAGTTCAAATACCATGCTCATGTATTGATTCACTGTCTCGGATCAAGGAGAGGTGGATTTGATGACATGAGAGACACAATTCAGAGTGCCTTTGTAGCTTTGGTGCTGAACCGACCATTCAACTTCTCTGAGATGATTTTCACTCATATGAAGGAGAATGTTACTCAGAAGGGAGACAAGAAGTTTCTGATGTATCCCAGATTTCTGCAACAGTTGATTGATGCACAACTGCCTGATCTGCCCAACATTAATGCTGATATCATTCGATTGGAAAATATGAATGACACTACTCTAAATAGAGTTTTGTCATACAGAGGCAAGGACAGGAAACCTGCTTTACGATCTTTGTTCGGACATTTATCTAGGCCCAATTATATTTCTCCACATAGGAGGAGATGGAGACATGACGACTCTGATTCAGAGGTAGAGGACATAGTGGTGCCTGATGATGGAGGTGATGATGATGATGGTGCAGGTTGTAGTGGTATTAGTGCTGGTATGGTTGTGAGCACAGTGGCTGTGAGCACTGTTGCTGAAGTTAGCTCTACTGATGCTGGTGTTGTGAGTGTAGGTGTGGAGAGTGCAGGTGTTGTGAGTACAGGTGATGTGGTTGTTGGTGGTGGAGCTGGTGTATCTGTTACAGAAGAAGAGGATGTTGATATTGATTCTCTACTAGAGTTAGATTTCATGGCTACTTCTACAGCCACTACCTCTGCTCCAGTTGAGGTGACAGGCACCACATCTGCTGCTGATGGGAAAGAGTCAGATGACTCAAGTGATGATGGTGGTGAAGCTGGTGCTGATGAAGCTGAGAGTTTTGATTCAGAAGATACACCAGATGATGAGTTTGAAAGTGTCTGGATAGGTGGGAGATTGATGAAGAGGAAGAGGAAGAGAAGTGAAGCAGAGATGGAGGAGATTACTGATCCATTATTCATTCCTGAGTTTGATGTTTCACCTCCTCCTCGTTCCTCTATTCCAGCTACTGCATCGGTTTCTGTTGCTGCAGTTCAGTCTTCTTCATCTCCATCTGGCAGGAGAAAGAGATCGAGGTTTCTCTTTCAGAGAAGGTCAGAACTGGTGACAGCTGCTACAACTACTGTTACATCAGTAGCAACTGTCTCAGTTTCTTCACTGACCAGGTCAAGGGCTATTCCGATTCATGCTACTACGGCCCCTCTGACAACCTCTATTGCTCAGATTCCCATCTTCACTTATGCTTCTGCTAGTCCCTCCATTTCACGAGCTGACACGTTCGTGCCTACTGTTTCAGTTGTGGATCAGCTTAACACTCTGAACAGCATGGTACTTAGATTGATGGAGAGAAGCATGGAACAAGAAAAGAAGAATAAGGAGCAGGAACTGATTATTGCCCAGCTCACTCAGCGGGTAGAGGAGCAGGATACCTTGCTTCTTCAGGCTGCTGATCTGAGAGCTTGTTCTGCTCAACAAGGGGAGCAGTTGCTGAAGTATATTGATGAACATAATCAGTTGGCCCTGACTGCCACTGGTTTCAATGAAAGAATACTGCTCCTAGAAGCTGAGAACGCCAGACTTGATGAACTAGTTGAAAGTTCCAAGGAAGGCACTCCGAGAATTGAGGACTCTACAGCCAAATCCGATGATTTAGATTCAAACAAGGAAGATGAAGAAGAGGAAGAGGAATCTGATGAGGAGAAAGTGGATTATGAAGACACTGATAAAGATGATAAATCAGATCATGACGGGTCAGGAAGCGGGTCTTCTGATTCATCAAGTTCAGATGATGATGATGATGATGATGATGATGATGATGATGATCAAGCCCCTTCTACTTCTGAGATCAGGTCCAAGTCTATGCAAGATAAGAAGAAACAGGCTCCTCCTCCACCTCCTCCGACACAGACTGAAGAACCAGCAGCTACTGAGGAAGTCGAAGCTGTGCCTGTGAGACGTCAACTGGATGAGACACTTACTATGATTCTTGACGCTCAAGGCATCATACAGCACTCAGTTAGCTATGACAAAGAGGAGGGAGAGATTATTCATTGTCTATCAAAGGAGCAGATAGCCAAACTATTCAGGCTAAATCCAGATGAGGTTATCACTGATGATACCTCCGTTCCAGTGTTTGATGAGCCCACTCCAGAGACATTTGATGATGTAGATGAGGTTATTCTTGAAGACATCACTGATGAAGAATACCCAAAGTATACATCAGTTGAGCACGAGCTGCCAACATTCACTGATCAGTTTGATCAAGCCACTGAAGATCTACTGATCCGATATTTAGAAGAACAAGTTGAGGTTAGCAAAGCCGAAGCTGATGATCAAAAGAGAAAAAAAAAGAGGAATGGAAGGCCTACTGGGAGGTCTTGAAGAAGGAAAGCACAGTAAAGATGCCAGCTACACACAAGAAAGTCTACAGAACCAAAGGCTACAAGGCTGGAGGTCAAATCTTAAGCTGGGCATACTTTCATGATCTCGGGTGCTATGCTGTGAAGAGGGAATGAGGCATTGACTACTTCAAGCATCCTCATGATTTTAAGACGTTGCCTGGTTTCGAAGTCAATCAATTAGCACGTCTGAGGATGCTTTATAGTGAAGATTCTGGAATGTCAGCCTGGTTTTCTCGTCAAATTCAGTACGAGTACAGAAAGAGATAGGTGAACTTCCAACCCCAACAGGCTGAACGTTATTATTTACCTGAGATTGATGGAGACACCCGAAAGCATAAAGTCATCCTGAAGTGGCTTCCTCCTAAAGTTTTGAAGAAGATTCCGTTAAGGAAGATGCGACAAGACTTTATAGAGGGCTTCCGATGGTGGTACTACGACGGGCGAAGTGGAGAAGCTGTGATAGTTATGTGCAAAGAGAAGAAATGGGAAACGGAACGTATATTTGACCCGATGTGGTTGACTAACTTGTCACACAACGACGTCAAAGCTCTCTTTCGACACCAGATATTTTTTGATGTACAAGACATGGTACAGGCACTACAATTCATGAGGGTGATCCGTCTCTGCAGTATTTTCAAGATTCACGCTGGAGCAGACTGGAAAGCCATTTCGAAAAAGTATTTCAGGAAAGACACTTCCAAAGACTGAACTAGGTCCAAGGGGGAGTTTGTAGATGCACTATATGTCCCTAGTTCAATTTTGTACTATTCGTCTTGTAAAGTTCAAATTATATTAATGGAAGTTGTCTTTATATATTGTTCTTAATGTTTAATATTGATTATATGGTTGTTTGATTTGATTTATTAATATTTGAGTATGAGTGTTACACATTCGGGCAAATGACTCTAACGAATGAAGTCATTCGCTGAATGAAAGAAATAGAGAATAACAGGCGAGAGAATGAGTCATTCGCCGAATGACTCATTCTATCGGTAATCCATTCGATGTGGTCATTCGCCGAATGAGTTGTTTCGGCCACTCATTCGGGCGAATGACCACAGCCTATAAATACTACTGCAAATCATTTCAAAACTAACTTCTAAGAGCCCTCCTTCTTCCCAGAGCACCTAGTGTCAAACCCTAGAAGATCTGAGCGGCCATTGTTCGTCCAAGTTCGATTATCAACCCGTGGTGTTCGATTCTTACTCACACGTCCTTCCTACGCATTCGTATCACCACGGTTTCTGTTGGTTTCGATTGGAAAACCCTATAATAGGATTCCGCACTATTCTAGAGGCTGTCGAATAGATATCCGTTGGAATCGGATTGTTTCCGAGCTCCAAATAGGTCCTACATTGTTTATACTCAACTAGGAGTCGAAAGCTATAAGGGACCAAACAATGATATTTATAGGTGTTTAAAGGGGCAAAATATTTGTTTTTGAGCAATGTGGGACGGGTTTTAAAAGTGTTGTCACGACTTTCGAATCAACAACAAACATCAAATTTGTTTTCGCGATTCCTGCTTTGTTATAACTCTGTTTCGCACATGGTTTTCACCTACTTTCAGCGATTTCAGATTACTATCATATGGAAGAGAGTAATCCAACATTCAAGGTGTTGAGAATTAGGTTTAAACTTTGGATATTGGTGTGAGTCAAGGGTCACGTTCTCAAACTTTTGTTTCTGATTCTTGCTTCGTTTGAGCTCGGTTTTACGTACCGTTTGAACCTAATTGCTCCTTAGTATACTATTATATCTAGAATATTTGGATGGTCCAAAATGTTATTTCGAGGATGGGGAAATGTTGGCTAAATAGTCACCCGAAAGTTATCTTATGTCAAAATTAAGAATCCAACATGTAGAGCTTCTTATTTGCTATCCATTACATCTAAGCCTTACAAAACACAATGTCGTATTTTAGGATATGTATATAATGTAAGTTGTATGATAAGATATCCATGATATGAGTTTTAGCTGTGTTCATGAAGTCTCCAACGTTTTTGATCAACCTAAGTCTTCGTTCTTGAGAAATGGATTGTTGGTTCAAAATATATGGATAGTTGTAGTTTAACTTTTTAAGTTAAAAATATTTATAAAAACTTATACAATTTGTTTTTAACATTTATAACCTTACATTTTATAAAACTTAATTAATTTCAATTAATTAAATCTTCTATTCTTTTTTTGTTAATAAAACGTACGTATAAATATATTTATGAGTTGTAGCATAGCTGGATTAAAAAAATTTTGACGTAATTATTCTGATTTTGAGATATGTCAAAATTGCGTGTCAAAATCCGTAATCGAAATTTCTCGAATGTTACATCTGGCCGCCCATTTGAAATCTTGAAAATAAACATACTGTCCATATTAACCCACGTTAAAATTGATTTATTTATTCAAACCCTAATTTTTTTTATTCAAGTTTAATGTAGGTATATGTTCTATATAGTGACGTTTTGATAATTTAGATGTCATACCCCCATCTCTCACTTTACCTGATATAGTCACTGAATGGCGCATGAAGTCAGTAACTGTTGTAATGTTTCGCACATGTCTTGTGATCGTGCATCCTCATTTTCGCACATGTTACCTTCCTCCTGAAAAAGGTTTTGTAATATAAAAGATCAGCAAGAATGCTGGTGAATTCATAGATATGATAACGTGATATGATATGCTATGACATGTTGAATATGCAGGCATACACAAATTTATAAATATGATTCACTATGAAAACCCATAACCAGAGCCTATGTGACTGTATTGTAATTAGCGGATATACCTGAAGGTAATACCTTAGCCTCATCTTAATACCTATCGTTGCATTAAGCTGTTATCTTATAATGTGATAAATAGTAACAGGCATTCACATCAGGGTAGACTCTATTTTCTCGTGAATGGGGTTGTCAGCCCGATAGTACTATCATTGTTATCATTCGGCTCATCCATGAGTTTATTGATTACAGTTGTTATGTGAGGACTTTTACGATAGCATGGAAAAATTTTCATGTAATCATCAAACAAGAGTTGAAATGCACAAACCACATATAAGCATGTCATTGTAATTGAATCTGGTAATCATAACGTAATTGTAATGCAAACCCTGGATTTTAGAAATCCGAAGATTTGAGCAGGGGTAATGATATCATATAACTATATAAGTATGCCATTATAAATGAAATACGTAATATATTGATTTTATAATAAAATCCTCGAGTTTTAGAAAACAAAACATTAAAAGGGGAACTATGAAACTCACCGGTGTTGTTGCAATGTTACACAAAGCCTCAAGTGAATTATGTATATCATTAATGTTCTATAAGTTCTTTGTATCCAATTAGGATTACCAGAACATTCCTTAATATTAAATATCAAGGATAATGTAAACCGATTCATCAAACTGGTTCTGAATCAGATATTTATTTAGAATCAATGTAATACGATTATCAGTTAATTTGTAATGTTAAAATCATGGTTGTAAAAATCCTTGACTAGGCCGATTAATCGTTAGTCCCCTAAGGCCGACTAAGCCCGACTATCCGATTTGGCCAATTAGTTGGCCTATTAACCCCGATTAATCCCTAGTCCCCACCCCACTGACCGACTAGCGACTAGCGATTTCTACAACATTGGTTAAAATCACTGATTTTGATTAGTAATTGAGTTCTTATACTCATTTCATTGTAAATTGATGACAATTGCATCCCGTTGTTAAAACCAGAATCTTAATCGACATTCAGATCAAAAATCGGGTTTCCAGATTCCGAAATTGATTGCAAAATCGGGTCCTGAACTCGAAATCGATTAAGAATATGTTTTTGTAATGGAAAACAATGCGTAAATAAACCCTGTAATGAAACCGGAGTTTTAATTAGAAATCAAATAAAAATCGGGTCACCGGGATTGCAAAATGGTTCACGAAATCGAGTCCGAAACGCGAAATCAATTAAAAATATGTCATTTTTATCGAAAACGGATCGTTGGATTGCGAACCGGAGCGCAAAACGAAGTTCAGAATGCAAAACGAACAAAATTAGGGTTTTTTCCTTAATATTCGCTAGAATATTTCTTTTGGCCGGAATATTCCATCGGCGGTGACCCATCGTCGGAGTTTGACAAGGAATTTGGCCGGAGTCCAGCCGGTGGTCGGCGGCGGCCCTGCGGTGGTGGCTCAGTGGCCTGGGCCATGGCAAGGCGTCCGGGACGATGGTCGGGTAGGCTAGGCGATGGCTCGTGTTTCTCAGCAACGACCTGGCCATGGTCGCAGTTTCCCGGAAATGGACGAGGATTGCCGACCCCTTCGTGGTCGCGACTTGCATTTGTTCGGCAACAGCCGAGGATGGCAAGGTTTCTTGGCAACCCCCTTGGTCGCGATCTGTTTTGCCTGGGAATGGGGCCGCGCCTGTGCCTCGCTGGGGCCACGCCCTGGCCGCTGCGCCCCTCAGCGTGCTATCACAAGTTTTTTTGTGCCAAATCCAAATTTATTGTACTTTTGCCAGGCCAAAATCTCCAAATCCAAGTTTTTCACATATATCTAGTGTTTGGTGAAGAAAAATTTCAATTTGAACAACTTTGAAAAATCCGGTTTTTGGACAAACTTACCCTATTAATGTGTTTTTAAATTCTGATGATTTTCAAACTTCACCAATCATTCCAACATGTTTGTTTAACTCATATGAAGCTATTAGAATCAAGAATTGAGTTTGAAATTTACTTGGTGAAGGATTTGCTTGAAAAATCACCTGAAACCCAACTTTTGAACCTTGATTCTTTGTTTCACTTGATCTTGGGCTTGCTTACTACTTGGAACTGATTAGAATTGATGTTTGAAGTGTGTTTAAAGTTCCAGAAGTGATGAGAAAAGGTCTGGTCAAGTTCGAGAGCTTGGGGAAGGAGAAAATGGTGTAGAAAAATTGACCAAAGTCAAATTTTTTGGATTTATATGAGCTCAACTTGTTTTCCAAGTTTGGAAACTTTATTTTATTCATATAAATCTGATATTTATCAGATTTAATTGAATAGACATTGAGCAACTCAAAGATTTAATTGTTGCCATTTTCGCAATCGTTTGTTCGGCTTTTCGCGTATAATTTCAAGAATTGTTAATAATGATAAACTATTATTATCATGCTTCTAATTACATCCCATTATGATTACAATGTGATTAGGAAGTTCGGGTCGTCATGAATTTGTCAATTACACATGCCGAATTACTTTTCGCAGATTTTCGCAATTTGACTTATTGAACTTATGGATTTTTTGGTTAAGTTATGTTATCACTTATTTAACTTCAAATTATCATATAATTGATATTAATTTAGTTTTGGACAATTGAATTTGGTTTTTGGTCATTATTATAGAAATTTCGCGTAATTCGGCAATTATTCGTAATATCGTTTATGATTTATTTTATCTTGTAGTTTCGATATATATACAGATTCACATGTATATACATATTCAATCATGATTTAATTAATTAAAATGTTAATTCATGAATTTAGGAAATTACCTCGCAGCAAAGAACGAAATGTCTCCTCTCGTTAGAGAAATTTCGTCCCGAAATTTTAGCAGAACTCATTTGGAATCAGTTTTGTGTGAAAATAGACGGGGATACTTTTCCATCATGCGATCCTCACGTTCCCAAGTAAACTCAGATCCACGCTTAGAGTTCCACCTGACTTTAACAATCGGTATTTGACTTCGTTTGAGTTTCTTAACAGTGCGATCCACAACTTCCACTGGTTCCTCTGTAAATTGAAACTTTTCATCAATTTGTACTTCCTCAAGAGGTATGGCTAATGATTTCTCGAGTAAACATTTCTTAAGACTCGAGACGTGAAATACATCATGAATATTGTTAAGCTCGGGAGTAACTCGAGTCTATATGCTACCGATCCTATCCTTTCAAGGATTTTAAAAGGTCCCACATATCATGGTGCAAGCTTTCCTCGTTTAACGAATCGAACAATACACTTCCAAGGAGAGACTTTCAACATGAATCGGTCACCCCCTTGGAATTCCAGAAGTTTTCTTCTATTGTCGGCATAATTCTTTTACCGATCTTGAGTAGTCTTCATTCGTTTGCGAATAAGCATAACTTTGTCTGTGAGTTCTTGAATATATTTGGGGCCTATTATTTGACTTTATCCGATCTCTTTAAGATCAGGTTTTCATAGGATTCAATCTATATATATATATATATATATATATATATATATGTAGGGGATGGTTCGAATGTTAACCCTTCCTTATTGCGATAACCGAATAACTACATCTAATTACTTTGAGGCCCACATTAAAGTAAATCTAAAGGTGTATGTTTTTTCTTCTTTTTTTATTAATGTAAGTGGGCCCTACATTAATTAAAAAATGTACGTTTAAGAGTTATGGGTTCAGCTGCCGTCACCATTCCTCGAATCTGGGGAACCAGACCTTTAATGTACTTCTCAATCAAAGTTGCTTCCGTAGGAAACATATTGGGAAGTAAGCAAGTAAGTTCGTGAAACCGATCGGTATAAGCTAAACAATCAGCACCGACCATCGAATGATTCCAGAATTCCTCCTGGAGCTTTTGAATGAGAGGCCCCGAGCCCCTCAGTTGGCAAACATCAAACCCATACTCTTTAAAACATATTTACATTACCATAGCAGCGGAATTTAAGGCGATTACATAAAATATTATATAAACCTAAACAAACATTAATACATAGCTCATATCTTTATTAGATTTATAACATAGCCAGTCTATGCCAGGGGTAGTCTTCAACGTATGCCATGAGCCCTCCTGGTCTCCTTTCTCAACTATTCAACCTGATATGCATGTAAAACAAGTCAGCTTTATGCTGGTGAGTTCTAAATTCATTTCTTAGAAAATCCTTATACATAACAAACCTGTTCTCATATCATAATTTCATAACATACATAGCATTGTAACATAATTACATAACATACGTATCATCATAACATCATTCATACAGTGAAGGAACTTCACCGTCAACTGCTGACCCTGAAGTCAAACAGGTTTGCGCAGCACAAGGCTCTTAAACTATCAACTCGTAGCTGATAACTCATACATGTATAAGATTTCTTTAACACTATCAACGCGCAGCTGATAACTCATACATGTATAAGATTTCTTTAACACTATCAACGCGCAGCTGATAACTCAAGCATGCCTAAGATTTCTTTAACTGAACTGGCGACACACAGTCGGCAGGCCTATGTTTCCACAGGACTCTTTAACCATCAACCGAAATTGACGGCTCATACCGGTATAAGACTTCTTTACATTTATCATTCATACATAATATGGTTTAAATCATTTAAACCATCATAATCATAAACGGCTCCTTTCACCGTAGTGTTCAAGTTTTGCCCAACCGCAGCCAGCAAAACCTCATTTCCTACTCAACCTCAGTTGAGTCCTTTAAAAATCGATTCTTTCTCAACCGCAGTTGAGACTTTAAACATTCTTTATATCTCAACTGAGATTCTTAAAATCATTTGCTTTAAATCATTCTTTACCTATAAACATTCATTTCTTGAAAACATGCTTTACCTGATCATAATCAGGTTACAATCACTTTCATACAATAATTTTTATAATATGAAACATTCTTTACTTTAACATACTCTTTTATCTGACCGTAGTCAGGTAAAGCAATCATTTACATAAAATAACTTTATAACATGCATATCAGCCCAAATGATAAAACATTTAAAATAGGGCTATAAGAACTCACCTGTTGTCTTGCTGTAGCAAGATCTCTCGTAAACTGGTACTAACAGTATAATTCTGCATCAGTTTACACTTAATAAGTTATTTATGTTTTAACCTACTGATTAGATCTTTCTGAACGTTCAATGTCAAAGACATTGCCTTGAAAGTCATCAAATAGTTAATGTTGTTGATTATAATGCTAAAACAATTCCTAAATAGATTAATGGCTTAGAAATGATCAATCCTTATCATTGATTACCCAGATATCATGAAATATCACAATGTAGTCTTAGAATAGATTTAATAACCATGTTTAACATACTAATCTGACTGTTATCATAAACATCAGATAATCGTTCCAATAAGTATGTTAATGGTTGTGATTAGTTTGAAACACTTAGATTTAACCTTTGTATTTCAAAGATTAACCAAACTAATCATCTACATTGTCATAATCAAATGGATTAAACCATTATAATCATAGTTGTGATTTCATGCAAACCGGGCATTACAACGGCTCAAAACAAGGATTTAACCGTTAAAACTTCGTGTTCTTCATTTCTAATCAATCCTAGCCATCATCTAGGCAATAATCAACAATCCTAACTATGTTATTACGTTCAAAATCAAGATCTAATCAATCAAAATCAAACTAGAAGGTTAAAACGAACCGTTACCTGATCTGACGAATTTCTGCGGTTAAAACAGCAATCAGGACTTGTATATATGATTCCTGGTATGATCGGTGACTTCTGATGGCTTCAGAATGGTGTTTTGATGATTAATTTTCGTCTGATGGTGTTCTTAAGCGAGTATGATCGAGATATGTACTAAATTAACTTTCTGCTTGAAAATCTGATGAAGTAGTCAACTTTCTCCACCGCCTCACCCGTCGCGTACCGCGACGAGGGCCAAAAAGAGCTTCGCGTACCGCGAAGAAATCCGGAGGATTTTAGATATTTTAGGTCCGTCGCGTACCGCGAAGGAGCCTCAAATCTTCGTCGCGTACCGCGACGAGTCCAAAAGTTCAATACTTTGAAAATTTTCTTCGTTTCGCGATTCCGGACAATCCGTAACTCCGTTTCGCGCACGGTTTTCGCCTACGTTCATCATTTCTCGTGTACTATCAATCTGTAGTAATTACCATTGTCAATTCAACGTAGATTTTATACACGATTAAATGTGCTAATTATTCGGTTGTTACAAATCTACCCTCCTTACAATAGGTTTCGTCCTCGAAACCTGTTACATTTCAAACAAATGTGGGTAGAGTCGTTTCATCTCGTCTTCAGTCTCCCATGTAGCTTCAGATCCTTTTCGGTGTTTCCATTGAACTTTAACTTGTCTAATCGTCTTGTTACGTAATTGTTTTTCCTTCGTGTCAACTATTGCAACTGGTTCTTCTATGTAATTCAATCTTTCATCAACTTCAATATCATTTAGAGGCACATATGCTACATCATCCGCTAGACATTTTCTTAAATGTGAAACGTGAAATGTCGGATGAATTCCACTCAGTTCATCTGGTAGATCTAATCGGTAAGCTACCTTACCAACCCGTGCTATTATTTGAAAAGGTCCAATAAATCTCGGACTCAACTTTCCTCTCTTCCTGAATCGAATAACTCCCTTCCATGGTGAAACTTTTAACAGTACTTGATCACCTACTTCAAATTCTATTGGTCTCCGTCTTTTATCGGCATAGGACTTCTGTCGATCCTGTGCAGCTTTCATTTGTGCTTTAACTAACTGGAGCTTTTCGGTCAAATCAACTACTGCAGCTTTACTTCCCACTTCTTTCTGTCCTACTCCTCCCCAACACACAGGTGTCCTACAACGTCGTCCATACAATGCCTCGTATGGTGGCATTCCAATACTAGCATGATAGCTGTTGTTGTACGAGAATTCCACTAGTGGTAAATGATCATCCCAACTGCCACCGAAATCAATAATACAGGCTCTGAGCATATCTTCTAAAGTTTGGATAGTCCTTTCAGACTGTCCGTCTGTCTGAGGATGATACGCAGTGCTGATGTTGAGCCTTGTACCCATTGATTCATGAAAACGTTTCCAGAATCTTGAAACAAATCGTGTGTCACGATCAGATACTATAGAAACTGGAACTCCATGTCTTGTAATTATTTCTTTCACAAATAGTTCAGACAGTTTCTCCGACGTATAAGTCTCCCGTATAGGCAAGAAATGAGCACTTTTCGTTAACCGGTCTACAATCACCCAGATAGTATCATGACGTTTCGCCGTGAGAGGCAACTTGGTAATAAAATCCATGGTGATGTGTTCCCATTTCCATTCCGGGACTTCTAAAGGTTGCACATAACCATAAGGTTTCTGATGTTCAGCTTTTACTTGTGCACATGTCAAACATTTGTTTACGTACTGCATTACATTGAATTTCATACCTGGCCACCAATAATCCTTCCGAAGGTCTTGATACATTTTCGTTGCACCAGGATGAATAGAGTAACGTGACTTATGTGCTTCGTCTAGAATCCTTGACCTGATGTCCCCATTTCGTGGAACCCACATTCGACCAAATCGTATCTTAACGCCACATTCATTTTCTTCTAGACTTTTAACCTGACCAAATATCCTTTCGAATCCCACATTTTCTTCCTTTAATCCTTCCTTCTGTGCATCCTTGAGTTCATTTAGAAAATCAGGTGTTATTACCAAACTGTAAGACTTAACTTGTATAGCAGAGTGTTCTGTCTTGCGACTTAGAGCATCAGCCACCACATTGGCCTTGCCCGGGTGATACAAGATCTCACATTCATAATCCTTTAACAGCTCAAGCCACCTTCTTTGTCTCATATTCAAATCTTTCTGTTCAAAGAAGTATTTTAAACTTTTATGATCTGTGTAGATTGTACATTTAACTCCATATAAATAGTGCCTCCAAATTTTTAAAGCAAATACCACAGCAGCTAATTCCAAATCATGTGTTGGATAATTAGCTTCATGGGTTTTCAATTGTCTTGAGGCATATGCTATTACCTTTCCTCTTTGCATAAGTACACAACCCAAACCCAGATAAGACGCATCTGAGTATACAACCATGTCTTCATTACCATCAGGTAATGCTAAAATAGGAGCTTCGGTTAATCTCTTCTTTAGTTCTTCAAAAGCCTGAACCTGAGTTGGACCCCAATCGTATTTTACTTCTTTCCTAGTCAATTTCGTTAATGGTGTAGCAATCCTGGAGAAATCCTGGATGAATCTTCTGTAATAACCTGCTAATCCAAGAAAGCTACGAACTTCCGTTGGTGTTTTCGGAGGATTCCATTTCATAACTGCTTCTACTTTAGCTGGGTCCACCATTATGCCTTCTGGACTAATAACATGACCTAAAAATTGTACTTCCCGTAGCCAAAAGGCACATTTAGAGAATTTAGCATAAAGCTTTTCTCTTCTTAGTATTTCAAGAACTTCCCGGATATGACACGCATGATCACCTTCACTCCTTGAGTATATTAATATATCGTCAATAAACACAATCACTGATCGGTCTAACATAGGTCTGCACACCCGATTCATCAAATCCATAAACGCCGCAGGAGCGTTTGTTAATCCGAAAGACATCACAAGAAACTCATAGTGTCCATAACGTGTGCGAAACGCTGTCTTCGGAATATCTTGTTCTCTTACCTTTAATTGATGATACCCTGATCTGAGATCTATTTTAGAAAACCAACTTGCCCCTTGCAATTGGTCAAATAGATCATCAATCCTTGGTAACGGATACTTATTCTTTATTGTGAGCTTATTCAATTCCCTATAATCAATACACATTCTCATACTTCCATCCTTTTTCTTTACAAACAACACTGGTGCACCCCAAGGTGACACACTCGGTCGTATAAAACCTTTGTCTAGAAGGTCTTGTAGTTGGGTCATTAATTCTTTCATTTCCGTTGGAGCCAGACGGTACGGTGCCTTGGCGACAGGTTGAGCTCCTGGCACAACATCAATTTGGAATTCGATTTCCCGATCAGGTGGAATTCCTGGCAAATCCTCAGGAAATACATCAGGAAAATTACACACCACGGGTACGTCTTCCAATTCTTTTACTTTAATTTCTTTATCAATAACATATGCCAGATAAGCCCCACACCCTCGCCTCATAAATTCACTTGCCTTAATCATTGAAATGACTTTAGGCACGTTAAACACTTTATCCCCGTAAACCGTTACTGAACTCCCATTAAGAGCCGTTAAGAAAATCATATTTCGTTGACAGACAATGTTAGCCTCATGTTTGGCCAACCAATCCATGCCCAAAACTACATCAAAACCTCCTAACATAATCACAAACAACTTAACAGGGAATCTATGACCTTCTATATCAATGTAACAATCATCCTCAATGGCCTCCGTTACTCTAGTAGATTTACCAAGAGCAGTTTCAATATTGAAGGCGTGTTCTATCTTTTTAACATTAGCACGCAGTTTATCACAAAAAGTAATAGCCACAAAGCTCATACTTGCACCAGAATCAAATAGCACTAAAGCAGGGATATCATTAATCAAAAATGTACCTGTCACCACATCCGGATCTTTATCTGCTTGATCTTTAGTCATAGTAAAGGCACGAGCTTTTGCCTTTTGCTTCTCACCTCCCTTGCTACTTTCAGGTTTACTGGCTTCAGTAGGTATTGTCTTTGGTTTAAAACAATTCTTGCTCATGTGACCGATCCCACCACAATTGTAACACTTAAGTATGGTTGGACAATTATACGAGAGGTGTCCAGTTTTTCCACAACGGTAGCACAAAGTAGTCCCCAGGCGACATTCTCCCCCATGCTTCCTTCCGCACTTGGTGCACGTCTCAAATTCTTCTACTTTAAGCTTTTTCATGGGGAGTTCCGGTTTACCATTTCTATTTCTTTTGAATCCCGGTGACCACTTTTGCTTCGGTTCTTCCTTTGTTGGTTCAGCTTCCACAACATCATCCCATACAATGCCGCTAATTTCTACTGCTGATTCAAAAGTTCTAGGAGCATGCGCCTTCACATGTGTTCGGACTTTAGGTGGTAGTCCTTCCACATATAACTTCAATCTGCGTTCCTCCGTATTTACCAAATGAGGAACCAGTCTTGACATTTCATTAAATTTTGACGTATATTGCCGATGGTTCATACGTCCAGCTTTCAAAGTCAGAAATTCTCGTTCGATTTTATCAATTTCATTCTTTGGACAGAAGTGTTTTATAACTAATTCCTTCAAGTCCTTCCATTTAAAGCCCTCCACGTCAGTAGTGGTCTTTGACTGCTTAACAGTGTTCCACCAATGTAGAGCTTCTTCAGTAAATGAATGAGCTGCAAATTTCACAGCTTGGTCTTCCCGGCATTCACTGATAGCGATGACCGCCTCCATAGCCGAAACCCAGTGACAGGTGGCCACAGCATCCTTCTTACCATCAAATGAGGGTGGATTGCATCCTTTGAAGGTCTTGTAATCACAACCCTTCCGTTTCTCTGACGTAGAATCACCGTTCTTAGTTCCGGTGATCACAACTTCCTCTTCTTTGGTGTTCTCCTTAGTTTCTTCAGACTTGTCTTTCAAAGTATCCTTTAGTATTTTTGTAACCAAAGCTGGTAGCTTATCATCCAAAACTTTACAGACCTCATCAGAAATAGCCTTCACTACGATAGGCTCTAGAGTAAACTCATCTTCATCTTCCGGTTGCTCATTGTGCTCGTAGTCGTCTTCATTGACGGGTTCTTCATTCTCAACATGTGGTTCTTCAGGTTCCTGTGGTTGCTTACGTGGTCTACCCCTTTGTCCAGCCATTTAACTACCTACAGGATGCATCAATTGGAGAATCAGTACAGGATTAGTTTAGCACGAAATAAGCTTTGTAAATCGTTAATGACGTTGATCAGGTGTTATTAACCATTTACCTAACTCATAGGCTCTAAATGTTTCCCATCCCGTCACCCCAAAGTGCATGACTCTAACTATCTTTCTAACCTTACACCTATGTCTTAACTCATACATAACATTCAGCTCATGGCATCAAACTACCCTTGACTGGCATTCTTATCATTCTGTCCCATTTTCAGTTTAAGTCCAGTCATTAGGGATGACCGGATCTCTCAAACTACGGCTCTGATACCAACTTGAGAGGCCCCGAGCCCCTCAGTTGGCAAACATCAAACCCATACTCTTTAAAACATATTTACATTACCATAGCAGCGGAATTTAAGGCGATTACATAAAATATTATATAAACCTAAACAAACATTAATACATAGCTCATATCTTTATTAGATTTATAACATAGCCAGTCTATGCCAGGGGTAGTCTTCAACGTATGCCATGAGCCCTCCTGGTCTCCTTTCTCAACTATTCAACCTGATATGCATGTAAAACAAGTCAGCTTTATGCTGGTGAGTTCTAAATTCATTTCTTAGAAAATCCTTATACATAACAAACCTGTTCTCATATCATAATTTCATAACATACATAGCATTGTAACATAATTACATAACATACGTATCATCATAACATCATTCATACAGTGAAGGAACTTCACCGTCAACTGCTGACCCTGAAGTCAAACAGGTTTGCGCAGCACAAGGCTCTTAAACTATCAACTCGTAGCTGATAACTCATACATGTATAAGATTTCTTTAACACTATCAACGCGCAGCTGATAACTCATACATGTATAAGATTTCTTTAACACTATCAACGCGCAGCTGATAACTCAAGCATGCCTAAGATTTCTTTAACTGAACTGGCGACACACAGTCGGCAGGCCTATGTTTCCACAGGACTCTTTAACCATCAACCGAAATTGACGGCTCATACCGGTATAAGACTTCTTTACATTTATCATTCATACATAATATGGTTTAAATCATTTAAACCATCATAATCATAAACGGCTCCTTTCACCGTAGTGTTCAAGTTTTGCCCAACCGCAGCCAGCAAAACCTCATTTCCTACTCAACCTCAGTTGAGTCCTTTAAAAATCGATTCTTTCTCAACCGCAGTTGAGACTTTAAACATTCTTTATATCTCAACTGAGATTCTTAAAATCATTTGCTTTAAATCATTCTTTACCTATAAACATTCATTTCTTGAAAACATGCTTTACCTGATCATAATCAGGTTACAATCACTTTCATACAATAATTTTTATAATATGAAACATTCTTTACTTTAACATACTCTTTTATCTGACCGTAGTCAGGTAAAGCAATCATTTACATAAAATAACTTTATAACATGCATATCAGCCCAAATGATAAAACATTTAAAATAGGGCTATAAGAACTCACCTGTTGTCTTGCTGTAGCAAGATCTCTCGTAAACTGGTACTAACAGTATAATTCTGCATCAGTTTACACTTAATAAGTTATTTATGTTTTAACCTACTGATTAGATCTTTCTGAACGTTCAATGTCAAAGACATTGCCTTGAAAGTCATCAAATAGTTAATGTTGTTGATTATAATGCTAAAACAATTCCTAAATAGATTAATGGCTTAGAAATGATCAATCCTTATCATTGATTACCCAGATATCATGAAATATCACAATGTAGTCTTAGAATAGATTTAATAACCATGTTTAACATACTAATCTGACTGTTATCATAAACATCAGATAATCGTTCCAATAAGTATGTTAATGGTTGTGATTAGTTTGAAACACTTAGATTTAACCTTTGTATTTCAAAGATTAACCAAACTAATCATCTACATTGTCATAATCAAATGGATTAAACCATTATAATCATAGTTGTGATTTCATGCAAACCGGGCATTACAATGGCTCAAAACAAGGATTTAACCGTTAAAACTTCGTGTTCTTCATTTCTAATCAATCCTAGCCATCATCTAGGCAATAATCAACAATCCTAACTATGTTATTACGTTCAAAATCAAGATCTAATCAATCAAAATCAAACTAGAAGGTTAAAACGAACCGTTACCTGATCTGACGAATTTCTGCGGTTAACACAGCAATCAGGACTTGTATATATGATTCCTGGTATGATCGGTGACTTCTGATGGCTTCAGAATGGTGTTTTGATGATTAATTTTCGTCTGATGGTGTTCTTAAGCGAGTATGATCGAGATATGTATTAAATTAACTTTCTGCTTGAAAATCTGATGAAGTAGTCAACTTTCTCCACCGCCTCACCCGTCGCGTACCGCGACGAGGGCCAAAAAGAGCTTCGCGTACCGCGAAGAAATCCGGAGGATTTTAGATATTTTAGGTCCGTCGCGTACCGCGAAGGAGCCTCAAATCTTCGTCGCGTACCGCGACGAGTCCAAAAGTTCAATACTTTGAAAATTTTCTTCGTTTCGCGATTCCGGACAATCCGTAACTCCGTTTCGCGCACAGTTTTCGCCTACGTTCATCATTTCTCGTGTACTATCAATCTGTAGTAATTACCATTGTCAATTCAACGTAGATTTTATACACGATTAAATGTGCTAATTATTCGGTTGTTACATTGAATCTTAGTGATTGGGCAGTACTCTAACATAATCAGAGTTTTGAAATCATTCCAGCCCATTGAGTCAACTGTAGCTGAACCCAAAGTTTTAGCCTGGGTATTCCACCAGGTTAAAGCTGATTCTTTCAATGAACAGGCATCATAAGACACCTTATGCTCGCCAAACATTGGCTGATCTTTAGTTTTGTTTCCATCTCCTCAATCCACCTTAAGAGTCCAGCCGCTCCTTCTTTGCCCATGAAAGTAGGAGGGTTGCAAGAAGCAAAGTACTTGTAAGTACATCCTTGCTGTTGTGGATCAGGAACAATAGTTTTTGTGGTTGTTTCCCAGGTGGTATTAAGAGTTTCTACGTGGCCACCAGTAGCGTTATGTTCAGTGTGATCATGGTCCCCACCAGAACCCACAGTGATATGAGGTTGGTGATGTTGTGTCAAAACACCACAAGCAGATATCTGTTCTCTCACAATTCGTGCTATCATTGCTTCATTTAGTTCAGATCCACTTGCTCCTGCAGGTGGAACAGTGTTCACTTCAGGGTTCACTAGTGGAACAATATTTGTCTCCAGATTTTCAGGTGGAACCATGTTCGCTCCCGGATTGACACGTAGATTCGGATTTGATTCTATGTTCACAGGTGGGACTTGATTCAGTTCGGGGTTAGCATTATTCCTGCAAGCTTTGTTGGCTGGTTGACCTCGTTTTGGAGCCATCGTTCTGCTCATATGCAAACAAACTCAGGTCAGTTCAAGAATAATAAAAAAAATATAACCCTTGTTCAATCACATTATTTCAACCATATTCAATCATACTGAAAATTTATGTCGAAATGTGATTATAATAAATATAGTATAACTACATTGATATAGTTCAGACGTGTTCTCAGTGCACAGAAATCACACAAATGTTCGTAGTTATACTCAGTCCTGTTAATTCAATAACATGTCAAAATATTACACAGCTCACAACATTGTAATATAGATACGTTATTATACATATTTTTGATATATTAACATACAGGACACTGATAAGTTCTCACACAAAAATGTTCACATACAGTTCTTTGATACTTTGCCACACCAGCAATAGATATGTTCTCGGTCAAAAATGTTCTCATAGTTCTGTGATACATTGCCATATAGGCAATAGATATGTTCTCATACAAAATGTTCTCATAGTTCTGTGTCACATTGCCATACATGCAATAGATATGTTCTCACACAAAAATGTTCTCATAGTTCTGTGTCACATTGCCGTACATGCAATAGATATGTTATCACACAAAAATATTCTCATAGTTCTGTGATACATTGCCATACAGGCAATAGATATGTTCTCACACAAAAATGTTTTCATAGTTCTGTGACACATTGCCATACAGGAAATAGATATGTTCTCACACAAAAATGTTCTCATAGTTCTGTGATACATTTCCATACTAGCAATAGATATGTTCTCACACAAAAATGTTCTCATAGTTCTGGTTATAGTTCATACAAGTTTGACATTGTTACTTAGTTCATACATCACATACATAACACATTACACAGATAGATATACAAAAACAACCATTTTATTATCACTACCATAGTTTTATACATCGAGAAGTTTTGACACAACAAAAGTCGAAATACATCCACACTAACAACACCTTACCCTACATTTCACAACTCGAGATCTGTATACATCAAAACATCCCGCACTCACACCCAACTGATCTACCTATGTCACAAGATACATACAATGAGATCCTAACCGATCAATCCCTCAATCACCCTTACCGCATGAAGTACGGTATGCAAGCCATCACGATAGCTATAGTGACTAACACTATAGCCAAGCATAGTAGTCTAGCCTCTAGACTCATCCCCTCAACTATCCCCATCACTACCTCTCTCATCCACACCAATCTCTCCCTCATCACTGCCACTTGCTGCCAGAATGCAGCAATCATAATCTGCCCCCAAGTCCTCCTCTGTCTGTCCTCAACTGCGACTCTCCATGCTCTAGTGTCAGTATATAGAGCCTTCACCTGATCCATAAGGGTCAAGTGAGAAGTAAGGATCTCTAGTACAGTCATGTGGGTATCCTCTACTGTATCTTGACACTGCTGCAGGTTCTGACGTGTCCCCTGCAAATCTTGGGTGACCTGCTGCAACTGCGCCCTTAGCTCAGCTTGATGGAAGGATTCTCCCACCTCATGGATAGTGGTAGGCACATCTCTTGGTGCCATCTGACGTCGTGGAGGTAACCCTGTAGTCTTGCGCGCTTGACCCCGCATACGTCTCAATCCGTCCCAAGTCGGCACCCTCTGAGGTGAGGGGCTCTGTCTCCTCTGTGCTGATGCATCCTCAATCGGAGCCTGAGAATGTATGGGTGAAGCAGATGGGACTGGTGGTGGTGGTGGCGTAGCTGATACGTGAGGTACAGCCTGTGAAGCAGCTGTCGACGCCTCCAATGGATCAGAATCTGAGCTCGAACTAGAGCTGGGCGTATCATCAAGAATCACGTAGGGAAATCTCTGATAAATGTAGCGCTCAGTTGGGTTTGCCATCGCTGTACAAACAAAAAATTAAAATCAGTACCATGAGATAAATATTGAATAATAATATTCAATATAAACATGATATGATATGTCTTCCTTTCTTAAAGCAGCTAATCGTTCTTATAGTTATTATTGTTCTGCTTGCATTAAAGTTCACTAGAATGCACACGTGTTGCGAATTTCAGTTATGCTGGCCACTTATAACGGGAATTCGTACCACCTGATTATCCTGGCTTAATTCAAAACAAGTTTTGTTTATTAGTTATGTTCGGTGCTGTCTGTGTCACTATACGAGCCTATGGTTATAGTCTAGGTATCTAAGTCCACCTCAATTCTATAACATGTGGCTCTGATACCACCCTGTCACACCCCCACCTCTCGTCACCTGAGATGATGTCATTCTGAGAAGGTTGCGGAAACATAGTGGTGATATCTCAGAGATCAGGTGTGACTTACTTGATCCGATATCATAGCACACATATTAACTTAAAGTAAATATATTACAAGGGTGTCGTAATCACAACCAACATTACATTATATAAACTAAGTTTATTACATTATCTGATTTATTTAATTACAACCATATGAAGTGCATCCTCACCCGATGGTCACTGTCTTCCTGCAAAAGTTTTAAGTTTAAAACGTCAGCACAAAGCTGGTGAGTTCGTAAAGTTCATGTTCAACAATATGATATGCAATACAAGTTCTCACAATGTTCAGTTCAATATAACCATGGGACCCGTATCTAGTTCCTTTCGGACTGTTCTGTTCTATAAAGATACTACCCGTAGGTAAATATCTTGGTGCCTCATTGTCTTAATGTCTATCACTACATTAAGAAGTTCTGGAAACAGATTACAAACATTTACACCCAGGGGAGTTGCAAGCTCCCATCAAATGGGTTGTCAGCCGATAGTACTATCATTGTTTTATGTTCGGCCCCACATGAGTTCACTAGATACAGTTCAAGAAATGAGGACTTTTAAGTTCTCTGATAGGGTTCTGTTCTACAGGCAAAATCCCATGAAATCCACAAGTTCTCAACAAATCACATGAAATCACGTAGATAACAGTGACACATATCATATAGTTCTGAAAAGTTCCACAGTGCTACCCCGATGTTTGTAAAAGATTAAAAAGAAAAGGGGTTGTACGAAACTCACCTGAAGTCTCAAGATAGCAAGATCACTCGCAGACTGGTGATAATAGTGTAAGTCTGCATTAGTTTATGTTTAATGAGTTATTAATGTTTTAACTTACTGATTAGATCTTTCTGAAGGTCCAATGTCAAAGACATTGTCTTAACAGTCATCAAATTGATGTTAAGTATTTAATTAGCTAATTTAATGTTATATCATACAATGTATGATAATGTAGGAACCTACACTGAATTAGGTTCCTAACACAATGTTGATGACACACTTGATTAATCAGAATAATCTCGGATTAACCAAATAGTTAATGTTGTTGATTATAATGCCTAAACAGTTTCTTGACAGCTTAATGGCTTAGAAATTATCAATCCTTGTTATTGATTACCCAAATATCATGAAATCTCACAATGTAGCATTAGAATAGGTTTAATAACCATGTTTAACATACTAATCTGACTGTTATCATAAATATCAGATAATCGTTCCAGTGAGTATGTTAATGATTGTGATTAGTTTGAAACACTTGGATTTAACCTTGCATTTCAAAGATTAATCAAACTAATCACCTACATTGTCACAATCAAATGGTTTAAACCATTATAATCATAGTTATGATTTCATGCAAACCGGGCATTACGACGGATCAAAACAAGGATTTATCCGTTAGAACATCGTGTTCTTCATTTATAATCAATCCTAGCCATCATCTAGGCAATAATCAACAACTCTAACTATATCATTACGTTCAAAATCAAGATCTAATCAACCATTATCAAGCTAGAAGGTTAAAACGAACCGTTACCTAATCTAACGGATATCTGCGCGTAAAAAAACATATCAGGGCTTGCAGAAACGTTCCTTGGTGTGATCCGGATGTTTAGACACCTTCAAAATAGAGTTTGAGAGCTGCAAATCTGAATTTTTGCGTCCGGAAATCGAGCAGAAGCGAGTAGAAGTGAAAATTTGAGTGCGATGACATGAGCACATGTGGTCGTTCTTGAAATCCACGTTGATTTGACGATTGTAATTATTACAGGTTGATAGTATGCAAGAAATGATGAACGTAGGCGAAAACCGTGCGCGAAACGGAGTTACGGATTGTCCGGAATCGCGAAACGAAGAAAAATCCAAAAATTTGAGAAAAACAGGGCTAGGCGGTACGCCTGGAGTCACGAAAAAAATCTGGGATTTGTTAGGCTCGCGCGGTACGCCCCTGGCCAAACGGCCACGCGGGGCGGTGCGCTTGGGGTCTGTTATGTCGGTAGATTTGTTTGAAAGATCAGATTGCATGGGAACACTCAAAGTTTCTCTTCTACTCGCTTCTGCTCGATTTCCAGACGCAAAAATTCAGATTCGCAGCTCTCAAACTCTATTTTGAAGGTGACTAAACATCCGGATCGCACCAAGGAACGTTTCTGCAAGCCCTGATCGTTGTTCTACTCGCAGAAATCCGTCAGATTAGGTAACGGTTCGTTTTAACCTTCTAGTTTGATAATGGTTGATTAGATCTTGATTTTGAACGTTATGATATAGTTAGAGTTGTTGATTATTGCCTAGATGATGGCTAGGATTGATTATAAACGAATAACACGATGTTTTAACGGGTAAATCCTTGTTTTGATCCGTTGTAATGCCCGGTTTGCATGAAATCATAACTATGATTATAATGGTTTAAACCATTTGATTGTGACAATGTAGGTGATTAGTTTGATTAATCTTTGAAATGCAAGGTTAAATCCAAGTGTTTCAAACTAATCACCATTGTTGCAAAAGTCGGCCTACAAGGCCGAGTACTCGCTCCAAGGAGTTGTTTCGAGTCTGATTACTTCATGAGTATTACCCGAGTACTCCCGCCTAGGGTCGAGTACTCCCCGATTACTCGCTCCAAGGAGCTATTCCGACCTAGGAACGCCAAGTGACTTTTGCAACCTTGCTAATCACAATCATTAACATACTCACTGGAACGATTATATGATGTTTATGATAATAGTCAGATTAGTATGTTAAACATGGTTATTAAACCTATTCTAATGCTACATTGTGAGATTTCATGATATTTGGGTAATCAATAACAAGGATTGATCATTTCTAAGCCATTAATCTGTCTAGAAACTGTTTTGGCATTATAATCAACAAAATTAACTATTTGGTTAATCCGAGATTATTCTGATTAATCAAGTGTGTCATCAACATTGTGTTAGGAACCTAATTCAGTGTAGGTTCCTACATTATCATACATTGTATGATATAACATTAAATTAACTAATTAAATACTTAACATCAGTTTGATGACTGTTAAGACAATGTCTTTGACATTGGACGTTCAGAAAGATCTAATCAGTAAGTTAAAACATAAATAACTCATTAAACATAAACTAATGCAGACTTACACTATTATCACCAGTCTGCGAGTGATCTTGCTATCTTGAGACTTCAGTTGAGTTTCGTACAACCCCTTTTCTTTTTAATATTTTACAAACATCGGGGTAGCACTGTGGAACTTTTCAGAACTATATGATATGTGTCACTGTTATTTACGTGATTTCATTTGATTTGTTGAGAACTTGTAGATTTCATGGGATTTTGCTTGTAGAACAGAACCCTATCACAGAACTTAAAAGTCCTCATTTCTTGAACTGTATCTAGTGAACCCATGCGAGGCTGAACAGAAAACAATGATAGTACTATCGGCTGACAACCCATTTGACGGGAGCTTGCAACTCCCCTTGGTGTAAATGTTTGTTATCTGTATCCAGAACTTCTTAATGTAGTGATAGACATTAAGACAATGAGGCACCAAGATATTTACCGACGGGTATTATCTTTGTAGAACTAAACAGAACAGTCCGAAAGGAACTAGATACGGGTCACATGGTTATCTTGAACTGAACATTGTGAGAACTTGTATTGCATATCATATTGTTGAACATGAACTTTACGAACTCACCAGCTTTGTGCTGACGTTTAAAACTTAAAACTTTTGTAGGAAGACAGTAACCATAAGGTGAGGATGCACTTTATATGGTTGTAATTAAATAAATCAGATAATGTAATAAACTTAGTTTATATAATGTAATGTTGGTTGTGATTACGACATCCTTGTAATATATTTACTTTAAGTTAAGCTGTGTGCTATGATATCGGATCAAGTAAGTCACACTTGATCTCTGAGATATCACCACTATGCTTCCGCAACTTTTTCAGAATAACATCATCTCAGGTGACGAGAGGTGGGGGTGTGACATTAGCTCATTGATGTTGTGCAAGTTAGTAGAACAATGTTGTGTTCGCAAAACATACATAAAAAAAATCATTTTAGGGGTTTTATTAACAAATTCACTTGAACAGAATATCTGAATTTTTTTTATAGTAATTAAATTATGTCGATTTCAAGGGACAGAGATTTCAAGTACAAATGATTTGCTAACTTGTGAGGATTGAATCATCCTCAAATGAAACTCATATATTATTATTAGGGCTTGATTATTTATACACCTAAAATTTTTATTTTAACACCTCACCAACATTATACACCATGTATTATAGCCCTTTATGACACCCACTAATTCAACAATGATTGATCTCGTATACAAACTATATGAGACGTATAAGAGTACAATAATTAACACTAAGAAATCTGAAAAATAATTGTTGTCCTCTTATATGTCTCGTTTAAACCTATACAAGACGTATAAATGGTGTAAATGGCGTTAGATGGGTGTAATATGATGCTATTATTTTTGTTTTTGTTAACAAACGTTGTTGGTGATTAAAAAATATTATATGTTTCAAGTACAAGATTGGCTAACTGAAAAGAGATGCCCTGATTAATCAAATGAAAATTATATTAGATTTTGGAGACATAAGATTTAATCATGAAGAACCAAAATTATGCAAGTGGAGTAACTGGTATTCTACTTGGGCTTTCTAACATAAAAAGGCTGTTATTTGGGCTTGGACAAATGCCATCGCAAATAAAAGAAAAAAGAGTAGTTCACGGGCCTCATGCCCTCAGCCCTCATGGGGGCGGGCAGAGATGGGTAAACCGGTTTTTTTTAAACAGATTCCGGTTCCAGAACCAGTTCCTGTCAACAACCGGTTTCGATTTTTTGCCGGTTCCGGTTTCGATTTCTCTGAGAACCCGGAACTGCCCGTACCCACCGGGTCGGGTACAAACCGGTTCCTGTTCCGAAACCGTTTTTTTGCCCACCTCTAGGGGCGGGGGGCTATTTTTTCTTAATTCTTTATTTTATTTTATTGGTTCAAACAAGAATTATATTATATATACTTTATCTGGAAGTGTCGATGCTTTTCAACGAGAGTTCCTTTCTTTACAAGTTCAGTAGATATAACTTCCAGTGAGAAATGTTAGTTATAAGTATTATTTAATTATCTTTATTTAAACAAATATTACTATTAAATCTAAATAGTTTGTTAACTAATTACAATCAAAATGATAAATATGGTACAAATATTAGATAATGTACGGACATGTTATATGTTTGCGAATAACATGCAAAATTTTTGTGATTGTTTGAGTTCAAAATAATATAAATGTTCGTCAGAAAATTGCGATCAAATTAATATAAGTATGATTGTTATCTGATAATATAAGAAAATGTTACAATTATATGAATATTAAAAATATTTGAATAAAATAACATGGATATAAAATTAAGAGTTCAAACTTTATGGTTAAAAATAAAACATTTGAAAAGTAATTGAAAATTGTTTTATCTGCTTCTTGGCTTTATTCTTTTGAAGCAGTTTCCTTTTTTTTTCCCCTCAAACCGCCTCTATAAATCATTGCACAAACGCCCCTAAAAACCACGGCTAAAAATCCATACACTTCAACCTCGTTAAAAAACTATAAACCGTGTCTAGTAATCAAAAATCATCTCAACCTAGGGGTGTCATTTTTATTCATACCCGAAAAACAAACCCGATTCATATACACCCGAACCCGAATAAGAGTACACCCGAATTAGTCAACCCGAACTAGCTCTAAACCCGAACCCGAAAATATAAAATCGAATCGGTATATGAATCAAATTATATAGAATTCGGGTTACCCGAATAACCCGACTAATTTTAAAAGCTTAATTTCTATTTTTTTAGTTTTTTAAATGTAT
Source organism: Mikania micrantha (assembly GCA_009363875.1). NCBI lineage: Eukaryota > Viridiplantae > Streptophyta > Magnoliopsida > Asterales > Asteraceae > Mikania > Mikania micrantha. Next base: position 57,138,713 of record CM018680.1, on the reverse strand, counting down.
CTAATTTTAAAAATGAAATCCATATAAAATTGATAAATATATGGCTATGTACATGGCATACAATCCAATCCATACATATTATTGAAATTGTTATGATTTAGGCAACTTTGATTCTGAACATTAGTACTTTTAGTTGATATTTGATGTTTTGAATTTTGGTTTTATTAACATGATTTGACAAAATTGAAGTTAGTATTTGAGGTTTATTAAATCACTTATCTATTTATATCATTTTAATTTTGCTAATGCATTATTTATTGGTTAATTTGGTCAAAATTGAGTTGCATACTATGTCGGAAACCAAAACACAAATTTAAACCCGAAACCCGAATAACATAACCCGATTAAACACGATACCCGATACCCGAACACCGAATAAACCGAATGTTATTAGGGTTGGTATTTGGTTAATATTTCATACACAAATACCCGAATAACCCGAATCATTTAACCCGAAACCCGAACAAAATACCCAAAGAACACCCCTATCTCAACCGTGGCAAAAAAAAATCCCTCAAACTGCGTCTAAAAATCATTCTCAAACCACGTCAAAAACGTTACAAACCGCATCTAATAATCCAAAATCATCTCAATGTTTAATTTTACTACTCACTCGTAATGATTTATTTATAGTAACTAGGGGTTTACCCGTGAGTTGCGGCGGGATTTCCTACACTATTTCGAATATCATAACATAGACAAAATCCCATATATCAAAGTGTAGATATATCACAGTTGTCGCTCCGATCTAAAACCATAAAGTGTAGTCGTTATAATCATGTCTTTCATATCATAAAAAATTGTTGTGCTTCCTATATGACAACCGTTGTGATATGTTTTTATATATGTATTTTGAAAAACAAAATTGTAAGCCATATCACTCTACCATACAGATATTTGATCACGATAGCAGTGATAACATTGCAAACATCAAAACACATATAAAAACGAGCCGTAACGACTGTCAATTTGTTTGACATATGTATTATCTGCTGTACATTCTGACCAAAAATTTAAAGATCAACCATACCATCTTGCTGTACAACATCACATATATCAAAATACAGATAAAATCGATCGCAAAACAAGAAATAAAACATTATTTAATTAGTAATATTATCAAAGTACTGTTATTATTAAATTAAAATACGAAATTACTTTTGAAATGGTAAAAAAAAGGAAATCATTATGCATATTTCTTTTGCAGCGATTCGAAAAAGAAAATTTTCAATTTTCCAAACGGTAGTAAAGAAAAGGAAAATAAAATAATTGCCTTTGCCAAGATTTACAAAAATAATAATAATAATAAAAAAAAAAACTAATAATAACAATAAACATGCCAACCTATTGTACTAACATTAATTATTTTCTTTTCCTATATCTTTTGCAGTTGTAGAGAAGAAAAATAAAAAGTTTTTAACAGCGGTTGAAGCGGTCAAGGCGTCAACCTGTATTTTTCAGAGCGGTTCATAAAAAATTGTTTTGAAACAATATCTTCTCATATGTATTGAAGCGGTTAGGATTATTTAATTAATTAATATCACTATTCACTCGCAATCATTACCTTCCCTAATTGTATATATAGTAATGTATTGAAGAGGTTTGGATTTTTTTTATTCATATCACTATTCACTCGCAATCATTACCTTTCCCAATTGTATATATAGTAATTGTAGATAGAAGTGCACAAATTAATTAACTAGTCAAAATCCGGTTTCAGGTTAACCGAACGGGTAACCGGTGAAAACAGTTTGATCAAAGCTGGTTCAGATAATTACTAGTTTTTCTAACTCTATAACCCAAATCGATCTAGTAACCGAACCGGTTAACCTCCAGTTAACTTTTTTTTTTCTTCAACCGAACTAGTTGACATGCTTGTTCATTTGGAACCTTAAAGAGGGTCAAACTGCAAGTTTTGACCAATTCATTAACCGAAATACAAAAACGGGTTTCTAAATGGTTTAAAATGCGCAGATGAGATGGCGTAGGTTTTTACTTTTAAGGGCCATATTATGAGTTCAAAACCCATTCACTACTTAGTTATTTTTGTTTTCCATTTAGATATCCATTACATATATTTTTTATACCTAAAAAAGTTTTACACATACGCAATCATAATAGGAAAATAAACTAATTTTTGGATTGATTTTAACGGGTTATCAATGGTTATCGTTGAAAATAAGTGTTGATATTTCAACACCCAGTATATGTGTGCGTATGTTTGATGATTTTTTTATACATGTACAAGCTGTCTTTGTTTTTGTGTTTGTGCAAATTTATTTTCATTTAAGATCTTACAACAGTATAATTTGTTATCACATTAAATAAATATTTAAAGTGTAAAGCAAAATTACACTTGTTTTAAATGACAGGATCCGTTGTTAACGCATCTTATGGAAAACCAATTAACTCCGATAAGACCAGACCAAATCAAAACTCATGTAATATATGTGTTTCTAATGTTAGTGTGTGTGTATGGAATTAATAAAATGAAAACCCATTTTAGTGTGAAAACTAGACAAAATCATGTAAAAAAACGTACTTTTTTTGAATTTTTTTTACATGTTTGTAACATTATTGGCACATTTTTATAAAAATCAACAAAACGCCGACCAAATATATAAAAAAATATATTTTTTCTAAACCCATGTAAAACATACGTAATCCTGCGTCAGATCTGACGAATTTTTTTACGTTTTGTTACGTATGTTTTACATGGTTTTATAAAATATTTTTTCAAAAATATCTGGTCGGCGCTTTTTTTTATTTTTTTATAAAAATGTATTCAATAGTGTTACAAACCTGTAAAAACAATTTCATTAAAAAAACGTTTTGTTACATGATTTTTACATGTTTTTCATAGTTTTCACACTAAAGAGGGGGTTTCAAATTATGTATTCCTTATATATATATACTAGCATAGAAACCCGTGTATTATACGGGTTGAATAGTTAAACATTAAACTCTTAAATTTATACACAATTTTTATTATTTAAATAAACTAACTGCTAAATAAATAGAACTAAAATTGAATCTTATATAACAAATCTAGGAAAATTTCTTTGTATGCAACTTTGAATGTAGCGTTTGTAGGTTTATTCTTCTTATCTAGAACTAAAAACTGCAAACCATCTCTACTCTTGACTCCAGATAATTCGACTTGAAGCTGGCCATGTGTAAAAACTGGTTGTTTCAAGTATAGCCCAACCCTGGACAGGGATTGTCCCCAACTCTTGTTAATCATCGTTGCAAAACATATGGCAAGTGGAAACTGTCTTAGTTGAAACTTTAAGAGAACTGTTGCATCTAAAGGTGTAAGGTTTATTCTTAGAAAAAAATGTTCGATAACAAATATTATAGGAACTATTGTATCTGATAATGATGGAAACTCCTTCGGTCGCGAGCTGTCCTCTCATCTCCACTTGTTCTCTGACTCCGATCGAGATGATAGCAATGGGAGCAGTGGTTGATCTCCGTCACAGTCCCAGCCGCCTCCACCACCCGCCATCGCCACTCGGTCGACTCCCCCCCCCCATTCAAATGTGTAAATCTCCCCCTTCACCCCCAATCAGGCCTTCTATCCCATTCAGACATGTTTTTTTGCAAGAAACAAACGGTCTGAATCTGAACCATTCAGATTCAGACACATTCAAACCTAAATAAACAACTCCTAACATGGTTTAGTTTTCTTTATGTTCATGTTATTCCATGTTTGTAATCATATGAGTGTAGTAGCTATTACCTATTTGGTTTGTTTAATCAACTTAACTTCGTAATGAAAAAATGCTTAGAAAATTTCACCGTAACTTCAAATAAGAAGCAACGGATTCTTTCATACTACATTAATTACTTAAATAATACAATAAAAAATGAACTTATACATTTCCTTCTGATTGTTAATTTTTGTTTCTTTTGTTTCTTTTGGAATCTCTCTAATACAAACACAAAGAAATCTTTTTTTTTATAAGTAGAAGTTTTTTTTAAATTTAGAATTGCTAAATGGATAGTTACAATGAAAATGTGATTGCATGCTAATTTGTATCTCCAATTAAATGTTCATGTAGTACTTAAAAGGCTTCATAAGATGTGTAATTGAGAAATATTTTCATGAAAAATAGTGAGGGAGAAGGCAATTCGATTTATTACCAGTGAAGTTGTTATAGAAATAAGGATTTCAAAATGAAAGTAGATTTTAAAACTCAAATAAAGGTCTAAAAAAGTAATTAAATGATTTTTAAAATTTTTTGGGGGAAAATCATAAAAATTGAACCTTAATTATATATTTAATTGACCGTATTTAAAGATCCATATAACAAAATAGATTGTGTCAAGTTTTAGGCGGGAAATAAAATATTTTTGTGGTCTAAAAAATTGCCAAGTGTCTCCTATTTATACTCCTTTGTTAGTTTAGGAAGATATGTGATTAAATCATATGAAAACTCAATCTTAGAGAGAAAACCCTTGAACCCTATGTGAGCCATTGATTTGGAATCTTGAAAATAAATATGTGGTCCACATTAACTCACATTAAAAATGATTTGTTTATTCAAACCCAATTTTTTATTCAGGTTTAATTTGAACCACATATTTAATTTTAAGATTCCAAATCAATAGCTCAAATAGGGTTTAAGAGTTTTCTCTCTAAGATCGGGTTTTTATATGATTCAATCCCATAGATATGTATGTATGTATGTATATTATATTACACGTTATGACCTTTCCATGATAAAGTAGTTCATGCTTAGTTATTTTGAATATATCAACCAAGGGACGGCAAAATTTTCAATCATTTCCAAACATCTATATGCACATGGAGATTCATCACTTGTTTGTATGATGGACAACACATAAAACATAAAGTTCCATAAAAATTGAAGGCAGATTATAGCAAACACTAATCTCGATTCGTATGAATCCACACGTGAGAAGAATTAATTACCTTTTCATTACCGTTTAACAATGGCTCTTGGAGCTTCTTCTTTGTTTTTGTAAGACCTTTCAAACTAATTGATATATATTTTTTTAAATAACCGGCTGATCATATCCGTCCTACTCCTTAAAAAACTCATTATAAAACGTACACACACAAATACACATATACATACATATGTGTGTAGTTGTACTCATATCACACATTCACACGTACATATGGTATGGAGGGTCCTAAGAGACTAGAAGAAGGCTTGGGTCATGCTCCAATTGTGGCTAGAAATGAACCCGAAGCTACAATGGCGAAGCGAAAAGAAGATCAAAGCCAAATGACGACGAAGGAACATGATGTTCATGAACCGAACGATGGTGAGAAACCAGTGTTGAAGCAAAAAAGTAGGAGGGTTGCTACATTGGATGCCTTTAGAGGTCTAACCATTGTAGTAAGTACTTGAACCTGTTATACATATATTGGAATTATATTATGGAATTTGGTTTTTGTATTATTCAGGAATTAATTAGAAATAATAGTTGTTTAAAACATACATATATAATTTAACGATAGGAACAATGTATATTAGATTTTATTCAAATAAATTTGGAAATAATGACAAGTGATTAAGAAATTTTTTTTTTAACTTACTTATTTATTTATTTATTTATTTATTTATTATTATTATTATTTTTTTGAGTTAAGCTAATGATATTGGTGGATGACGCTGGAGGAGTATATGAGCGAATAGATCATTCACCGTGGAATGGATGCACCTTGGCTGATTTTGTGTTGCCATTCTTCCTTTTCATTGTTGGCGTCGCAATTGCTCTTGCCCTCAAGGTACATCTATATGTTTATGTTTATATGATTAAAGACGAAAAACCGATTGGTCCATTCTCCCTACTTGATCTCATGACCTTCTTAGGTGCTGTTTGTTTTTTAAGAGGTAAAACGTCTGCAGTCTGCGGACCACATCTGCAGCAGAAGAGGTGGACTAAAGGTCTGCAGTCTGCAGCAAGAAGACTGTTTGTTTTTTAATATCTGCAAACTGTTAAATTAACCAGAAACACATATTCCACATAACCATGTTCCTAAACATAAACACCTTCACATAACCATTTTAAAAAACCCAACAATACCACAAAACTGATACTTACATCAAGAACCATCAAGAACTGTTAAAACCAAAAAAAAAAAACAAATACCAAAAAACTGTATGTATACATAAATCTATGAACAACAGTTACATCAAGAACTGTTAAAACAAAAAAAAAACAAATCAAACTTGTTCAAAAGAAGAATTAAACTTTTTTTTTTGATTTCAACACAACAATATCAAAACACTGATTTTGATTTCCAAAAAAAACAGTTTGAAGAAGCAATCTAGCTCTTAACAGATCAAACTTGTTCAAAAGAAGAAGAAGAAGAATGGTGCGCAGGTGGTTTCCCGGTGGTGCGCAGGTGGTTGCCGGTGGTGCGCCGGTGTTGCGCCGGTGGTGCGCAGATGGGAAGACGGTGGTGCGCAGGTGGGGCGCCGGTGGTGCGCAGGTGGGCCGCAGGTGGTGCGCAGGTGGGGCGCCGGTGGTGGCTTGATTTTTGGAAGAAGATGGCAGATGGATTGTGGAAGAAGATGGGGGCGACGGGAATAAATCAAAGGAAGGGACAGGAATAAAAAGAGGTGAATTGATTTTAAGCCAGAAGAGGTTTGAAGATCTTAGAAGTGGGTGTTCTATGTCTTCAAGAAAAAGAGGTTTCGCAGACATTTTTTAATGAAATGTCTGCGAAAAAACAAACACCCTTCATCTGCCCGTGGTCTGCAGAGTGCAGACAAATTAGCTCTTTTATGGAAAAACAAACAGCACCTTAATAAAGGTTATAACACTTGTGTCTCGTCTGGAGTAAGATTTGTTCAAAGTTAAGCCAAGAGTTTTTTCTAGCTGTACGTATGTTTCTTTTTGAGCGGGGTATGTCATGTCATCATGTTACTATTAATGCCCTCTAAATTGGTTGCTTTTTTGGTTCAACAAATTGTCTCCTTTGCAGAGGGTACCAAATACGAAGTATGCTGTGAGAAGGATTATCATAAGAACATTGAAGATGTTGTTTTGGGGAATTATTTTGCAAGGCAAGTTATGTAATGATCATATTATTTGAAAAGTGCGATCGAGTGTTTTAATAAATTTTACAATAAAAATATTATTTTGAGGATGCAATAATTCTTTGTGTAGGAGGGTACTCTCATGCACCATATGATTTAGAGTATGGGGTAGACATGAAGAAAATTAGATGGTGTGGGATTCTTCAGGTATTCTTAGAATCTTTTATCAAAACCTATGTGTGACTAGTAGAAATGAGAGCTTCTAAAACATAATTTATGTATCAAGATAATTGTTGCAACAATAAACAAAACATAATTATTGTGACACTTTCACTTATTTTACATAAATAATGAGTTCTTTGTACAATATCTGATTATTTTTATATTAATAAATGAAAATATTACAGAACAAGTGTTATTATTTTGTGACTTTTCACTTTTATTTTTCGACATCTTTTTCTAATTAAATAATTCATCTCATATAATACATTAGTTTTTAACATGAGCCTTATGCAATTTCGTATCTTGTACACCCTTAAAAAGATACAAAATAAATGATGAGCTAAAGATAATATGATATCTTTGTCAGAGAATAGCATTGGTGTACATGGTTGTGGCTCTAATAGAAACTTTCACCACAAAACTCAGACCAACGGTGATAGACCCCGGTTATTTCTCCATATTCTCAGCTTATAGATGGCAATGGTAAATCTTAACTTATCTATATTTAAAAATTATTAGTATAAGAAGACTTATATCTTTTATTATTTAATTATATAATTTAATTATTAAAATTAACATTATTAATATTTATTATAAGAGAGATGCGGGAAATTTGTTTCCATATTTCACCACAAAACGACACGTGTCTCCTAAAAATACTCATTTATTAGAGTAGGTTGATATATAATAGCCTTGCATATTTTTATTAAAATACTACTTTAACCTAATTTTGGTATATTAAAGTTTGTTGACTTGCAAGAAATACATGAACAAGTCACTAGATTAATTTTTGGTATAATAGAGTACTAAAACATGTTTAAAATGCATGTATTTATGATTTTTTTCCCTAATATTCGATTTGATAGTTCTTATAACATACACGTTTAGACGTTTAGATAATAGTTTTGTCGATTCATTGTATCTCGTGTTTGACATTAGGTTTGGAGGGTTCATTGTGTTTCTTATATACATGATCACAACCTTCGCTCTATACGTTCCGAATTGGAGTTTTACGATACACCATGACGATACATCGGAGACTTTCACAGTAAGATTGACTCCATAGATACATACATATATAAATAAGTTCATGAAGAAAAAAACTTAGCATTTAGATTTTATTGTTTGTGTTTTGTTTTAGGTTGAGTGTGGAATGAGAGGGCATCTTGGTCCTGCTTGTAATGTGGTTGGTTATGTTGACAGACAAGTTTGGGGTATCAATCATCTTTACACACAACCAGTATGGATTCGATTAAAGGTTTGTTCTTCATATATTGATTTAAACAAACACTTAAACTCCTTTCCTATAGGAAAATAACCACTTATGTTAAATTTCATTTATATGTGACAAATTGAATTTTAGTCATCCAAACCACAAATCGATAACTTGGTAGAGGCTTTGCCTCTTAGAATGGAGGTCATGGGTTCTAACCCATGCAATGATGTCAAAAAAAAAAAAAAGATAGAAGCTAAATCGACAGGAAATCAAGCGTAAATTAATTTTGTTTGATTTTATTACTGGGATCGAAGTTGACAATGAAAGTAAAAGTTAAGAGTGTTATTAATTAAATTACCAGTACAAATTATCACCAACTATCATATTATAGTTTAAATTATTAAAATTTAATGTCTTTATACATATATACGTACTCATGAAATTACATGGTTTTGAAATCAAAGGCTTGCACTCTTGATTCTCCTGAATCTGGTCCTCTCCGTCCAGATGCCCCTACATGGTGTCGTGCACCCTTCGAGCCTGAAGGCTTATTAAGGTACACATACAATTAAGAAACAAATTCATTAAATATAATTAAATAATTACAAAAAAAATATAAAAAATCTACAATATAAAAAAAAGATTTGTTTTACAGTTCAATCTCAGCAATTCTATCTGGTGTCATTGGCATTCACTATGGGCATGTCTTAATCCACTTCAAGGGGCATGCAGAGAGGCTAAAGCAATGGGTCTCAATGGGGGTTGGCTTGTTGATAATAGCAGTTGTTCTTCATTTTACTGATGGTATATATATTTTGTATTTTAAAAATATTAATCAAATGCATGTTTAATATATTTTCTTAATTATTTTTATAATCATCTTTGTTTTATGTAGCGATTCCTATAAACAAGCAACTCTATAGTGTCAGCTACGTTTGTTTCACTGCGGGAGCTGCCGGAATAGTATTTTCAGCTCTTTACATCTTGGTAATCACTAACCAATGAAATATCTTGAAGGATAATGCATATATGTAAATTATAATGTAAATTAAAATGCGCATAATATTTATTTTCTATTAAGATTTAGACAAGAGATTTTAATTTAGAAGTATTTAATATTAAAATGTAATAAATTTGTCGTTAAAAAATTAATCAAAGTTGATTAGGCTTTTTTTTTTTTATTTTCTTTATTCTTTTATTATTAGTTTGTAACAACAAAATGTTCAATTTTTTTATTTAAAAAAGAGTTATATGCTAAAATGGTCCCTGTGTTTATATCAAAAATGTCATTTTAGTCCATAAATAATTTTTGTTGTCATTTTGATCATTGTGTTTTAATTTAGTTGCCAATATAGTCCTTCTGTCTAAATTTCAACACGGCTTATGAGGACTAAATTGGCAACTAAATTCAAACACAAGGATTAAATTGACAACTAAATTCAAACGTCAGGATTAAAATGGCAACAAAAATTATTTAGGAACTAAAATAACATTTTTGATATAAACGCAGGAATCATTTTAGCATTTAACTCTTTAAAAAAAGGTTACATTAACTCAAATTGCATGAGATCTGATGCAATTTTTTTGTTATATATTGCAACTTTTTTAAATGTATATATGTTGTAATAATTAAATTTGTATTTAAAAAATTAATCAATGTTGATTAGGCTTTTTTTCGTGTTTTTATTCTTTTCTTCTTAGTTTGTTATAATAAAATGAGTTTAATACAAAAAAATTTTTATATATCTTAAGTTGTATTAGACCTAATGCAATTTTTTTGTTATATAATGTAACTTTTTTTTTTCAAATATAACATTTTTAACACAACTCTTTAGAAAAAGTTGCATTATACGAAAAAAGGGTTGTAGTAGGATAATGCAATTAAAATTATTCAAAAGGTTGCATTAGACTTTTGTTTAACATTTAGTGATAAAAAAATGTTGCATTAGACTTTTGTTTTAGTAAAATGATAAATATATACATTTATCTATTCAATTAAAATTATTCAAAAGGTTGTATATATACATTCAAAATAAACTTTGTTGATCCTTTTATCCCGACCAATTTCACACATTATTTTTTTATAGCTAAAGTATTTTTTTTTATATACTTACATACTTTTTAACAATAATACGATTTTTTCTAGATTAAATTCTAGTTGGGCAAGGTTTTACCTTGCCACGATCTTTTGGTTACCAGACACATATATACCATTTGCTACTATGACCCAAATCAATCTTTTTATTTCTTTTAATTTCATAATATTTACTATAGATTCTTCGTTGTTTTCAAAATTTTAAAACAACCTTAAATCAGAGTTTTATTTGGTTAGATTGTGATTGTGTGTGGAAAATTAAATTAGACTGACTTTGTATATCTGAAAAAGAGATAAATTATTTTTTCTTTTAAGGAAAATGTCAGGTTGGGTTGAGTTAGATCACCGATATAGGGAGTCTTTATCAAGTATGCTAGTCTCACATAGACACAACACATATCATTAGTATTCTTAGCAAAATGTAGCATGTCATGAGGGGTAAAGTTGTGTTCTTTCATACCGACTAGGATCTACACATCTAAAACTTTTAACTCCTTCAAATTTTCAATCAATTGATATTACTAAATCTTGAATTTGATTTTACAGATTGATGTTTGGGGAAAACGTACTCCATTTTTGCTATTTGAATGGATTGGAATGAACGCGATGTTGGTTTTTGTACTTGGAGCACAAGGCATTTTAGCAGGGTTCGTAAATGGATGGTACTACAAGAGTGCTGATAACAATCTGGTAACATTAGCATCCAACATTGAAGTTTAAGTTATAAGCCATCGAAAGTTTAAAATACAAAGTTGTTTGTGTCTACTAACTACTTGTATTTTAATTTCACACACAAATAGATTACGCGTGATGATTTCACGCATACTTCGTACATTTGGCACACAATAATTCATTATTATATAATAACATTTTATATATTATATAACTAGCCTATTAAACCCGTGTATTACATGGGTTGAATATTAAAAAAAATATAATTTATTAACACTAAATACTAATAAATATTTAATAATTATAAAATTATATTTAGGATAGATATAATTGATTTATTCTTTATTAACTTTTAATAAATTAGTTAATTAATGTAATAAGAAAAAATATATTTTTATATTTAATTATATAATCTAATTACTTAAAGGTAATAGTATTTGTTAGGAGAGAGAAGAGGAAAAAACATTTTTAGATTTAATTAGAATGCGACACGTGTCTCCTAAAAATATTCCTTTATTAGAAGAGAAAGATATATTTTATGGCCCTGAGGAGCGTGCATGTAATTTGTATACTTGTTAGCCGTTAGGCTGTTAGCCCTTGATGCCCAAACGGTGATGGAGCTTGAAAGCTTTCAAAGGGGGGCAAAAAATTACGGCAGCCAGTATACATGTTAATTTTTTGAAGCAAGGGGGTGAAACCAGTATTTTAATTAAAAATAACCTTTTTAGCCAAAAAAATTAACACTACGGGCGCAAAAAGAGGGGGGCGGTCCCAGCCCTAAAGAAACTCCGTCCCTGTGGCCAAAAGCAAGATTACACTAAATTTAAAATTATTTTACTTACTTTTTTTTGTGAAAATAACGTTAAAAGCATTGGGTAGGTCGGTTAATCAGGCACCATGAGCATTGGGTCTCATTCGAAACAACCTTTCTATTCCTATGGGGTAGAGACAAGGTTATCTACATCTTACCCTCCTCAAACCCCATACGCTAGCTTTACTAAGTAGGGATATACCGGGTACGATGATGATGATGATATTTTTACGTTTCAGGTAAATTGGATACTGAATCATCTTTTCATCAACATGTGGAACTCGAGAAGATCTGGGACACTTTTATACGTGATATTTGTTGAGATTATCTTCTGGGGATTGGTTTCAGGGATTTTACACAAACTTGGAATATATTGGAAGCTTTAACAACCAAGATATACACCATGTTGTACTTTAAAAAGTTTGGTGTGCTTCCATTTAAGAATTTATAAATCATGTCCTTTATTATATGATTATCTTAGATTATTTATCTAAAATTAATCAAATTCTCTTATAAATTACATTCATTGTAGAAGTAGAAGAGATGTTGATCAATGTATGATTGTAGTTGTTTTAATTTTCAGTTTGAATTCTTTATGTAATCATGCGAGTTTACGGTCAAAAACTAGGATCGAGCAAATGGCTAAAACCCAAAGACCAACGACAGGCATAATTCAAGCCGAAAGACCGGATCATATGAAAAAAACCGGGTTCTATGCGGGTCAGGTTTTCGGTCTTTTTCCAAAGCCCGAGACCGGCTCGGCAACTCTAAAGTAGATATAACTCCGGCAATAACGCAAACCCAAGAACAAAACGTTATAATACTCATGATTGTTTGGAATATGGTCAGTAGTCATTGTTTAATTGAAATCTTCTTCATAATAAATTGTTTTAAACAATAGGTTTTTGGAATATTACTTGAACTTCTAATGGACCATTAGATCTAACTAGCATCCGCCCAAGGCTAAGAGGCTTTTTTAAATTTTGAGCATCACACATTCTTTCAGTTGTGGGTTTTTAACTCCAGGTTTAGTCGGGTAAGGACTAGAACCGGCCTGGAGCCCGAAATATTTAAAAACAACAGACTGAAACTTGTTTGAAACGAGGCCGAATTTCGAGTTTTTTCGGTCTAGGTTTCGAGTTTGGGTCATGATGTCCGAAAGATGCTCATATCTAGTCTAGCCAGAGCAAGAGTTTGTTAATAAGTTGTCAACCTTTTATTTCATACAGATATGTATTCTCTTTTTTTTCGAACAAACCGTTGACAAACGGTCAAATTTAAAAAAAAAACCTTATTTTTATCCCCTATATAAACCCTTTCATATTTTATAAAAAATCACACTTTAAAAATAACAATTCTTAATCTCTAAAATCCTCTTAGACCCTCTTATTAAAAGATGAACCCAAATTCAAACGACTCGGATTTCAACTTGTTGAATGACCTGGAAACCATCCGAAGGTGTTTGTTTCAAATGCAACAAAACTCGAACCCTCAATTGCAACAACCGAGTCCTTAAACCGGGTTTTCATCCTTCACACAACCGGGTTTTCAACCCGGTTTTTCAACTTTCACGCTACCGGGTTTTCAACAAATCGCGCCTCAATCCCTACATGAACCAGATTTCATTTCTACCAGGTTAGCAATGTAACGTTTTTATTTTTATTTTTACGTGACTCATTTAATTTAATGTTAACGTTTTTATTTTGTTATTTATTTTACTTATTAATTTATAACTTAAAAAAATAATAATAAATAAAATTATATAGTGGTGATGATGTGGCTCAGTGGAGAAGGTTTTTCAGTGGAGTGACTACTAAAGGGTCCTAAATTTTATAGTAAGGTGAGATTTCAGTTGGGTGAATATTAAGGATGGTCTTATGTTTGCAACTCGTAGCTATGTGTTATATGTTGTGATGGTGACCAAAAAGTGATGTCATGTAAGCTATCATGTAGGAGTTTTGAGATGGATGATCTTTATTCTTAAAGCAATTTTGGCACCTAACCGTGAATAGTTGCGAGCAATGTGAACCGGAATTTTGTATTCAACCAAACCAAATCAAACCAGACCAACACAAACCGATTGTGTGTTTTTATATCATTTAATCTAGTTTCACACATCAATCAACATTATATATTTTACGCACAAGGATCTCACCGATTTTTGCAACCCACAAAACTCTTGGGGCAGGCTTGAATGAATACTATTTATATACAACTCATGAACCATTTGGTACAAGCAGGAATTGTATGCCTAAGACCCTAGGTTTTTTTTTATGATTATTCTTTTCCTTTTTCTTTAGGTTTTAAGCATTTGGTATAGTTACATGTTACACACGCATTCTTTTTTAATACAACACTATGATATATTTTTTATCTTTACATTTTTATTTTTCAAAACGACCCTTAAGCTATTCTAGTTGTCACTATAATGTCATAAAATAATAAGATTAATACGAATCTAACGTATTCCTCAATTTTGTGTGTTCATGTTCTAACTTTAGAATCAAGATCTCTTAACACTCACAATTTGTCAACAAAATGCATTAATCACTCGGTCTTTAATGCATTTTGAAACAAATCTCTATCGTCTTTCAAACAAAAAAATCAAAATTTTTTATATAATTTGTACACCGTCGATCCTACAAGCAAACCACTATAACTTCATGAAATCACGAATAATGATTCACTTATTAAAACCATCATCGCAACGCTAACTCTAGCGTTGGAGGGTTATCCACACAAAACAGAACGCCATTTTCATCATATCCCGAGGAACGATGGTGATCTAGTTGCATTTTTAACGAGAGCTCATGCTGCTGCTGCTTGTGCTTGGATGCTAGTACATTGTGCAATGAAGCTTGTTCATAAGAACCCGATTGGGCCTCCGGGTTGTACATTAGCGGGTTCATCCGGATTTGTTGCTTAGGAAACAAGGGTCTAGACCACTGTGAAGGGTCACAGAATGGGTTACCAAAATAGGGCTGGACCCTACAGCCACTTGGCTGTTCTTGAAATATGGCTTTGCCAACCGTGATTGGTTCATTCAAGTTTATACTCCGATTGAAGGTGGTAGCATTTTCTGGGGTTGTTTTGGTTTGGGATTCTTTGTGTGAATTTACTGTTTTACCCTTGGTAGTTTGCAGATTCTTGATGATTCGGCATATGTAAACATGTGAAGAGCATCTCTTTCGCGTGTTGTTGTTTCCATCAGTGACATCTTTAGAATCCTGCAAAAAGCACTAGTAAATACACAAGAATTGCACTTAATTAACATAAGAACATGAAAAAGATTCGACCTTTTTTACATCTACAATGTTTCTTGAATCATTCAGATCATCAATCTGCACACATTTTTTAGCCGAATCTTCGGGTTTTGAAGCTGTTGCTTCTGGAATTTTGTAGTTTAAGTTAATTTCATGGGTGTTGTCAATTCCAGACAATGCAAGCAAACCAGCAATAGCTTCTTCTTCAACTTTGGTTATCAAGTGGTGGTGTTCATCCTGCGATGTGTATGAACCGACTGATGAAATTACATTTTTAGCATCCTAATGAATTGACGAGCTTCTAATTACTAACCGGATCAAGTTTGAGCTTATTGTTGTCATCAGTAGATGAGATTTCACATCTCGAAATCACGTTTGTTGAGTATCGCTTCTTCATTACTGCAGATGGAACTAACAACACTCTTGTTTCAGTTCAAAACCTCAATTTGCAAACATGAATCTTGATTTACTCTAAAAAGAAATGCTAACATAAAAAACCAGTTAAAAATCTGTTCTTTTTGTTAAGAATTAACCAAATATGTTTGACCAAAAAGGCTTATAACATCATTTGACAAAGTACCATGTTGAATTAAACATACCTGACCGCAATTTTCTTGGAACAGTTTCAAGATTAACCGCATGATCGTCTTTCAAAAGCTGCAAATTTCATAAGGATAAACAATAAAACTCATGATTAATGAATAAACCCAAATCTAATTCTGAAAAATTAGGACCAAATAAGACCACCCAATTTGAGGGTTTGTTCATCACTGAATTAGCAACTTGTGCAGGCTCTAAGGGGGTGTTTGAACAAGCGTTTGATTTAAAGTTGCAAGAATCAGTTTTTAGTGATTGAATAATCCAATAAGCAATTGAGCAATTCTATGTTTTTTAAGGTTATTGTCAAAAGATCAGAATTTAGACAAGAAACCAAAGGTTTGCCATAAACTCATCCTCAATCACACT
Organism: Mikania micrantha; assembly: GCA_009363875.1. NCBI lineage: Eukaryota > Viridiplantae > Streptophyta > Magnoliopsida > Asterales > Asteraceae > Mikania > Mikania micrantha. The sequence goes on along the minus strand of CM018680.1, from coordinate 57,122,446 downwards.
TGCAAGATTACCATACTACCCTTCTTTAATAATGACAACAAAATTGCACATTTGATTTAAAATTGCAAGAATCAGTTTTAGAGTTTGGATAACCCAATAAACAATTTTAAGTTTTTTAATGTTATTGTCAAAAAATCAGAACTTAGACAAGAAGTCTAAGGTTTTGTAAATTCAAACCGAACCGAGCGCCTGGGCTTAAAAACGAACCGAGTTTGGGCGAACCTGCACTCGATTTAGTTTTAACAGCCCTACTTAGACATCAGGCATGTAAAATTACCATACTACCCTTCTTTAATATTCACAATGAAATTCAACATCCAAACAGCCCACAAGTAGTATATGAATATGATAATGAATTACCTTTTTGGGAAGCTTGACTCTTTTGCTACATGTGGATTTATCCATTCCATCCACAGAACTCAATGTTTTCAGCTTCTTTGAGGGTTTATGCGAATTTACAATACTACCCCCATCTTCAATCACAAACAAAATCAAGATATGCGGCAAGAAACAGAGGAATTCAAGATAAAGAACGAATTTTCTGGGATTATTTGTTCGTTTCCATCAGAATTTTAGATGGGTTTTATGAGAATTAGGTCAAGAACCAAGGGCATTAAGGTAAATTAAGTTCAAAGATCTGAATTTTACCTGATTCTCGCGTCGCATCCAGGAATCGATTGGATCCTTTCTTCATTTCTGCAAAATTGATAAATAATTCATGGGTAATCAACTCCAAATTTCAGATTATGAAACTAAAATCTCGAATCAAATTGGTAATAATTCATCGATAATCAAATTAACACACTAAACACACAGTGAAGAATTTGGTAAAGAAGAAAGAAAAGGGGAACTAATTGTTCTTTATGTGCTCAGAGAATTGGGTTCTTCGCAATATCTCTCTCTCACACACACACACAAACACACAGTAAACATACACTGATGCTACAAATTCGAGAGAAAAATGAGGGACAACAACAGATATCCAGGTATTGTTAGAAAAATTTGCTGAAAGAATCCATCGGAACCCACAATATCGCATCCAATACAGGAAGATATTGAAGAATTCAAGGAATACGCAAGCGGGAAATCAGCAAATACACCCAATTGATGATTCTAACAAGAGATTGAAAGGGCAAAATCTAACAATCGATTGGCGGGGATGAAGATTTGAAGAGAAATTGAGGAAATTATGAAGAACTTACTGGAATTTGGGAGATTTGTGGTGGTGGGATGAAAGGAGAGCATTAATGGGGGATTGATTTCTCACACGCGAAAACGCACCGTTAGAGAATCTTGCTATTGTTCAGAATCGTAACCGACGAGGAATAAAATAAGAAAAAGAAAGAGAAGCTGCAAAAAGATATACAACAGACTCACACACACACTGTTGTTCTCTCAGGGTAGTGATTAGTGAAGTACAATACAAGCCTATCAGGGATTCTCATGAAAAAAATTAAAATAATGAATAGGGAACAACATAAATAGTTCAAAAGATATTAATTATTGTGTTAACTATCAATGTTACAAAAAAAAAAAAAAAAAAAAAACTTAAAATAATACGAATTTATATAATTAAATAAAAATGTCTTATATTAAAATGACTTGAATCCCAACAAAATTTATGTCGAAACGTAGATTAAATAAATATATATAGAAAATAAGCATGAAAAATTATTATATTTCACTGCACTTGAATCTAAAAAAGTTGACATTGCTGTATTAACCAACTGAAATCTATACCAATGTTTTCAGAACCGTACCGGACGTCGAACCGGTCTCCTTACTGGTCAGAGGTCCGACCGGTCAGACCGCTCGAACTGGATTTGAGAACCGAATGATTTTATAAACATTTTATAAATATATAGATATATAAAAAATCAAAAAAAATTAAAAAAAATAAAAAATTAAAAAAAACCGGTTCAACCGGCCGGTTCACCCAAAACGCCCCAAAACCCCTAACCGGACAGAGATTATCGCGGATACAAAACATTCAATTAAAAAAATTAACCAAATTTCCCTGATGTAGAGGCGGTTCACCCACCGGTTTCCGGTTCGATCGGTCCGACCGGCCGGTCCGGTCCGGTCCTGTCCGGTTCGGTTTTTTAAACATTGATCTATACTGACGAGTAGATATAATAAGCATGTAATAAATTAGTTTTAGTTTTTTTAAGGCATATAATAAATTGGTTTTTTTGTTAAGTCGAGCATTAGCATGTTGCATGTGAGAAGCTTCACCAACAATGCAATGTAAGAGTAAGTATAATATACTTTTTTATTTGTTTCTAAGATTTTTTTTTAAATAATAAATAACTATCTTTATACTAAATTTGTAATTTTTTATATTGAAATTATGTTTTTTCTATTGTATTTTTCATAATGTATTTAAAAATAAAATACTATATAAAAATTACACTGCATCATAAAAATATAAAATTCAGTAAAAAGGATTAATTAAGTACAAAATATATTTATTTTTATATTTTTAAGCAATAAAGGCCCTAATCTAATACTATTATAGTTCATCTTAAATCTAATCTACGTTTTTGGGTTAGTGGTACATGCCTTTAACATTATGTTAAGCATGTGATTGTATAAATGTAATCAATCTATGTTTAAAATAAAATATATTGATGTGTGCAAAGTAGTTTAATTAAAACTAATAAAAATCAATACTAACCTAGACACTAAGTAATACTCTAGACTCTCTAAACTAAACTACTAACAGGCAAGTGAACCTATCGAGAAGTAGTACATAAAAGCAAGTCCGGATATCGAACCCACAGACTCCTATAGAAAGTGCAAAAACAAACTCAATGACTTATCTATACAAAAGACTTAAATTAAATTAGTTGTTTTAAAGGGGGTTTTGTAAATAACAAATCAAACGGAAAATTATAAAATTCTGAAAACCGAATTAAGACTTGAATGGGAAAACGCAACTAAAACTCACTAATGATGATGAGACTACCTAGGGTTTACTTTATACATGTTAAATGTGTTTAGATTGATTATGGAACTTGGTTTGGAATCGGGATCTTTGACTATTAACTCATTAACAGATTAGAGATTCTTTAACCCTTTTTAAAGATTTCAACTAAAATGCCTATAAGTATCTTAAACACCGATTTATGTTAATTACTCTCACAAGTTAACCAACCCATTAATGGTATGTCCTAAAAACCATCTACCTCACGGAAATAATAGTTTCATTACATCAAATGCAAGGGATAATAAAGAAATTCATCTTAGATTTAGCATACAAGATTATGTCTAATTATCCTAATCTTAGTCTTCTCACAAAGACCTTAACTAGTTATTAAACATTCAAGATATACTAACAAACCCTCACCTCACGGCTATTGAATTTGGTTAAACATTTAGTTCATTTGTGACCTAATCATCATTCCTATGAATCACTACGTCTAGTAATCCATCCACAAATCAAAAACACCAAGTAATTGACCTATCACGCACCTATTACACGAAAGACATTCGCCAAAGCACATGAGGAATCGATAACCCGAATCACAAATAACATAAACATTTATACACATCCAAGAATCAAAACCAAATCGTTATACCATTATGTCACACCCCGAGCCGGCGGGATAGGATCGGTTGTCCCGTCGGGCGGAAGGTTCCCGGGGCGCGATATCGTGAGTGATAATCGGATTGATCAGATTGTTATATGGCGCATGATACATAAATGAGAAATGCTAAACATAATAGAATTACAAAGTTAAATTACATCAGTATTGTTTATAATTTAACAATGTAAATCTACCATCAACATCATAAATTTCTATCTTGCATTTACACAAGATATACAAAGTAATTTGTATAATGATGTCTTCAAAAGTATGCAGGTCCAAAATACTAAGCCTTCTATCTGAAGTCCTAGTCCCAAAAGGAATAATTCTTAGTTGACCTGTTCGTCACCTGAGAAGTCATGCAAAAATCAAGTCAACACATGGTTGGTGAGTTCATATAGTTTTATGATTTGAAAATGATTTGAAAATCTCTTTTGGTAAAAACCCTAACCTCATTAACTCCACATGTAATATCCACATCGGTATGCTTATATATAGGGAATCACGAAAGGGTCAAGCCCAGATGCTATCCCACCACATACTAATATGCATATGACACTGTTGTTAATGATAATTAAGCATTTTTACCTAACACTTCTGTATTTGATTATGATTTTGAAACCTGATTTGCCTTTGATCCTCTTGATTTTTGATCGTAGATATAGGATTTCCCAAAAGTCAGTGATAATAGTAAAATGTCAAATATTTAATTAAATAATTAAATAAAACATTTAAGTACAACCAAGACATGATGATTGGGCATTATTTGACCCAATCAATTAGACTTAGTTGTTGGTGGTTGTCCAAGTTGTAACCTCTCACACGTGACCCATGTCAGGCATAACTCACAAGGAGTACACCTGAACTGAGCGGGATTTTAATGTTTTGCCCGTTACAGCCTGACCCAATGGTCTTCTGCATCTGTGTGGGACTTTAATGTTTTGCCCGTTACAACCTGACTCAATGGTCTTCTGCATCTGAGTGGGACTCATGATTTTGACTTTGATATTGATTCCATTTGATCGTTCATGTTATTGCCCGTTACAGCCTGACCCGAAGGTCTTCTGCATCTGAGTGGGACTTTATATGTGTGTTACACGTGGTCTTGATTCCATATACAACTGACATCCACCTTGACATGAGTATTAATGATTTCATTAGATTATAATGATTTCATTATTGCAATGATTCACACACATTTATGATTTCTGATTCCTTGAGTCTCTTGATCTTGATCTTTTGAATTCCCATGATTCACAATGATAATTGATTTGATTATGATTCTTTGTGCTCAGATCCCACACTGAGTTATGATTCTTTTGGCGATCTCCTCAGCGTCCGTCCTTTGCCTCTTAGGCTCAGGAGCATCCAATACTGGTGGTGGATGTGTAGAAGGTCCCTCAGCAGGGATCTGCTGAGTGCCCTCCTCTGACTCCTCCTCCGGATCCTCATCCGGGTCCTCATCTGGATCCTCCTCTGGATCCTCGTCTGGGTCCTCGTCTGGATCCTCCTCCGGATCCTCGTCTGGATCCTCCTCCGAATCCTCCTCCGGATCTGAGTCATCCATCTCATATGGTGGAGGAGATGGAATAGGTGGTGGTGGTGATGTCGGTGGTGCCGGAACTATCGGTGCCTCGTCCTCAGAATCATCAATGTAAATGTAAGGTACTGATGATGATGCCATGCCTGTTACACAATACCATATGTAAGTGCAGTGCCATGGAATGCGTAAACAAGTCAATTACATAATGTCATATGTAATTTCTAAGCAATGTGTGTAAACATATGTGTCTAATGTCTAACAGTCATAGTCTAAGCCTACAAATGCAAACCTAGTTCGCTATAACCAATGGCTCTGATACCAATCTGTCACACCCCCAACTTTCAACTAACGGAATCATACCGTTTGGGAACGTGACAAACCAGGATCTCAGATCATTAGACATAACGAAGACCTCTAAATGAATTTCAAATCATACTTTAGTCTTTAAAACATAACATCAGAGTTTTCAAAAATTGCGGAAGCGTTTAAAAATCAATAACAGTTGTAATATGTAAATTACAAAACAAAATCCTCAAATGTTCAAATTCAAATATCCAAAATGTTTAAAATGCATGCGACTCTATCTCCTAGTCCATGCCGGCTTTAATGCGCGCCTTAGCGTCCTGAGAAAACATGTAAATCAAGTCAACACAAAGGTTGGTGCATAACACAGGTTTTAAGTATTCACAATGTTCAAAACAGCAGTTTGAATATCAAGTTTGTAGATAACATAATCACACATGCACAGTCATGATAGCTAGTCATATAAACTATTTACATAAGTGGTCGACACCGAAGCTGACGAATTGCCATGCTATAGCATGTTTTTGCCTTGCCACTATTGTCTAGCACAACAATAGAAAAATGTGTTTGGTCAGTCAAACACCTGCGTAGATCCCATCTACCAGGTGAGGTTTGTCAAACCTAATAGATCTATTTCCAACTACCACGCTTTGCATTACAGCAAACTAAACGGTTCAAGGTGTGTAAGGACTTTCAAGTTGCTATGTTGTCACATAATGTAAACAGCTAACTCATGCAAGTGATATGTATCTAAAAATAGTTTGTTGCACATGTTTTCTCCCCCAAAACAGTTTAAAATAAGAAAAGGGGCCGTGTACGCACCTTTGGTTTTAGCAGAATGATCAAATACTCGTGAACCCGCGTAAAAGATCCTTTACGAAGAATCTGTGTTTAAACAAGAACCTAGTGTTATTCGAATTGTTGTCATGTGCTTGAAATCACATACGTGTCAACACACGTATGTTAAAGTGTTAGAAATGTGCATAAGTAAGTACGCGTGACTTTGAAATCGTTTAAATAAAATCACATTTGATTTTATTTAAATAACCGTAATTATACGCGATTTCGTTTTCGGATTAAAATATGAATTTTATTATCCTAATACGTTCGTATTCTCGTTACGGTTCCAACGCAACTCGAACGGATCGAATCGGAGTTAGAACGAAGAAGTTATGGCCTAATTACTAAAATAACCAAAAATATCAAACTGGATGGGAACCGGTTTCGAACCCGTGACCTTCAACTCTAATCACACTATCACTACCATCTAATCTGCTACGTTTTTATTAACAGCTCATAGAATTTAATCCATTTAAGCCCAAACGGCCCACTAACCCCTTTGATATTCATAACCGAACCATATTAGTTCAATTGGGCCCCAATTCGAATCTAATTAAGCCCAAAACTATAGGGCTTTGCTTCTAGGGATCAAAATGAGTTCATAGGTAGTTTTAATTTGACATTCAGCTTACGAAAACCCGATCCATTTGGGTTTAGAAAAATTCGAACTAGAACCTAATAAATTCCGATTCAATTGAATGAAATTCGTAAATGTGAGATCCTGAATTCATAGGGTTATCCCTAAAACAACTTCTACGAATCTTTCTGCATAGGCTGATTAGATTAAAATTCTTATTTGAGTACGAAACCCCCATTCGTTTATGTTAAAGAAACCTAATCATCAATTTCTTGTGATCCAATATTAGAACTTCGAATTAATACACTTTTAACCTTAATCGAATCTATCTGAAACTATTTACATCAATTAATTTGAATATCTAACCTGTTTAAATCGAAACCCCCAATTATGTTCTTATCAAGAACCCTAATAATCGAATTCGATAATGTTGCACGAATTCAATATATACTTAACCTAAATCGGCATATTCTGAAACTCCCTATTCATTTTAATTTGATTATCAAACTTGTTTGATACAAAATCCCCAAAATACCAAAAACGATGAACCCTAGAATTCGGATTCATAGCAATCGATGTTATCAGTCAAAATTGACTTAGGATTAACCTTAGTCGGCTCTTTTAGGTTTTGTAGGTGTCAAGAATTACCTGGTTTAATCCCCAATTGATGAGATTCGACTTGTGTGTCAAGTTCCGGCCACCTCTAGATCGAATTCTTCTGTATGGAACCGTTGGGATCGAATTGCTGTATGAGAAGGACTCTAAATGTGCCGATTTGAAGTTAGAAAAGTTCAATTGCGAGTGTGTTGCTCGAATTATACGAATTTGATAATGATACAAAACGGTTTCAACTCTTTGGTATCCCTTGAGTTAAATTCGACATGATTAGGTTATCATAACCGATATTCAGTGTTGATAATCATCAATAGGATGATTAAAGACGTTTAAATGATCAGTTACAACACAACTTGTGATAATTTCGAATTCCCCTAATTATTTAGAACGAATTTTGACTTTTAAATGTCAAAATTGCTTATCTAACCTTTTTACAAATCAAATTCTTGTAAACTAATTACCTTATAACAGTTTTATATACATTTTAACCCTTATAAATTATTCTAGATCAATAACTTAACATTTCGATTAACAAAATTGAACCGAAAATCCTGAATTGTCACTAATTGGGTCCTTTAACTCCTTGTTGGGCTAAATTAACCCAATTGGGCTTCTCAAATACAATTGGGCCTCATTGGGCCTTCCTTGGCCTTATTGGGCCTTCCCTGGGCCTACTTTGTTTTCATTGGGCCTCACTTGACCCTATTGAGCCTTACTGAGCTTCCCTTGGCTTATTGGGCCTACATTGGCTCTGTTGGGCCTGTGATCTCACCATCTTCAGTTAACAAGGTTAATCCGAAAAGTCGGATTGTCACATCATCCCCTTGTTGAAGGAATTTTCGTCCCGAAAATTAGTAAGTGTTAGGAGTAATTAGGAAACTACTTACAAGTTCAGATTGTATGTGTTAGTGTGATTTGATCATTCTGTTTGCTTGTGTGTACTCACACACAAAGTCTAATGCTTGCAACATCACAATTCAATGTGATCGTTCAATGTGACTGTTTGCGTGTACACTAGTTAGTTCACCTAATTGTGACTGTTTGTGTTTGATCATATTGTGTTGTGTAACCTCACACATAGTGAGTGTCTGAAACTGTTTGTACTATGTAACCCCGCACATAGCAAAATGTGTGTAACTAATCATGCATGTACTACTATAACATGTAACATATAAAATATAGCACATAAAATGTAATGTAGCACAAATGTTTTATAACAAAATCAATTGAATAAAGTGTTTGTGCTTACAGCTTGAAATTTGCAGTGTTGATGTGTGAAGCATCACGTCATCCCCTTGTTGAAGGAAATTTCGTCCCGAAATTTAACGTGCGCTCTCAGTGTTAGCAGTAGCTGTTTTGAATAGATGAGGATATTTCTTCATCATTTGATCTTCCCGTTCCCATGTGAATTCAGGACCACGTCTTGAATTCCATCGAACTTTGACTATTGGAATCTTGCTTTGCTTAAGCTGTTTGACCTCTCGGTCCATAATTTCTGCTGGTTCCTCTATGAATCGTAACTGTTCATCCACTTGTATTTCTTCCAACGGTACAATCAATGTATCATCAGAAAGACATTTCTTTAAGTTAGATACATGAAAAACATTATGAACCCCACTGAGTTCATCCGGTAGTTTGAGTTGATACGCAACCGGACCAATCCTTTTCAGGATCTCAAAAGGTCCTACGTAACGTGGACTAAGCTTTCCGCGCTTGCTGAATCGTATCACACCTTTCCAAGGTGATACCTTTAGAAGAACTCGGTCTCCTACTTGAAATTCCAACGGCTTGCGACGTTTGTCAGCATAACTCTTCTGTCGATCCCGGGCCGCTGCCATACGGTTCCGGATTTGAACTATCTTCTCTGTCGTCTCGTGCACCAGTTCAGGACCTGTTATCTGACTGTCACCAATTTCAGCCCAGCAAACTGGTGAACGACATTTGCGACCATACAAAGCTTCAAACGGTGCTGCTTGAATACTGGTATGATAACTATTATTGTAAGAGAATTCCACTGACAGTAAATGATTCTCCCAGCTATCACCAAAATCAATTACACAAGCTCGTAACATATCCTCGAGCGTTTGAATCGTTCGTTCACTTTGACCGTCGGTCTGTGGATGATAGGCGGTACTCATATCCAAGCGAGTCCCGATGACTTATGAAGAGATTTCCAGAAGTTGGAAGTAAACCGGGCATCCCGATCTGATATGATAGAGATTGGCACACCATGCCGTGCTACCACTTCTTTGATGTAAATGCGAGTCAGTTTCTCCATCTTATCAGTTTCCTTGATTGCTAAGAAGTGTGCAGATTTCGTTAATCGATCGACAATTACCCAAATCGTATCACAACCACTCGGTGTACGGGGTAACTTAGTAATGAAATCCATCGAAATCTGTTCCCATTTCCACATCGGTATCTCTGGTTGTTGCAGTAAACCAGATGACTTCTGATATTCAACTTTGACTTTCGAACAAGTCAAACATTTGCTAACGTACTTAGCAATATCAGCTTTCATGTGAGGCCACCAATACAGTGCCTTCAAATCATGATACATCTTGTCTGATCCCGGATGGACTGAATATCTGGACTTGTGTGCTTCATCCATCACGAGTTCCCTTAAACCTCCATACAAAGGTATCCACATTCGATTAATGAAATAACGAATTCCATCAGAATTAACATCCAACTGTTCTTCCATTCCCCGTAAAGATTCCTGTACCAAGTTTTCCTTTTTCAAAGCTTCAATCTGAGCACTGCATACCTTGTCAGGTAAGTCAGTATGTATTGTCATCATAAGTGCACGAACCCGTCTTGTTCCTGTTGTGTCTTTTCTGCTCAGAGCGTCAGCTACCACATTAGTTTTTCCCGGGTGATACTTAATCGCACACTCATAATCGTTCAACAATTCAACCCATCGTCGTTGCCTCATATTAAGCTCCTTCTGATCAAAGATATGTTGCAAACTCTAATGATCAGTGTAAATAGTACACTTAGTTCCATACAAATAATGCCTCCAAATCTTCAAAGCAAAAACCACTGCTCCTAACTCCAAGTCATGAGTAGTGTAATTCTTTTCGTGTGTTCGTAGTTGTCTGGAAGCATAAGCAATCACTTTATCTCGTTGCATCAACACACATCCCAAACCTTGTGCAGATGCATCACAATACACCACAAAGTCTTCCGTCCCTTCCGGTAAAGACAAAATCGGTGCGCTGCAAAGTTTCTGTTTCAATAACTGGAATGCAGCTTCCTGTTTATCCGTCCAGTTATACTTCGTTCCCTTGTGCGTAAGAGCTGTAAGTGGTTGAGCGATCTTCGAGAATCCCTCAATGAATCGTCGGTAGTAACCCACCAAACCAAGGAATTGTCGTACCTCGGTAGGGGTCTTTGGCGCTTCCCAATTCTTAATCGCTTCAATCTTTGCTGGATCAACATGTATGCCCTTTTCGTTGACTATATGACCCAGAAATTGTACTTCTCGCATCCAGAAATCACATTTCGAGAACTTAGCGTACAATTGTTCCTGTTTCAGTAATTCCAATAGTAATCGAAGATGTTCAGCGTGTTCCTCCTCAGATTGTGAATAGATGAGAATGTCATCGATGAAAACAATGACAAACTTATCAAGATAAGGTTTACAAACACGATTCATGAGATCCATGAATACAGCTGGAGCGTTTGTCAACCCAAATGGCATGACCAAGAACTCATAATGGCCATAACGTGTCCTGAATGCTGTCTTCGGGATATCCTCCTCCTGGACATGATAACCAGACCTGAGATCAATCTTCGAGTAGTAACTCGAACCTTGCAATTGATCGAACAGATCGTCAATCCTGGGTAACGGATACCGGTTCTTGATAGTGACCTTGTTCAATTCCCGGTAATCGATACACATACGGAAAGTCCCGTCCTTCTTCTTTACAAACAAAACTGGAGCTCCCCACGGTGAAAAACTAGATCGTATGAAACCCTTATCCAACAACTCTTGCAATTGTGTGGATAACTCTTGCATCTCAGACGGTGCAAGTCGATAAGGCGCCCTAGCTATCGGTGCTGCATCTGGTGTAAGGTCGATTCGAAACTCCACCTGTCTGATAGGCGGTAATCCCGGCAAGTCTTCTGGAAACACCTCCGGAAATTCACAAACTACAGGTATATTTTCAATCTTCTTCTCAGCTACTGGCTTTTCAGTTATAAGTGTTATAACTGCCGTATGACCTTTCCGCAGACATTTGTGTGCTTTCATACAAGATATGAGACGCAGTGGCGTACTGCTCTTCTCGCCTTGTACATATAATGTCTCTCCCTGCAGAAGAGGTATGCGAACAATCTTTTCATGGCATACGATTTCAGCCTGGTTTTTGGACAACCAGTCCATGCCAATAACCACATCAAAACTGCCTAAGGCAATAGGCATCAGATCAATCTCTAATGTTTGACCCATCAAATCAAGTATACATCCCTTAAAAATATTTTCCACTACGATCAACTTACCATCAGCTAATTCCACAGTGTATGGACTATCTAAGGCAGTGGGACTAACATTTAGCAACTTAGCAAGTGAACTAGATACAAAACTCCGATCGGCACCAGTGTCAAATAACATAGAGGCATAGTGATTATTTAAGAGGAACGTACCCGTAACAATGTTGGGATCCTCCCGTGCTTGACGTCCTCCAATCACAAACGCCCTGCCCCTAGCACCATTGTTGTTGTTGTTATTGTTGTTGTTGTTGGTGCCATTACCGTTACCGTTGCCATTACCATTGCCATTGACATTATTGTCCCCGCCTTTCTTGAGTTGTGGGCAATCTTTCTTAAAATGCCCCATCTTGCCGCACTCAAAACAACCCTTCTGTGCGTTGTTCTGGTTATTATTCTGGTTGTTGTTGTTATTCTGCAGCTCTCCGCGACAATCCTTAGCCGCATGTCCAATCTTGCCACACCTCTGGCACTTAGCTTTATCACACTGATTACCTGCATGATGATACCCACACCTGTTGCACTTGGGGTGTTTGCCAATATAACCCCCCGATGATGACGATTGCTGACCACTGCTTGAGTTATGATAAGACTTGTTTGAGTCTTGCTTCCGATTTTGCTGATATGATGGTTGGTTGTGACCCTTAGAGTTGTTACCTTCCCACTTTCTTTTATGATCTCCCACCTTGGTAGCAGATGTTCGTTTAGGCAGAGTCCCCTGTAGTACTGCCTGATCAGTAAGCTGATGCACTAAACGAACAGCTTGTTGGATAGTGGTGGGATTTGCTGAAGTAACTAACCCCTGGATCTGAGGCACTAGTCCTCCAATGTATCTTTCAATCCACTTGCTGGCTGGAGTAGCCATGTGTGGTAGAAGTCTGGCCAACTCATGTGACCTGGTCGTGTACTCTTCAATATTTGACCCCTCCATCTTGAGGTGCAAATATTCCTCCTCCAGCTTCTGCATCTCACTGCGAGGACAATACTCCTCTTGCAGTAAAGTTTTGAAGCCGTTCCATGTCAAGGCATTTGCCTCACCCAACCCCAGAGTCTGAACATTTGAGTTCCACCAAGTTAATGCTGGACCCTCCAATGTTCCCGTAGCAAACTTCACCTTGCTTTCGTCAGGGCAGTTGCACATTTCAAACACAGACTCCGCCTTTTCAATCCACCGAAGGAGTCCTATGGCCCCCTCCGACCCTTTGAAATTGTGTGGTTTACAGTCCAAGAACATCTTGAACGTGCAGACTTGTGGGTTAACCAATCCCCCAGCTGGACCCTGTGGCCCTGTGTTGTGTGTCTGAGCATATTGTGCGATTGCCTCAGCAACTCTGTTGTTAATTAGCTCGTTGAGCTCAGCAACTGTCATATGTACGTTTCCCTCAGCCATTAGTTTCCTATTTACAAGAAGTGTTAGCATGCTTGCAAAGTCTAATGTAACATGTGTAAGTAAAACAACAAACACAACATATAATATAAATCAACACAACTGTTGGGATTAAATAATAGTTCTTCAATAGATAAAGATTTGATTTGAGTACAATACTTTTGAAATAAAACATAACTTTCCAAACTACTAATATAGGAACACAACCCGTTCCTAATAAGTTTAAACAAAACAAACAAGAGAAAGAAAAACAATCAATCATCCTCAACGGTGGATTCAGGATCGGAATCAACAACTGGTGCTGGTTCCTCCCCTTCTTCCTCTCCATTCTCCTCATCCTCCTCATCATTGTCTGATGCTACTAAATCCTCCAAGGCTTCTATTCTGCCCTCCAAGATCTCAGCTCGGTTCTCTGAAGCTTCAAGACGATCAATCAAGTTAATCATCTCATTCCGCATATCATGAACCAGATGGGCAAGTTCCTCTTGCCTCTCATTAGCATCCCATTGTTCCTGAGAGTGTTGTGCGATCCTATCTTCTGCCTCGTACAAATCCTCGCGCAGTTTGGCGATCTCCTCAGCGTCCGTCCTTTGCCTCTTAGGCTCAGGAGCATCCAATACTGGTGGTGGATGTGTAGAAGGTCCCTCAGCAGGGATCTGCTGAGTGCCCTCCTCTGACTCCTCCTCCGGATCCTCATCCGGGTCCTCATCTGGATCCTCCTCTGGATCCTCGTCTGGGTCCTCGTCTGGATCCTCCTCCGGATCCTCGTCTGGATCCTCCTCCGAATCCTCCTCCGGATCTGAGTCATCCATCTCATATGGTGGAGGAGATGGAATAGGTGGTGGTGGTGATGTCGGTGGTGCCGGAACTATCGGTGCCTCGTCCTCAGAATCATCAATGTAAATGTAAGGTACTGATGATGATGCCATGCCTGTTACACAATACCATATGTAAGTGCAGTGCCATGGAATGCGTAAACAAGTCAATTACATAATGTCATATGTAATTTCTAAGCAATGTGTGTAAACATATGTGTCTAATGTCTAACAGTCATAGTCTAAGCCTACAAATGCAAACCTAGTTCGCTATAACCAATGGCTCTGATACCAATCTGTCACACCCCCAACTTTCAACTAACGGAATCATACCGTTTGGGAACGTGACAAACCAGGATCTCAGATCATTAGACATAACGAAGACCTCTAAATGAATTTCAAATCATACTTTAGTCTTTAAAACATAACATCAGAGTTTTCAAAATTGCGGAAGCGTTTAAAAATCAATAACAGTTGTAATATGTAAATTACAAAACAAAATCCTCAAATGTTCAAATTCAAATATCCAAAATGTTTAAAATGCATGCGACTCTATCTCCTAGTCCATGCCGGCTTTAATGCGCGCCTTAGCGTCCTGAGAAAACATGTAAATCAAGTCAACACAAAGGTTGGTGCATAACACAGGTTTTAAGTATTCACAATGTTCAAAACAACACTTTGAATATCAAGTTTGTAGATAACATAATCACACATGCACAGTCATGATAGCTAGTCATATAAACTATTTACATAAGTGGTCGACACCGAAGCTGACGAATTGCCATGCTATAGCATGTTTTTGCCTTGCCACTATTGTCTAGCACAACAATAGAAAAATGTGTTTGGTCAGTCAAACACCTGCGTAGATCCCATCTACCAGGTGAGGTTTGTCAAACCTAATAGATCTATTTCCAACTACCACGCTTTGCATTACAGCAAACTAAACGGTTCGAGGTGTGTAAGGACTTTCAAGTTGCTATGTTGTCACATAATGTAAACAGCTAACTCATGCAAGTGATATGTATCTAAAAATAGTTTGTTGCACATGTTTTCTCCCCCAAAACAGTTTAAAATAAGAAAAGGGGCCGTGTACGCACCTTTGGTTTTAGCAGAATGATCAAATACTCGTGAACCCGCGTAAAAGATCCTTTACGAAGAATCTGTGTTTAAACAATAACCTAGTGTTATTCGAATTGTTGTCATGTGCTTGAAATCACATACGTGTCAACACACGTATGTTAAAGTGTTAGAAATGTGCATACGTAAGTACGCGTGACTTTGAAATCGTTTAAATAAAATCACATTTGATTTTATTTAAATAACCGTAATTATACGCGATTTCGTTTTCGGATTAAAATATGAATTTTATTATCCTAATACGTTCGTATTCTCGTTACGGTTCCAACGCAACTCGAACGGATCGAATCGGAGTTAGAACGAAGAAGTTATGGCCTAATTACTAAAATAACCAAAAATATCAAACTGGATGGGAACCGGTTTCGAACCCGTGACCTTCAACTCTAATCACACTATCACTACCATCTAATCTGCTACGTTTTTATTAACAGCTCATAGAATTTAATCCATTTAAGCCCAAACGGCCCACTAACCCCTTTGATATTCATAACCGAACCATATTAGTTCAATTGGGCCCCAATTCGAATCTAATTAAGCCCAAAACTATAGGGCTTTGCTTCTAGGGATCAAAATGAGTTCATAGGTAGTTTTAATTTGACATTCAGCTTACGAAAACCCGATCCATTTGGGTTTAGAAAAATTCGAACTAGAACCTAATAAATTCCGATTCAATTGAATGAAATTCGTAAATGTGAGATCCTGAATTCATAGGGTTATCCCTAAAACAACTTCTACGAATCTTTCTGCATAGGCTGATTAGATTAAAATTCTTATTTGAGTACGAAACCCCCATTCGTTTATGTTAAAGAAACCTAATCATCAATTTCTTGTGATCCAATATTAGAACTTCGAATTAATACACTTTTAACCTTAATCGAATCTATCTGAAACTATTTACATCAATTAATTTGAATATCTAACCTATTTAAATCGAAACCCCCAATTATGTTCTTATCAAGAACCCTAATAATCGAATTCGATCAATTCGATAATGTTGCACGAATTCAATACATACTTAACCTAAATCGGCATATGCTGAAACTCCCTATTCATTTTAATTTGATTATCAAATTTGTTTGATACAAAATCCCCAAAATACCAAAAACGATGAACCCTAGAATTCGGATTCATAGCAATCGATGTTATCAGTCAAAATTGACTTAGGATTAACCTTAGTCGGCTCTTTTAGGTTTTGTAGGTGTCAAGAATTACCTGGTTTAATCCCCAATTGATGAGATTCGACTTGTGTGTCAAGTTCCGGCCACCTCTGGATCGAATTCTTCTGTATGGAAACGTTGGGATCGAATTGCTGTATGAGAAGGACTCTAAATGTGCCGATTTGAAGTTAGAAAAGTTCAATTGCGAGTGTGTTGCTCGAATTATACGAATTTGATAATGATACAAAACGGTTTCAACTCTTTGGTATCCCTTGAGTTAAATTCGACATGATTAGGTTATCATAACCGATATTCAGTGATGATAATCATCAATAGGATGATTAAAGACGTTTAAATGATCAGTTACAACACAACTTGTGATAATTTCGAATTCCCCTAATTATTTAGAACGAATTTTGACTTTTAAATGTCAAAATTACTTATCTAACCTTTTTACAAATCAAATTCTTGTAAACTAATTACCTTATAACAGTTTTATATACATTTTAACCCTTATAAATTATTCTAGATCAATAACTTAACATTTCGATTAACAAAATTGAACCGAAAATCCCGAATTGTCACTAATTGGGTCCTTTAACTCCTTGTTGGGCTAAATTAACCCAATTGGGCTTCTCAAATACAATTGGGCCTCATTGGGCCTTCCTTGGCCTTATTGGGCCTTCCCTGGGCCTACTTTGTTTTCATTGGGCCTCACTTGACCCTATTGAGCCTTACTGAGCTTCCCTTGGCTTATTGGGCCTACATTGGCTCTGTTGGGCCTGTGATCTCACCATCTTCAGTTAACAAGGTTAATCCGAAAAGTCGGATTGTCACAGTTTAAGTGTTAATATTTAAATAAACACTTGAACCTTAAGTTATTGTTTTGATCCATATGACATTACAATGAAATCCCGATGTGATAGACCTAACTAATGGATGTGAATAACCATATTTTGTCGAGTGCATGATCATGAAACCCTAATTAGTTCCATGCACACACACACCCATGCATGAAGCTCACGTGGAGGTTCCCATGCACATAACTCAAATTTCATGCATTCCTTTCATTCGAATTCATACTCAACCCTTAAGTCGATCAAAGATGAAGTTGGGCTGACTGATCTGGGTCACGGCCGAAGGTCTTGGGGTCGAATGAAGACTGGGCGATCGAATGGGTGAAGGGGCGAATGAGATTAAGACGAATCATGGTTTAGTCGAATGAGAGGGTGCCGAATGAGTCCTTGTCGAATAGGGAGGGTCGAATGAACTCTTGATTCCGGCGAAAGAAGGTTGGTCGAATGAGTGGTATCCTGGCCGATCGAATGAGCCTGATTCGGGGTCGAGACATTCGGCGAATGAGGTGCAGATGGACATTCGGCCTGTTGTCATTCGTTGGTCTGGGCAAGGACATTCGGCCGTTCGAGGGGGATGGTTGCAACAAAGATTTTTGAAGCATAACTACCATAGATTGAGCTAGAACTTGTTCCTAATCATCCTGGGTGTGTTTTGTGAAAACCCTAGGGGTTGAAGTGGTCTAACCTCGGTTCTAAAGGTGACCGATTATGAGGGTTCCAAAACCCTAAAAACCGAACACAATTTATGACTTTTACCTCGGATTCGATGGATGAACTCTTAGATCGGTTGTACTTTCACGATCTACTAGTGATTGTGGTCGTTTAGACACCAAGATGGGTCGATTTCGTGGAGTTTTGAGTGAGAAAACTTAGAGAGAAGGTGGAGAATCCTAGAGAGAGAGAGCTTGAGAAGGAGATGAACGAATTTGTGTGTTTGGGGCTGGTGGTTGTGAGTGGTTGTGGCATTGAATGCCACAATTAATGATAGGAAAATACCCGGTATCGTTTGGGTTCGTTCGGTTTCGTGTGGTTTCGCGTAGAAATGTCGGTTTCTAGTCGCTTTCGTTACGAAACGACTCGGTTTTAAAATATAGTTTAGAAAATTATTTTAGGTTGTGATTCCTAATAAATTAACTAAATATCTTTTAATTATTTAAATTTCAAAATATTTATTTAACGTTTAAATCGAATAGCGCGGTCATCGCGCGTATTTGTTCGAATCGTCACCCGACCAAACACAACGATAACTACACTCTTCAATATTATTTTCTAATTATTGAATATCACTCAGAACGTTAAAATTTCAGATTTATTCGTACAGATCGTCACCTATACGAATAATCCGTCGGTTTAGCATTCACGTAACGACATTCGTGCTGTTTTGTTCTGTAATGCCTCACATACGTTTATACATAATAAAATCCTAACAAATAAATCACATGATGGTTCTGTGTTGCCAGATGATTATCTGACTCAAGAACCATTGTTCTGAACTGGTTTTTCTGAAAAGATTGTGAGTTTCACTGTTTTGATAACATGAAATGGTACTGAAACTTGATAAAGGTATGAAATACACTGAATTACATAAGATTTGTACCTGATTACTGTTCATGTACTGTTTACGATCACTGTTCCGGTGACGTTTCCAGCACTGATGTTACACATTAAAAGATCCAAACTTGTTCCACAATCAATCCTCACAACCATTAAACATGCATATTATAAAACCCTAGGTGGTCTAAAAGGTTTAGCCACAAATCATCATGAATAAAAGGAAAAAATAGTGTAAAAACCAATATCAAACATCAGTCAAAAGAGAATAACAAGAAGGGAAGAAGAACCGATCACGTTACACCCTTCGGATCACTCGTCTAGGGCTTCCCGATGATCCAAATCGAATCCAATCTTGTATCCTTGCTTCAAGTCGCCTCTCAGGTCGTCTTTGGTCGTCCAAAATCGAATTCCTCCGCCTCCATCCGTTTTCCAATCATAAAACTCAAAATTCTGAATTTTTAACCCTGTCGCGCTACGCGACAGGTTACTCTAAACCCTTCGCGCTACGCGACAAGCTCCACTACCCGACAAATTAGTCGGGTCAAACCCGCAATCATTAAAAGGGCAAAACAGTCTTTTTCCACCTGTCGCGCTACGCGACAGGGTTTTCTATGGCTGTCGCGTGACGCGACGGATGTATTTTTCCAGAATTCTTCTCCCTTTGATTTTCAGTTCGTTCTCGTCCGTCCGGGAGCTCGTTTTCTTTATCTTTTGTGCCAAAATAGCATGTTTATTACCTGCAAGAAACAATTTGTAGAAATGTGAAGAACCAGCATCAATCGACTCTAAAACTGAATAAAACTATACAAAAATCAATTAAAAACAAATAGAAAAGCATATGTGTTTTGCAACACATCACATCCCCACACTTATCTCTTTTTCGTCCCTGGAAAAGTCTTATGCAAAAATCTAGGATCATAGCTAGGTAAAATGGTTTCTACACAGTTAAACTCCTTAGTTCAAAATTAAATGCTTTGGAAAAGATTGCACGTATCCTTATCAAACTAAACCCATACTAATTTTCTCAGTCCCTTAGTCATGGTCCATTATGTTAATGTTCTGTGATGTCGACGGAGCTTAGCTAATAAACTAACTAAAAACCGACTCTAAAATAGACACAAAGTAATAAATCTAGACTCTCTAAAACCTAAGCTACCGACAGGCAAGTGTACCTATCGTATGTAGCAGAGCAAAGCAAGTCCGGATATCGAACCCACAGACTTCTACAGACTGTACTAACTAGACTCTATGACTTATCTATACAAAATTTGTACTTAAATAAAATAATAATAATAAGGAGGGGGGTTTTGCTAACAAAACTAAGAATAACTAAAAGAAAGCTAAAGAGAAGACACCAAAATGAACGAAGATAGAAACGAAGATCAGACGAAGACAAAACACTACCTAGGCATGAATCCTACACATGTTCAACAAAGAATCTATCGGTAATGGAAACAATGTGATACCGGGATCTTAAAATACTAAACTCAAAGGAAACCTAGAGCACCCTCGACCCTTCTCAAGGATTGTCAACTAAGAGTCCTAGAAGCCGTTAAACCACCGGTTAAATGGATTTCCCTCACAGGTCATCCAATTATACTCAAAATGTATCCGCTAGACAATCTACCTCACGGCACGATAATCTCAAAACACCTAAGAAGTAACTGTTGAACAATCTACCTCACAGCGCGAAAGTCACAGTTTTCTTAAATGCTAGGGATGACTTGGGTTTTCCTATTGGATTCGGTAAACAAAGATATAAGATGAACTAGAAAGATCTTCTCACAAAGCTTCAAAACTAGCAAATCTAACACCCTAGACAAACCGACAATCTCTCACCTCACGGCTATCAAGATTGGTTGCACATCTAATATATCCATATCAAGATAATAACTCCTATAGTAAACTCGTACGTAGTAAACCATCCAATAATCAAAAACACACAGTAATTGACCTAGCATGCACCTATTACATGAAAGACATTCACCAAGGCACACAAGGAGTAAATCATCAATCCATAAACAATCATAGACACACATAAACATCCAATAATCCAATCCAAGTTTGTTACATCATGAGTTCATCACATAAACATAATCCAAAACCAATAAAAACCAATGTTAAACATGTGCCATCATCAAAACCTAGGTAGTTCTAAAAGATTAGCCAAGAAACATCATACGAATACAATCCATAATCTGCTTAAAGTGAATGAAAAACATAGAAATCAAAGAAAACAAAGAAACAAAGAAAACCGAATGAAGAACACCCGAATTCCTTGATCCTAGGCCTTCAATCTTCAATCCAATGCTTTCCCAACCTTTGAATCACCCTAGAATAGCTTTTCTTCGTCCTCCTAGTCGCCTCCAGCCGTTCAAAAACGTATTCCCCCTTAGGGTTTTCAACTTTTTGGCTTAAAACTGATTTTCTGCGATTTTAAGTCTGTGGCGTAGCGCGACAGATACCTCCTAATCTGTCGCGTAGCACGAGAGATTTAAGAGGGTATTTTGGTCTTTTCCACCTCTGGCGTAGCGCGACAGGGTTTGCTGTGGTTGTCGCGTAGCGCGAGGGAATCCAGAATTCAGTTTTCTTCTTTTCTTGTTTCCGGGTCCGTCCTTACCCAACCGTGAGCTCGTTTCTTTGTACTTTATCACCGAATATACGTGTTTATTACCTGCAAGCATCAAATTACAGAAATGTGAAGCACCAGCTTAAATCAACTCTAAAACTGAATAAAACAGTACTGAAACTTAACAAAAACAAATAGAAAAACAGATGTGTTTTACAACACATCATTCTGCATTTCATTTCATTAGAGCCACACTTAGGAAATTAAGACCAAATCAATCCTGGATTCTAGCTTTCAAGTCATCCTTGCATATAAACAAACAAGAAATTTCTCAAATCAGATTTTTATAATGGAAGCAGATGAAAGCGTGAGCATTTTTCTTTTATTCAAATTTTTTATTGAACTTAGCTTAGTGGTGTTTCAACCAGGCTGCAACCCGGCATGTGACACATAAGTTTCTTGTCCAACTTCTTTTCTTTAATTTTTTTTTACTCAGCTTATTTGGTGAAATGGAGGCGCCATAAGACTCGGATTTATTCTCATAAAAAGAGTACTTATGTGCCAATCAACAATTCAGATTTTCAAAACTCTAATCCATTATTATGCAAAAATTTCTTTCTAGCTAGAAAACAGTTTCATCAATTCCAAACTCCTAAGATGTTTCTCATGAAATTCATGCATTTAAGTAAAATTTAAACCAATCCTAAGGAAAAAATTAATCAGTTGAGCCTACCTACACATCCCATGACCAAAGCATAAAACCAGACCAACTAGCTAACCATGCATCAAACCATAAAATCCAACTTTTCTATCATTTCCCATCATGCTTTTTGCAACCAACTCTAAACAAGGACCAAAAAGAACTAAGCTAGAGATGTAAAGCAAAAATTTTGACTCAAAAACTACTAATAAAGCAAAATTAAAAATTAAACTAAAAACAAAATTAACTAAACTAAGTTTCCCATCCCCACACTTAAACTATACATTGTCCCCAATGTAGAGAAAAAGAAAACCCAAAATAAAACTAAGAAAAGAAAGAAAGTTAAAAAGGAAAATGACTTAGCTGGTTAAGAAGAAGACTGTCATGTGCCAGTCTTTCCACAAAAGCTCTTCACTCTACAAAATGCTCCACAAGCCATAAACAACCATATAAAACAAGCACCACAAAGATCAAGATAAATAACCATGAGTTCCAAAAACAGTAATCAACCACAACCAAAATAAGTTCAAAATCCACCAACCCATATCCAACCCAACCACAAATGTCAAAAGGTACAAATGTTCAATAATCATACACAAGCTGCAAGAAACCATCATGCTCAAACCTCCCCACACCTACTCGTCATCGTCTCCCCCATCATGCTCTTCAGGAGCCCTGTAAAATTCTGGTATGTTGATGTTAAGTGAAGTCATCAGATATCTCATAGTATCCTCTTGTCTCCTCTGATCATGATCCCTCCAATCTCGGTACTGATCATGGTACCCATCCATCCTGTGACATAGAGACTCTAATGTAAGTGGGTCAGGGATGGGTTCCCTAAGTGGGTACTGCCTCGGGGGAAAATCTCTCCTAAAAACAGGCCTCTGCCTGTGAGTTGGGATAGAGCCCATCACTACCTCTGCTGCAGGTGTCCCCTGTGGATGCATCACCTGAGGCCCAACCATAAATCCAGCCCACCTCGGTGGGTCATCTCTCTCAACAATCCTAGCTCTCTGCAAATCCCTCAGGTCTATCGGTGTGGTCAACGGTCCTAAGATCATTAAGTCAGGACGATATCTGTCAAAAACTCCCAAATATTCCACCATCTGGTATATATATGGGCCCATATCCAATCTAGCTCGTCCTCCACCCCTCCTAGCTCTGGCTAGAGAAGTGGCCAACACACATGCCACATTCGCCTCCCTTCCAGTCACCATACAATACAGGCAGAAAAGGTCAATCCAGTTGACCTTTTCCTCCCCTGAACTCCTACCCACGATAGTACATGCTAAAACCCTATGAATATATCTCAACAAGGGATCTCGGATGTTCGATTCAAGCATACTGGTGGAAAACGGGGCATCAGCAATCATGGCCCAGAACTCACTCAAATCCACCTCAGAAAGACAGAAATTTCTGTCCTTCTTGGTGGCTCCCCTCAAAGCCTGCACAAAATCCGGGGATAGGACCTCAGCCTCAGTATAAAAACCACATACAACAGCAAACTGTGGAATGGACATCTCATAAACACGCCTCCCCAACAAAAAGGAAATAGCATCCAAGGACTCAAACTCCGAATCATCATACATAAAGGTTGAGTGAAACTCTATGGTCAATTCCTTATATTGAGGCCAATCACACGCCAACACCCGCCTCCACCTGGGTCCTAAAAGCCTTTCCAACCTATCTCTCTGGCCTAACTGGTCAACTAACTCCCAATTTATATTTCTATGGTGCAAGAGTTCTAAAGATACAAACCTATCAAGCCTGTCACTCTCAAAAGTGCCCATTTCAAACATTAGGAGGGTGTGGTCTTTCAATCTTCTGGTTTTGATGACTGGTATCCGCTCAGCTTCAAGATATCGGATCGTCCTTTCATCCCTTTGTGGTTGGACTGGGGAACTGGGTTCTCCCTGGGGTCTTGGAACTGGCCCCCTTCTTCTTTTCCCCCTGCACCTGATGAGCTTGCTCCTGACATCCTGAAACAACATCAAAATCAAACACAAGCTGCCAAGTTAGTAAGGAAACCAATAATTTGTAACCGTATAGCATTTCATTCGCGGTTACACAATAATACCATTTAGTTTTCAAGGGCAACCCCATAAACAAACCATCCCACAAACTGATTTTTTCATTTTAAATGGACATTATCTTCTCAAATTTCATTTCCAAAATCAGCTTGTTTAACATGTCAAGACCAAAAGAACCATTTTCAAATTTTAAGCCTTTACCCCAAATTACAATCTATGGTTCTTTGACATCCAAAAACAAATTCAACTACAATGGGAAACCTAGAAGCATTCAACAAGACTAACCAAACTAAGACTAAACTAAAATCAACACAAAACATTCATAACTAAAAATCTAATCCTAAGCTAAAACTAAAATTAACAAAAATTTATCAAAATGCAAGGAAAATTGGAATTAGTTAGTCACCTTACCTTAGAATCGACTTATACAACGAGATTAAGAAGAAAGATTGAAGCTTTGAAGCAAATCCTTCATGTTCTTGCTTAGACCCGTCAATGGTGGATGGAGATGGTGGAATGGTGAAATGGGGTTGAAATGGTGGAAGAGATGGGTGAAATCGAAGTTGGGGTTGATGGTTTATGAGTTTAGGTGGTGAAATTGGTAGAAGTTCCGGCATCCATTAACTTCAACACCTCTTTCTTCACAACCTCTTGCATATTAGGATTTAAACGCCTCTGAGGTTGGACTACCGGCTTATACTCATCCTCCATGAGTATCCTATGTGTGCAATAAGCAGGACTAATGCCTTGGATATCAGAGAGTCTCCAAGCGATAGCCCCCTTATACAACCTCAACACATCTAGCAATCTCTTCTTCACCTCCTCACTTAACCTAGATGAAATGACAATAGGTAAAGTGGAATCCTCTCCTAGAAATGCATACTCTAAGTGGGAAGGTAAAACCTTAAGCTCTAGGGCGGGTGGTGACTCAACAGAGGGCTTCTTACTCTCCTCCCTCAACTCATCAATCTCTAACACCTCAGAAATGACACCAACACCCTCATCAACGATCTCACACTCCTCCTCACTTCTCTCGACTACCAAATCAGCACCACACACGTACTCAAGACACCTATATACGTGTGACATGAAAGATTTTATGAAGTAAACAGAATGACATGGGCCACTAAAGTCATCATGATCACCGGGATGCCTCATAGACTTCACAACCTCAAATGTGACAGTCTCATCACCCACTCTAAGAGTGAGCTTCCCATCAAACACATCAATGATGGCCTTGGCGGTCCTCAAGAATGGATGGCCTAGAATGACAGGCACACTCTCATCGGCCTCCATGTCACGAATCACAAAGTCCACGGGGAACACAAATTTGTCCACCTTCACCAATAAGTTCTCAACAATACTCCGTGGACACTTGACCGTTCGGTCAGCAAGGGACAATGTCATGCGCGTAGGCATAAGTTCACCAAGTGCTAGCTTCTCGTATAAAGAATAAGGCATCAAATTGATGCTAGCACCTAAATCTGCCAACGCGTGCCTCTGAGTGTCACTACCAAACAAACATGGGATTGTAAAGATCCCAGGATTTGCCAATTTCTCCGGTAGCTTGTTCAGAATCACCGCAGAACACCCCCACTCAATGGAACATTGGAAAGTTCCCCTAGCCTATCCTTGCTCTTCAACAAATCCTTAAGGAATTTGGCATACTTGGGCATATGCTGAAGAGCCTCAATAAATGGAAGATTGATCTTTAACTATTTGAACATGTCAAGAAAATGACCATACTCCTTAGCATGCTTTTGGTGAGCTGAGCGAGCAGGGTAAGGAAGTCGTGAATGATCAATCTTAGGACTCGGCCTAACTTCAACCGGTTTCTTCTCAACCGGGGTCACTACAGGAAACTCACTGGTCGGTACTGTACTTGCTGGGACTGGCCTCATGTGCACCCCCCCAGGAGTCTCCATCTCAATCTCCTCGTCCACCGGTTCCTCATCATCTACCTCAACCGGTGGCACTACACTCACACCCCCTCGACCACTCCTAGTAGTCACTGCTTTCACAGGAGCGTTCGGATTAGGCTGAGTGCTGCCCGAAAACTGGCCTTGGGGCCTCTCATCCAAACGCTTAGCAATATCACCAACAGATCTTTGAAGATCAAGGAAAGCAGATTGTTGGTTTTTCAAAAGGATGTCATGCTCAGCAAGGGTTTTCTGAGTATTAGCATCCTTAGCAACCAACTGGGTCAGTAACTCCTCAATCTTACTCATGCTACCCCCAGAACTACCACCACTACTACTACTACCCGCCCCCGGTGTATGAATCGGATGACTAACCGAAGAATGACCCTGCCCCTGATTATGAGATGACCCAGATTGGAAACCAGGGGAATGACCGGAAGAGCGCCAATTGAAATTCGGGTGGTTCCTCCAATTCTGATTGTAGGAATTATTGAAAGGGTTCGTGTTACCCCTACCTTGACCCCCCAGATAGTCAACCTGCTCCTGGTTGACCACCAAACACTCAGATGTGGCATGGCCACCCCTACAAATCTCACACCTATCCACCTTCATCTTCAACTCCTTCACATCCCTCGACAAAGCCTCGAGAGCAGCTGCCACTCTAGTATCCACATTAACGTGGTGAACTCCTCTCGTGGAAGAGGAGGAACTAGAAATAGGATTTGAATTCCTATTAGCAGACCTCTGCTCATACTCAGCCTGAGCAAAACTCTCAAACATATCAGTACACTCATGATATACGAAGGAATCTGCCACGAATTTTCATCATCCCGAATTTTCATCATACTAGAAATAGGATTTGAATCCCATATGTGTGCTGGAGCATCCTCATCATCCCGACCATTAAACTGAATGTTATTAATGGCTGTCATGATATACGAAGGAATCTGCCACGAATTTTCATTCGTGATATTCGGCACAGTGATGGGATTATTAAGTCCCGTGAAACCTGCAGTGGCCTGCTGGTGAATCGTGCAATGCTCAGCCATGGGTGGAATAAAGTGCAAACGTGGACTAGAATGGGTGGAAGAACTAGAAGAAGATGGTGGTGTGTGCTCAGAAGAATCAGCAGAAACTGGAGTAGAAACACTTACCTCGCTCGTAGAACCCTCAGAGAAGTCCCGCGAATCACTCCTTGATGGCAAAGAAAGCTCTGGTGGCGGTCCGTGTGAGCGTAAGTGTGGCATACACTATCAAACCTGCAAACAAATAAAAAAAATAAATCAAAAAGAATTAAAAACAAAAATAAAATAAAACCAAAACTAAAAACAATTATGCACAGATAAGACACAAGACTAAACTGCACAATCGACTAAGAAATCCCCAGCAACGGCGCCAAAAACTTGATGTGTGCAAAGTAATTTAAGTAAAACTAATAAAAATCAATACTAACCTAGACACTAAGTAATACTCTAGACTCTCTAAACTAAACTACTAACAGGCAAGTGAACCTATCGAGAAGTAGTACATAAAAGCAAGTCCGGATATCGAACCCACAGACTCCTATAGAAAGTGTAAAAACAAACTCAATGACTTATCTATACAAAAGACTTAAATTAAATTAGTTGTTTTAAAGGGGGTTTTGTAAATAACAAATCAAACGGAAAATTATAAAATTCTGAAAACCGAATTAAGACTTGAATGGGAAAACGCAACTAAAACTCACTAATGATGATGAGACTACCTAGGGTTTACTTTATACATGTTAAATGTGTTTAGATTGATTATGGAACTTGGTTTGGAATCGGGATCTTTGACTATTAACTCATTAACAGATTAGAGATTATTTAACCCTTTTTAAAGATTTCAACTAAAATGCCTATAAGTATCTTAAACACCGATTTATGTTAATTACTCTCACAAGTTAACCAACCCATTAATGGTATGTCCTAAAAACCATCTACCTCACGGAAATGATAGTTTCATTACATCAAATGCAAGGGATAATAAAGAAATTCATCTTAGATTTAGCATACAAGATTATGTCTAATTATCCTAATCTTAGTCTTCTCACAAAGACCTTAACTAGTTATTAAACATTCAAGATATACTAACAAACCCTCACCTCACGGCTATTGAATTTGGTTAAACATTTAGTTCATTTGTGACCTAATCATCATTCCTATGAATCACTACGTCTAGTAATCCATCCACAAATCAAAAACACCAAGTAATTGACCTAGCACGCACCTATTACACGAAAGACATTCGCCAAAGCACATGAGGAATCGATAACCCGAATCACAAACAACATAAACATTTATACACATCCAAGAATCAAAACCAAATCGTTATACCATTAAAAGATCCAAACTTGTTCCACAATCAATCCTCACAACCATTAAACATGCATATTATAAAACCCTAGGTGGTCTAAAAGGTTTAGCCACAAATCATCATGAATAAACAGGAAAAAATAGTGTAAAAACCAATATCAAACATCAGTCAAAAGAGAATAACAAGAAGGGAAGAAGAACCGATCACGTTACACCCTTCGGATCACTCGTCTAGGGCTTCCCGATGATCCAAATCGAATCCAATCTTGTATCCGTGCTTCAAGTTGCCTCTCAGGTCGTCTTTGGTCGTCCAAAATCGAATTCCTCCGCCTCCAGCCGTTTTCCAATCATAAAACTCAAAATTCTGAATTTTTAACCCTGTCGCGCTACGCGACAGGTTACTCTAAACCCTTCGTGCTACGCAACAAGCTCCACTACCCGACAAATTAGTCAGGTCAAACCTGCAATCATTAAAAGGGCAAAACAGTCTTTTTCCACCTGTCGCGCTACGCGACAGGGTTTTCTATGGCTGTCGCGTGACGCGACGGAGGTATTTTTCCAGAATTCTTCTCCCTTTGATTTTCAGTTCGTTCTCGTCCGTCCGGGAGCTCGTTTTCTTTATATTTTGTGCCAAAGTTGCATGTTTATTACCTGCAAGAAACAATTTGTAGAAATGTGAAGAACCAGCATCAATCGACTCTAAAACTGAATAAAACTATACAAAAATCAATTAAAAACAAATAGAAAAGCAGAAGTGTTTTGCAA
Organism: Mikania micrantha; assembly: GCA_009363875.1. Taxonomy (NCBI): domain Eukaryota; kingdom Viridiplantae; phylum Streptophyta; class Magnoliopsida; order Asterales; family Asteraceae; genus Mikania; species Mikania micrantha. The sequence continues at coordinate 57,093,261 of CM018680.1, read as the reverse complement.
CACATCATATATATTATCTAACTTTTAGTTGGTTATTGTTAGAGGAAGTTTGAGAAACACAAACCAACTTTAATACACTATAAACATGTTAAAGAGGATAAACACTCATTTATAAGAGCATATACATGGTCGATTCAAGCTTTCTGATATCCAAATAAACCGATTAACCAAAACAAAATTAACAAATGTAAGTGTAAGTAAACTTAGTGATCAAATTAAACCAATTAGGCAATCAACAAATGTAACTAAACTAACTGATAAGATTAAAGATGTAGGCATATAGTAACAAATGTAATAGAACCACCTTAGCATTGAGCTGTAATGGACTTCGTATGAGGGCCAGTCCAACAATGCATAAAATAAATTAGTTTTAGATTTTTTATGCAAATAATAAATTAGTTTTTTTTTTAAGTCAAGAGCATTAGCATGTGAGAAGCTTCACCAACAATGCAATGTAAGAGTAAGTATATTATACTTTTTTTATTTGTTTCAAAGATTTTTTTAAATAATAAATAACTATCTTTTGTATTAATTTGTATTTTTTTTGTTGAAACTACGTTTTTTGTACCGTGTTTTTTTGTAATTTATTTAAAAATACAATACAATATAAAAAAATTACAACATCATAAATATATAAAATGCAGTAAAAAATGATAAATTAAGTACAAAATATATTTATTTTTATATTTTTAAGTAATAAATTAAAGCCTTGATGTGATAGTTTAACACATCCGTTTTTGTACATAATTGAGTTAGTTTTCGTAATTATAGTTTATATTTTGAGTCGTTTTTCGATCCTTTTTACATTTTCTTATATTTATGCAGGATTATGTCCCGGGGGAGCGAAAATGAAGGCAAACGGGCATCAGGATCGAGTGCGATTGATCGAGCGAAGAAATTGAAAAAATTAACCCTAGGCGGTACGTCACAGGCCAAGCATTGATCCCAGGCGATGCGCCTGTCAGATTGCACGGCCGTAGGCGATGCGCCTGTAAGCCTAAGTCGCCCGACTAACTTGTCCCGCGCGCATCGCTTAGCCTCATGCACCCTCGTTAGGCAATGCGCGCCACACCTATTTCTACGCCAAAACCCTAATTTCTTCATCTCTACAAATGGGACGCGGCCGGAACGATTTTGAGACTCTTCTTCACCTGGAAACCCTAATCTCGCCCCTATAGCTGCTGGAGCTTAACCATGGATGTTTGGGCTTGATTAGGGTGATTGAAGTGAAGATTTCAAGGAAGAGCTTGAGTAAACTGCCTTCTTTTCTTATTTAGTTAGTGTAATCAGTAGTTTAATATAATTTCAAACTTTGTTCAAATCTATTTTGCTATTGTTATTAGGAATGTCTTTCCATCATTAGATGCATATTAGGCCTACTACTTGGTGTTTTAGGTTAGTTTGTGGAGTGGTTATCACATTCCATAGGATTTGATTTCGTTAAGTGTTGTAATTCTCATATGTGACCTAACCTAGAAATCCGGGAGGTGATAGATTAGATGGTTGGTCTATTTCACTTGGGTTACTTGAGTTAAACGACCCAGGAGGGCATTGTCTTAGATTTTCTTAGTGTTTGTGTCAATCCATGTCAAAGTAGTCAACTTTACAACTCTCTAGTGTCTTAGGACACACGCGGGTGGAGAAATCCGGGAGGTGATTCACCCGTTAGAGTGCAATTGCATATCGAGAAAATCCGGAAGGTGACCCAGTAGACTAGTGCATACATAACATTCTTAGGATTTCCATTGGTGTTACCTGGTATCTGATCTGGGTCCCATTAGGTCATTCTAAGTTTGTTTCTTAAGATCCTAGTCTTCATCCCTCACAAATCAGTCCAAGTCATCACTTGCCACACTTTTGATTCTCAGCCTACGTATACCAGTTTTCCTCATTGGAGTTAGATTCCATTTTACAGTCTCGGTGTTAGTTGCAGTTTTAGTTAGCCTTCTTAGTGTTAGTCTCTAGTTTAGTCAATTATTAGTTACAATCTCAATTAGGTTTTCAGAAGTTGCACCAAACCCCCCTCTTTATTTTATTTGTTCACAGTCTGGGTTAGTTTTGTTAAACTAGTGTCCTTAGGGTTCGATATCCGGTCTTCCACAAGCTATACTGTCACTGATAGGTACACTTGCTTACGTAGCGGTTTAGTTTAGGATTTCCGATTTTAACAAGGTGTTTAGGTCAAGTCTAGGTCTAGGATTAGTTATAGTGTCTTTAGCTTAGGTTAGATAGTTTTAATTATCTTATTTTTAGGTACGGGTCGTTGCACATCAAGACTAGAATATGGTATTATTATAGTTCATCTTAAATCTAATCTACGTTTATGAGTATGTCGGTGTGACGATTTAGCGAGAGAATCTGGGATGACGAAATGTCATAGAAATTCATTTACAAAGCATGCATATGAATAAAATACATCATTTATCATACATCCAAATGTCTATCAATGAATAAACTTGATGCAATAGCTGGGCCAGATCCAACCTCTTGGAGCCTAGCCTCTTGAAATTCAGGTTCTTGGAGCCCAGCCTCTCTAAGCCTATGTTCTTGGAGCCCAGCCTCTCAGGGTTGTGCTAACTATCTCAAGTCGGGGTTCTGTTACGGAAGAATCAGGATAAAAACAAGGAATGGATAAAATGGAAAGGAAGGTAAATGGCATGGAATGGGATAATGGGCGCAAGTAATGGGTCAAAGGCAGTATCTTGGGTTGGAGCAGTCGAGTTAGACCTGGGATTTGGATAAGATGGAATAGTTATCTTAATTTTAGTTCATTTAAATTTTAATTTCCTAAGTTTTAGCCTTTCTTTGTGGTTTACGATTAGTATTTATATGCAGTTTATTTTTTTTTGTAAATGGAGATTATTATTGAGTTTTGATTAATAAAGTAGCAATCTGATTCCAATTTATTGTGGTTGTCTAGATTTGGCCAATTATTTCAAGAAATAATTGGTATCAGAGCCCAGGTGACATTGTAGATGGATCACCATGGAGTTCATTTCCGGATACATCCCCGTAGAACCGCCGATCGAGGAAACGAAGACCAGGGACGAGACCCACGAGACATTGAGGAGATCGTTTGGCTGCAACAGCGAATCAGGGATCTCTTGAGTTGCAGCAGGAGGATCGTGAAGAGGAGGAAACATAGATAGACTCTTTCATCCGGGATGGAGGAGTGGGACAAGGGAATTTCATTGATCACGAAGAGCGTGACGGAGATCAATCTTCAACTTACATAATCGCTGATAGAGTCAGTGGTGAATTTGGTGTCGACCCACATAATCTTAATATCAAGCGAATCCATCGACGAATCCGAGACATCGAGTTACAACAAGAGATCTGGAGACTCAAGCAAGGGAACCAAGATCTTGAGGCCTTTTCAACATGGAAGGAAACAAACCGGAAGAACCCATCTGGGATGAGTCAACCAGGGATGAGGAGCATCCTATCTTGGATGGCTTCAACTACCCTTCACCTTCCTGTTTTGAAATTTACCAGGAGGAGGTATCAAATAAAGAATAGTATTTGATATTCACGAAGGCCTTGAACGGGGCTGCCTTGACAAGGGTTAATTATTTTGGAGTTCTTGGTCCGTGACACCACCATTAAAGGAGGTTTTAAGTGCTACGGTCAGGTTTCAATCAGTCAAACAAAAGGCTGATTCTTTCGGTGAAACCTCAGGACGAAACAGGAAATCTGTGTTCAAAGAATTATGAGATTTTGTTCTGGATTCAACAGGAATCCTCAATGATTTCCTTAAGCCTAAAGTGGCGAAGGAGGAACTTTCAAATGAGGTTCAGCCACTTTTGCAAACTCAATCACAAGCCCCGCATGTTTTGAAAGCTATGAATGTGGAAAACTGGGATTTCAAAATTCAAGTGCTACAAAAATCAACTTTGAAAGATGGCGGTATGCAAGGGATGGAGACACAAGTACGTGTTCAAGTTCTTAACGGTGGAAGTGAGGATCAGATTCCCTCCAAGCGTTTTGATGTCTTTAGGGTGCCTGGTAACCCAATAGCCTTGGGACCAAACGACCATGATCCTATCTACATATGTGATAGGAGTCAAGATCCAAGCAAGACGATAACAAATGAAATTAAATTGTTCATGTGCTTCTAGGTAATCGTAAATAAGAATCGTGTAGATGTTCCTATTGGCTCGGGGTGGCTTTTGTTAGAATGCAAAACTCAAGGACGAGTTTTTTTCGAAGATGGGGAGAATGATGCAATATCTGGGCCAGATCCAGCCTCTTGGAGACTAGCCTCTCAGAGTCCAGGTTCTTGGAGCCCAGCCTCTCGAGGTTATGCTAACTATTCCATGTCGGGGTTGTGTTACGGAAGAACCGGGATACAAACAAAGAATGGATAAAAGGGAAAGGAATGGATAAAAGGCAATGAATAGGAAAATGGGCGCAAGTAATGGATAAAAGGTAGCATCTTGGGTTGGAGCAGCCGAGTTAGAGCTGAGATTTGGATAAGATGGAATAGTTATCTTAATTTTAGTTCATTTGAATTTTAATTTCCTAAGTTTTAGCCTTTCTTTGTGGTTTGCGATTAGTATTTATTTGGAGTTTATTTTTATGTAAATGGAGATTATTATTAAGTTTTCATTAATAAAATAACATTCCCATTTTAATTCGTTGTGATTGTTTTGATTTGGCCAATTGTTGCAAGAAATATTGCATCAAAACTCGTACAAGGTTATTTAATTTTTAAGGTTATGACTAAACTCTAGCAACAACACGATCGTGGTGTATCAATAGTAGTGGTAGGTTTGTGACTGGACTCGATCCTACGCATGCCCTATACATAAGCTCCCTTCGATGCATAGAGAAAGTGTTGGTGAGATCCTTTGACGCGTACACGAACACGGGTGAAAGCACCCAACTACATAACCCAAACCCCCTCCCCCTTTCTCCCATTTTTACAACACGCACACTTCCTCTCTCTCTCTCTCTATCTCTCTCTATAAAACATACACTTCTCTCGTCTCTCTATCTAAAAAACCCTCTTTTTATCCATTTATGAAATGCTCAAGTCGAAGGATTCATCAGCAACAAAGCAGATCAAGATCTACATCATCCTTTTTGAGCTTAGACGATGAGATGCCGATCCACGTGTTTTAACACAAAAAAAACATTTTCAAAACATGTTAAAACATCAAAACTCATCATAACCACCAAAGATCACATGTTTAGGGAGTGACATCAATTAGATGGGATTGCTAGTTAGACACTTTTGGACATACTTTGGATCATATGGACCTAGTAAACTTAACTAAATCATATGAGTGCATGGGATATAGTCAATTTAACTTAGAACTTGTGTATAGACATGCACCTATTTTGATGTAGTTAAAAGTTGATGATCACTTCTTTTGTATGTAATAGATTTGATGATTTGAAATGAATGTTGATTTACATGTCGTATCCATGAGCTATTGGACAATTTGCACTACATGGCATCCCGATGATTCCGCCATCGACCGGGGTGTTACACACTAATTAAGCGTCGCCTCATCTTCATAGTCGCACACAAGTGACATCGTTGTCCCTTCTGTTAACGATTTGAATGGTGATTGAACTGGCGATTGGTGATTGGAAGTTGGAACAATGAAAACCTAGCGTTGATCGAACTCCTCAAGCTCTTACTCACGTGTTTGCCTTTCTTTTAAACTACATATATGGACACATGTCATTTGGGCTGGATTGGAGGATTGTAACTTTGCAAGCTAACTACTAAAGATATACAAAATTTGAGGTTCTGGTTAAGAGGGGTCCAAAGATAGGTCTTTTTTTATATTGGGTCGGTCCTTATCATATATGAACTTAACAATAAGATCTATATATTTTTCGTAACAAAAATAATTATATACATTACGAAAATTAAATTGCTATTCCATTATTTGATATGATTACCAAATTTTAAGGCAAGATTAAAATTAGGTTTTAGCTAAATGAAAATCTAGAGCGATGATTTCTAACCGTAACTGATATCGTAGGGGGGCTGAGAACTAGATAGGTAATAAGTAAACAATACTCAAACAACTATGAGACTAGATATAAGATACAAACAAAAAGAGGAAAAAAACACACAGTTACAGACGAACAACACAAAAATGGGTAAGTCTAAGCCTTGTAGCACGAAGAAAAGATGATCAAGCATACACTGAATTCTTCCTCTAAGTAAAATGTGGTGCCTAATTATGAGTTGGTGTGATCAGGGCAAGACATCTTCACAGATGGCCGAATCTTCAAGGGATGGTCATGCAAAAAATAATGTTGGCAATGAGAGTCGAAGGGGTCCAGGTTGATTGCACTCAAAAACCTTAAAGTAAGCGATCTTATATAAGTTGAAAAAATGGAAAGAAAAATCACTACTACAAAATTTACTCTAATACAAGCTTTATATTTCAAAAAATGCTGCATTAGGTCAAGTTGCATTATATTTAATGCAACTTTTTTGTTACATAATGCAGCTTTCTTTTTTCGTAATGCAACTTTTTTAAATGCAAATTTTTAAAAAAAGTTGCATTATATAATAAGAAGGTTGCATTAAGCTAATGTAACTTCAGCTGATGCAATCTATTTGCAACATTTTGTGACAAAAAAAGGTTGCATTAGTTTTATTTTGTAGTAGTGAATATAAAACAATGACGGTGGATAAGAAAATTTTAAAAACACAAAAGCATAAATGGATGAAAATCTATATAATTAATATAAATAATTATCTAACGTCTCTATGTGGTCCTCATATATACATCACATGCATGTGTGTATGATAAATAGTAGGTTAGATCTCGTGTGTTACATGGACTTAATAAACAAAATGTTATATAATTTACAATAAAACAATTATGTCTTTAAAAAACATATGCATCACAATAGTTAAATAACATGTGTATTGCATAAGTTGAATAAAAATACAATTTAAATTGTTAATACTTAGAGTCATTAAAATAAATCATTAAAGAAATAAACTTTAAAGTGATGATAATAAATTTTGTTAAGTTAACTCATAAATATATTGTATTTAACTATGTATTAACGTTTTTATATAATTGATAAATATTAACTTTGTTAAAATATAAATTATCATATAAATATATTGTTATCGTAGCTAAATGAACTTGAATTACAATTAAAGTTAATAAATATAAAAAACTAAGAATGAATACTTGGATTTTTTTTATTTTAAGAAAATAAATGATTGTAATAAATGTTCAAATTTGTTAATTATTATTATTAATAAAGGAATGTTAACAAATGCTTAATGCTCTAAATTTTAGGCGAGAAAATGAATCATAACATGCCTCATTGAATGACATGTGGCAAAAAAACATTAATCTATCTATACTAATAAATAAAAATAATTGTGGACACTTGTCACAAATGTAGACCATTCACATTTTGGTTTCCCGCTTCTCTCTCATATTTAATTCTATATTTATTACTCCCTCCGTCCCACTTTAAGTGTCATGGTTTGAAAAACACGAATATTAAGGTAGATTGAATGATTGTTTTTTTTCCTTACCAAATGATAATAATGCTCTTGACATATATGAAAATATCAATTATGTAAAATATGTAAACAAATTTCTGGTGGGCCCATTTAAGGCTAAACTTGGAAATTGGTTAATAAATTTTAAAAGTGGACACTTGAAATGAGACAAATAAAAAAGGGAATCATGACACTTTTAATGGGACGGAGGGAGTATTTAGTTAGTAACTAATAATTAAGGATAATGATTTATAATATGTATAATAATTAATATATTATGAAATAATTTTATTTAAAATGAAATTAATTATGAAGTTTTTAGCTAAACTTATATTTTTATTTAACAATTTCTATTTAATTCTTTAAATATAAACGAATTCAAATTACATTTCTTAAAACATTTACAAATAAAACAATAATGTTACTAATTGTTGTTTATAATTGCTTTTAAAATTTGGTTAAACATTTAATATGATTGGATGATTAATTACATTTTATTGAAATAATAAAAAGTAAGTAATTTTTAAAAAATCCAAGTTATATATATTAATATAAAGTTTAGTTACAGGTTAATTTAAGTGTGTTAAAAGGAGAATAAATATACTTTAATTAAATTATTTATGAATAACGTTACATATAAATATTAACACATTGTTGAAAAATTTTTTAAACTAAAACATAATTTATAATTTTTACATCAAATATTTTAAACATATTTTGATGATTTTATTTATTAACAAATTGTATTTTATTCAACATGTGTAAAACATGAGTTTAGATAAACTTTGTAATCTACATGCTTTTTAATTACATAATTTTTTGTTAAAAAATATGTATATATAACATTTTTTTTCAACCCGTGTAATACACGGGATTTTAACTTAGTTAATAATATAATAATGAATAGCATCAATGTCTAATGTTATATATATATATATATGTATATATGTATATATATTTATGTGTGTGTATATTAAGAACATTCTTTTATGAATTTTTATTTTTAAAATGTATAACAAGTATTATTAGTTTTAGTAATTATGTAAATATATGAAGATATAGTTATAAAGTTACATAATTTTTATTTATAAATCCGTGTAATACACGGGTCTATAACCTAGTTTATTATATAAGAAGATAGATATGCATACACACATATAATCACATCAACTAATTTCAATGCACACAAAATCTCTACATAAAAATATATTCGTATTTGTATTTGTATGATGAGTTATGCTAATTACACCCACATTTGCACCTTCACTGTCATTAATTGACACATTTCATTAATGATTACCAATTATTAAAACTAAGATACTCATTTATTATATATTAAATATCCAGCTTATTAATTAATCATTATTTAATACATTATTAGACATAAATAAATAAATAAAAACTATTTATTTAAATTAAATAAATAATAACCATTTTATATTTAAAACTATTACTAGTTTAGCATATTTGTAATAATTTAGTTTAATAAATAATAAAACATTTAATTTATAACTTTATATTCAACAAGTTTTGTTATTTAATCTTTGTCAAACTTGACGTGATTTATATAGGTTATCCGCTCAATTAGTTTTTTTATTAATTATTAAATTTTTGGAAATTTTAAATTATTTTTTTCATTAATTATTAAATTTTAATTATTACAAAACTTGCTAAATTAGTAATTTTCTAAATATATCAATGTTTGTTTGTTTAATCTAAATAAATGGTTATCATTTATTTATTTATATCTAATATTAATATACAAATTAATTATTAAGTAATAAATTATATATGTAATAAATAATAAATGATTAAGTTGGTTTTAATGATAAGTAATAATAAATGATATGCAACAATTTATGAACAAATGTTATTTGATGATTAAGTCAAAATAATTAATGCACTAAGTAGGTTGATGCATTTAGTAAGTAGAGTTGGTGCAATTAGATTTACCCTTATATGATATATATGCATAAGTGGGACCCTTGTCCACATCATCCATAATCAACCAGTCGAACAATAATCATCATTGAAAAATAATGAAAACGAGTACCCTCCTCGTGTGTTGTAACGGGTTTTCGCTATGATTGTAAATAGCAGAGAACAGACATGATCTCATATATGAAAATGCTCATATAAAAAACACGATACAACAATTGTCAATGTGACATAATATCCTAAAGTGTATTCAGTCGTCACACAAAAAAGAAAAAAAGTGTCGCACTTAATCGTAAAATCTACTATCAAGAAAACACATACTTATAATACAAAAATTAAGTCAAAAACAATAATTATTATTTATTTAATTAATATTATAGTTCATTTGTTGTTAATTTTTGAAACTTGTTATTCTCGCATTCATCTCTCATTTAATTATATTTTATTAACTATCTCTCCTATTTCATGTAAAACCATTTTAATGTATTTGTTAGTCGTTGAAAAAAATTAATAGTTACAAAAATAGTATCTTACCTTCTTATAATATAAAAGAAGGTCGAATACAAATTATGTAGTTATTAAATTTTTTAATTGTTGTTTTACTACATAAAATATTTATTAATACGTAGCATAATCATTTTATATCAAAATATTATTTTATAATCTCTAAATTATCAATTTTAAATATTGAATATTTTATATATATTTCGTGTAATACACGGGGTAATAACCTAGTATTACACATAAAAAGGTTAAAGGTCACACATATGTGCCTTTAACAGATGTTCCTTAATCAATCGTTTTATATGACGTTTACGCGTTTATTCTATTTTAGCTGGACTATTCGTAAAAATAAAAGACCAACCATTTCTAACTTATTTTTATACTAAAAAATGTTTATAAGTAAACCTTGAAAGTTTACTTAGTCGGAATTCGGAACTCAGAAAATTATATTTTACTAAGTACTGTTTAATAACATATTAATGATTATGTTAAAAGGCTACCTCGGTTTCAGTCAGAGTCTTGAAATGTTTGTTTCATTAAAAACACCTTTGAATCATTCAGGCAGTTTCTTAACCATTAAGCTTTAAACAAAATTTAAATGATTCAAATTTCTTACTAATTCAACATTTATTAAATCTTATCAACCTCTAGGTGTTTTAACAAACTATACACCTATTGTGGCATGATTAAGCCCAATAAGACCTCAGGCTTGAGTAGAGGTGGGCAAAAGACCGTAACCAGAAGCGAGAAGTCAAACAGGAAGCGGTCATATTTGAGCCGGTGGGTATAGGCGGTTTTGGGTTCTCAGAGGAATTGTAATAATCCTAAGACAAAGGGTCGAGGAACTCAACGACACACCACGATTTTGAATCAGAAGAGAGATTTCAAGAAATTACAGATTTATTCACTCTATCAACCGGAACCGGAAAAACCGGAAAGAGTTCTACCTTTATCTGGCCAAAACCAGAACCGGTATCTTCCAAAACTAGAACCAGAACCGGTCAAAACTGGTCAACAACCGGAATCGGTTCTTGACTTTGTTTACTGAAGCTGGAGTGCTGCACTTTTAGCAAAAAAAAAAAAAAATTTGAGTCAAATAACTTTCTAAAAAACTTTTAAGACAGTTTGCAACTGATTTCAAATTATGTACACATGTAATTTTGTGAAAGTTTAATAGCACGAAATGGTCATAAGTAGCCCAACAGCCGATTTTCAAGTATTCTGGGCCAAAAGCTCAATCACTTAAATTGACATGTTTAGTATGCCCAAATATATAGCCAACAGCAGATTGACATGTGAGTGTTACTACTTGAATCGGGATGCATTCCCAAATTTGCCACTATTAACGGGATAACCATAACTCGTTATATAAGGGGGGTCGGAGTGGGAGCCGGGAGAGAGGCGGGGAGAGGCGGGATGCCCCGGGGCCGGCCGGGAATACCGAGCCCCCGGTGAGGTGGTGGGGTATATCGGGGAGATGGCACCGAATATGCCCGAGCGTGGGATGTAAAATCTAGCCGTTTGAATACAACCGTTGTGAAACGGTTGGTTTTAAAAAAAAAATCCAATTTTTTTCCTATTTAAACAACCAAAATCTCACACTTTTTTCTCTCATCTTCTACAATCTATACACTAAATTTATAAAATTTTCAACTAAAATGGAAGGAGGTTCATCACGTGGTGGGTCGTCAACCAAGAAATTTAGAAAACAACGACAAAAAACTGTTCAAACGCCTCAAATGAACCCGTTCAACACACCCGGGTATCATCCACAAATGCCATCTCCGAATCAACCAACATTTTACTACGATCCAATGAATCCGCCTCCATATTTGCAATATTCACCGGGCACTCAACAACAATTTAATCGGTGGGAGCAATCGTATCAACAAGATCAACAAAGTTACCAACAATTCGATCAACAAACTTTTCAACAACAATCTCCATTTCAACAAGATCAACAAGATCAACAAAAAGGCCGAAGCCAAACGAGTCAATGGGTAGTGCGAATGCCCACATCGACATCAACCTTGATGATGACGAAGACATCAACATCAACCTTGATCGTGATGGCCCACGCATTTACTATGAACCGGATAGGCCAACAAGAAAGGGCAAAAGATCGGCCGCGTCCTCCTCGTCGCATGACGAGTTAATTCAACAAATGGCGGAATTCAACTCGTTCAACAAAGAGGAATCCCAACAAAGATTCCGCCATCGAGAAGAAAAACTCCGTGTTTTGCAAGAGGAGAAAGACGCACGTGTTGCATTAATGCGCCGACAACAACAGGCTTTAGACGAACAGCAAAAGGCTGTAGATTTAGAGTTTATGATGAAAGACCACACAATTTATCAAGAACCAATGCTACAACTGATTCTTGATCGTAAACGAGAAATTGCTGCTCGTTGGGGATGGCATTGCCCTTTCTAGGTTTTTAATTTATTTTTTTAGGTTGTACTCTTTTTTTTTTTTTGGTTGTATTCTTTTTTTTATTTTAAATTTAATGAATCTTTTTTTATTTTATTAATATTATTATTATTATTATTATTATTATTATTATTATTATTATTATTATTATTATTATTTATTGTTAAAATAATTAATTAAAAATAAGATTTGAAAATGGGGAAAAGTGGGACGACACCGTGCAAAATGGGAAAAAGTGGGGAAAATTGAGGAAAGCTGATGTGGCGCTGATGTGGCAACGAGGAAAAGTTGGGAGTTTTGGGACGACTCCTAGTCCCCTAATTAAGACCAATATAGCATAGCATCATGTACGACTGTACGTACGTATAAATTTGTTTTCTTAACTTGTATAAGATGTATATACTTGACTGTTTCTCATCGATTCCCATACACATGGTGATTGATCCTGGTTAGGGTTTTCACGAGCCGAACGAACCGAGCCAAGGGTCAGCTCGGATTCAAACCGAGTCTGGCTCGGACTAGGCTCGTTTTTAACCGAGCCGGCTCGACTCGGTTCGTTTTTTGCTCGGATTTTTCATAAAAAAATTTAATATTTGAGTTGCATTCATTTTTAAAGTAACCACTATCATTTTGTATGTAATTTAAAAAAGTTCTCAAGATTAAATAACACAGTTCTCAAAGTCAAATACGAAAGCACAAAACATCCCATTGAACCCCAACTTATTTAGGAAATAGGGTTTGAGATTTTGAGTAAAGACGTGAATCTGTGAATTGTGATTTTGGAATAGGATTTAGGAATGAGGGAGACGCGTGAGATCTATTATGTCTTCTTTTCTTTTATTTATTTTTTTCTTGTTTCTTTTTTTAAAATAATTACAAATTTACACAAAAGTATATTTATTATCAAAAGTAATCATATAGTTTTATATTTTGGTATAACATGTTGTACAAGCGAACCGACCATACGAGACGAGCAACGGGCGAGCTATGAGACGAGCCAGCCTTGGCTCGGACTTGGATTGGTTACAAAATGAGGTGGCTCGGTTCGACTCGGTTACAAACGAGCTTTATTCAAACCGAGTTTTAATAGAGCTTTTTCTGAACAAGCTATGAGACGAATTCGAACTTTAAGTTTTTTGGAAAGCCCTAATCGTGGTGGAAATCCTCTATCAGGGCTTGATTGTATGGAATATTATAGCAATGATTATGCACACTATTTTTTTAACCGTTGATTACATTTCACATAGTGTTAGTGACGATGGTTATGTTGGTGGTGACGGTTCTTGGAGGAGGTGTGACCCTTACGCTCAGTTCTCGAGTTTATTAAAAGAAGGAAAAGAAATGAAAAAAGAAAAGAATGGAGATCTTTCCTTCCATTTCCTTTCAAATCCGAAGGAAAGAAACACTAAATAATTTTGCCTAGTTTTCCTTCCACTTTCCTTCCTTTTTCTCATTGAATGAACTCGGGAATATGACATGTTTTATTTTCCGTTCTTTTCCTTCGTTAAATGAAACTCAGGAACACAAAATGTTTCTTCTTTCCTTCTATTTCCTTTCTTTTATCTCCTTAAATGAACTCAGGAACAGAACATTAGTGATGGTCTGGGAATTGTCAGGTAAAATTAGAAATAAACTGGGGGATTTTGTTTAAGCTTATGTTATCTTTTTTATATTTTTTAGTATTTTGAGTTAATTACACAAACAACCCTTTGATTGTTAAAATAACTTATATAAACTATGTATGTAATGTAGCACTTAATATAAATAATATATCCGAAAAAAAAAATAACAAGTTGGTGTCAAGGGAGAATAGTTGACAAAACAAACGTCAAGACATGATTAAAAGATTAACTTTTGATTGAAATGGTTAAAACGACCAAAATACAAGAACCAAAAAAGTAATTTAATCTATAATCCATTTGTCTTTGTTCGTCTGAATTAGAACGGAATGTTATTTGTATCAATTTGCAAAACAAATAAACAAATTTACCCACACGTATACATTACATGCGTGCACCGATAATGGGGCAATATTTGTATCCAACTGCATTTAATAGCAAACATATGTAAATGTGTCTATATGTAATAATGTTAAATAAATAAAGCAGTATGTTTATTTAAAAAGTATGATTATTGTAAAACCCCAAAAAAATGATTTATAAGCATTAGATGTATAATTAATTGACTTAAAATCAAAATATAGATTAAAAAAATTGATAAAAAGGTAGTTTAGTTATAGGCTCTCCTTTTGTTGATTTTTATAAATTTATCTAATATATACAGAAAATGACAAAATAACTCGATATGATTTAAAATGTAAGTTACAATGATAAATACATATAGTAATATGAACTGTAATATTTAATTTTTAAACTGGTAAATTTTGATAAATGCAGTAGTTAAATAACATATTTTCTACTTTTAATATGTAAAATACAGTGATAAAATAAAAACATATCTATGTAATAAAAGGTAACAAAATAACATAAAATGAGTTAAAGCTTAAAAACAATGATATATATATATATATATATATATATATATATATATATATTCAACAAGAAATTGAAAGATAAATATAATGACCAAATATCCTTCATCAAAAATTAATATAATTATACATGCTAATCACATAGTCTTTGTTGAGATTTATTAAACTGATGCATATTTATATCTATACTATATAAAAAATAAAAATTTTGATAAGACACATGTTAATTTTACAGATCACATAAAAGTTATTTTTCTTGTATATCTCTCCTATTAAATATATGTATTTTACCTTTTTATTAAATTTTGATTTCTTTCTTTCTTTTATTAATTAATAAATATTAATGATTTTACTACATTTGTAAAACAATATAATTATATCATAAATCAAAGAGTTATTTTTTATAAATGTCTTTGAAAATTATATATACGCTATTTAAAATAAATAATTCTAAAATGTATGTAACAAATGTAATACTCACGTTTTAATCTAGTAACGTATAAAAAAACAAAAATTTTAAAGTTGATACGATCTTTAAGATTAAGGAGAATGTAAAACACCATATGGAAATAACCTAACATTTATAAAGACTCTTTAAGTCGACAACATCACCAACAAAATTGGTAATTATATTGTTTAAAATAGGTTATTATGCATCTAACTTTAAACATGGGATAAAAATAAAAGTTTAAAGTAAATTTATTTAGTGCAAAAAAAAAAAATAATCTATAAAACCTAACTTCAAAAAAAAAATTTTTAGGCTCAAAAATTCTGGTACGTTTTGGTGGTCCTAACTCCCACCTGCGGTTGGTGACCGCGAATGGATAAGAAGAAGTGTCCGGGTCGGACTTGATAGATGGGTTGATGTTGGTGATCAAAATTCAAAAGGGTGTTATGGTTGGTAAAAAAGGTGATTTTTTTACTTTATTTTTAATTTTTTGTAAATTTTTCCAAGGAAAAAGTAAACAATAAAACTAAACAAAGTTTTAGTAACTCTTTAACAGCTTACATCTGAATCAATTAGAGCATGAAATTTTTGTTTTATTTAAGATATTTTACATATATCTCTCTAATAAAAACTTTTATTACATATTTATCCAATTTATAAAATCAATTACATATTTTCTCTTGAGAGGGTAAAATATATAATTCACTAGTTTATTTGAAAGGAATAATGTTTTTTTAAAAGAGAAAATATGTAACTGATATTTTTTACTTCGATATATATGTAATAAATGATATTAGGAAAGTGATATAGGTTCTCCTTTTGTTGATTTTTTATAAATTTATCTAATATAGAGAAAATGACAAAATAACTCCAAATGATTTAAAACGTAAGTTAGAATGATAAATACATGTAGTAATGCAAAAAAAGGTTGAGCAATAAAATCTAGCTTTAAAAATTTTATTTTAGGCTTAAAAATTCTGGTAGTTTTGGTGGTCCTAACTCCCACCTGCTAGGGGTGAGCAAAAAACCGAACCGGAACCGAATTAACCGAAAAAACCGAACCTAAAAAACCGAACCGAATGAATAACCAGGAAAAACCGAACCGAAAAAAACCGAAACCGAATTTTTCGGTTTGGTTGCGGTTTTTCATTTTATAAAAACCGAAAAAAACCGAACCGAACCGATTTTTAATATTTCTTAAAAATTAATATATATATATATATATATATATTTATATTTATATATAATGCTATTTCCATACTTATTTAATGGGAAAAAACATACAAAAAGTATACCGTTGGAGATGATAAAAATTTAGATTATATAAAATCTATCATTTTAAAAGGTAAATATCGGAATTATTGCATATTTAGTTATTTACTTTTTTTTTTTAAATGTAAGAACATGGTGGTAATTATTTTGTTTTTTAATTAATTGGTGCTCGATCAATTAATTTATTAATTGTTAAACATGTTTGTATTTTTAATGTTGGGTGTAAGAGCGAACAAAAAAAACAAAAACAAAAAAAAAAAACAAAAAAAAACCGAAAAAACCGAAAACCGAACCGAACCGAAACCGACAAAAAAACCGAAAAACCGAAAACCGAAAAACCGAAAACCGAAAACCGAACGGTTTGTAATAACTAAAAACCGACTATGTCGGTTTCGGTTGCGGTTTTAGTCAAAAACCGAACCGAACCGAATCGTGCACACCCACCTGCGGTTGTTGAACGCGAATGGATAGGAAGAGGTGTCCGGGTCGGACTTGATGGATGGGTTGATGTTGGTGATCAAAATTCAAAAAGGGTGAATTTTATTTTATTTTTAATTTTTGTAATTTTTTCCAAGGAAAAAATAAACAATAAAACTAAACAAAGTTTGGATATGTTTGTTATTTAACAACTTTTTAAAAGCTTACATTTGAATCAATCAGAGCATGAAATTTTTTGTTTATTTAAGGAATTTTTACATATATCTATCTAATAATAACTTTTATTACATATTTACCTAATCTATAAAATCAACTACGTATTTTACCTTAAGAGGAAAAAAATGTAATTAACTACTTTATTTGGAAAGATAAATATTTTTTTAAAAGATGAAATATGTAATTGATTTTTTTACTTCGATGCATATGTGATAAATGATATTAGAAATGAGATATATATAATTGCCCTATTGAAAAATACATTTGAATAAGTTGGCTAGTCTCTTTAACTATTAAGTTTTAAGCAACGCGTTTGAATAATTTAGACTTCTTTGTTTTTTAGTATTTAACGAAACAAACCGCCGCATATAACACGGAAATAAATAAATAAATAAATAAATGTCAACATTTTAAACAAATCATTGGAAAAAAAAACTTATTGTAACTATATAACACACAATTTCTCATACAACTTTTATTGTACAAAATAATATCTTATCAACCTGATAATACAAGGCTGACCTTATTAAACATTCACACTTAGAAATAAATCAAGAACAATCACTCCCTAGACAAGTGTCCAAAGAACAAAATTATACAATACAATACACATCAAGGCCCAAAGAAGAAAATTATACAATACAATAGATGCAAGATGTCCCACTGAAGATGCACAAGGTACAAGTAGTTAAAGCTTCAAGGGCACTTTCTTCTACCACCATGGGTGGTCAACTTATAGTAACAAGGACAAGACTTTTGGTTGCCTGAAGTCCCTGGTGGCACACAGTTGCAACGAGCACAACAAGTCCCACATGCCCTGTGGCACAAGTTTGGCCGTGATGATAACCTACACCTCGCCTTACATGCAGAACCACAATCTATATACATCCAAATTTTACAAATTTATTTAATTATTTATATTAAATTGTTTTTAATTTGTAACAAATAATATTAACAAAAAGTTTTATTGGTCACGTACTTATTTTGGAAGCACCTTTCTTCCCATCAAGTTCATACACCTGTTGACAGAAGCACCCGAGTACAATAAGTGCATTACATAATTAGTAGAATTAATGTTTTGAAAATAACAAATTTTGATATAATTTAATATAAATCATAATACAACATTAAATATTTTCATAAAAATGTAATATTGATAGGTTTATACAATAAATAAAATTAAAAATTATTTTAAACTAAAAATTCTTTGATATATGAATTAAAGAATGTTAAAAGTATTATTTTTATTCAAATAAAAAGATGAATATAAAATGAGAAGAAATGATTAAAAGGTTGACACGTGATTTTTATTATAATTATTTATTAGTAGTAAAATATATATAATGTGTATCATATGATAACTTAACTTTAGATACTCAATTATTAAAATAATTTATGGTAATAATTCATAGGAGAGTCACTACAAAAATAAAAATGATTTTAAGAAACGAGAATCATTTTTAAGCCGACATTTCTAGCATTTTTATAATTGAAATAAAAAATAAAATTAACACCGGGAAAGAAAATAAAAAATAAAATTTCTACCATTTTTATAATTGATACACCGGGAATACAATCACGTAAACTTAACCCCCAGTGAAAATATGTAGTTACCAAAAAATAATTATAAATTACAATTGAACCATAAAATTGGGTTGGATACTTTTTTTTTGAACGGCGAATGTTTCAATCGTGTAACCCTACTGTTTTCAGGTCATGTCACCAATGTCTAGTTACCTAGACCTCCCATGAGCCCCTACAGCCACCCTAGGAGGAAACCCTGCTGAGAAAACCCTCAGACCCCTTTTTCGCTGCGGAAGGGTTTCGAACCCGATACCTCCCATTTTGAAGAACCCCGAAGTACCGCTAAGGCATTGCTTTGTACGTATCCAACACCCAATCACAATTCACTGAATAGTGGATTCCTCTTCTCCTTCAAATCATTGGTGGGAAATAAGGGATTTAACTCTCATTTATTACTTTTTGTTCATACATGTTACAGTTTCAAGCTAGTTGAATTTGATGTCCTTTTCTCTCTATTGATTATGCATCATCTTTTTATTGTTTTGTTTTACGCGAAACCAAACCGAAACCAATTTCTTTCAGTTTTAAATTTTGGTTTTGTTAGCGATGATCATAACCCGTTACTAACAGATTGACTCATGATTTGACGTAAAAACGATCAAAATTAACAAGACCATAAACACCCTATAATTCATCGAATGTCATTTTTTATACACATACATCAAAAGTAAACATATATTGTATTCCTCATAAAACACAATATTATTCACTTTATAATACACTAAAACATCTTTATTCACAAATATGAAATTATAAAATATGTACATACACATAAATACGTATGTATAATTGTATAAACTACTAGAATTATTTCATTTAGAGGGAATGAAAAGAAGGCAAGAATATTACCATTTCATGAGCTTGAGCAAGAAGAAGCATAGAGAGAAGAAAAAAAGGAACAAAAGTTTTGGTGATGGCCATGGCTTACAAAGCAGGTATACTTGGCTTGTTTGAGCTTACTTTTTGCATGGAGACATCCTTTCTATTTATAGAGGAGGAGAGGGAACCAATTAATAACAATTTTTAAAATCACTTTTTTATTTTATTTTATTTTATTTTTTTAATTTTTATATATATTTTTGAATTTACAATGGCATTTTTTGGATTCTAATAAGAGAGACGCTAAAGTTGAACGATATTAGGTTAGGCTTTAATTGCTAACTTGTGGTCACACCGTCATCTGTTGTCGTTTTTTCCTAAATACAACTAATTAAAAATATATTTAAGTTTTAAGTATATCACATTTCTATAACTTCAAAAGGATTTAATCATAATTCAACTAGAAGTCATATAAACAAGATAACTATGAGTAGGGGTGTTCACGGTCCGGTTCCAAACAGCGAAACCGCCCAAACTGTTCATCAGTTCGGTTTCACGGTTAATTTTTTTTCAAACATTCGATCGGTCGGTTTCAAAAGTTTAAAACTGTAATAAACGGTCTAGTTTACGGTTCATAAAAAATCGGTCTTAAAAAGCCGGACCAGACTATATATGCGTGTGCACGCGTATATAAATATAGACATACGTATATACAGTTATACACATAGATACATCGATATATGTATGTATGTATGTATGTATGTATGTATGTATGTATGTATGTATGTATGTATGTATGTATGTATGTATGTATGTATGTATGTATGTATGTATGTATGTATGTATGTATGTATGTATGTATGTATGTATGTATGTATGTATGTATGTATGTATGTATGTGCGTACATAGATGTTTATATATGTGTGTATGCACATATTGAGTTCTTGATTTATTTGAGATTAAAAAAAAATACACAAGGACTTGGTGTAAATAGTCCGTGTTGAACTATAAAGGCTTGATTTGATTCGATTTTATTTTTAACGGGATCAAAATCCAAAACCGTAAACCAAACCGTTGATAACGGTTCGGTTTTTATTTTAAACGGTTCGGTTTTTGTTTTCATTGTTCAAAAGCCGTTGTTAACAGTTCGGTTGTGGTTCCACTTTAAAACCGTAAAAACCGGACCACGAACACCCCTAAGTATGGGTAAAATGTATACTAAGAAGGTTTGACCTGAAAAAAAAAAGGGAATATTGGTTTTATTATTATAATCAACTGAAATAAAAATTAACATATAAAAAAAATACATTCGTCTTTATCATCATATGGCTTAAAATTTCATTTTTAACCAATTAAACATTATTTTTCGCGAAAGCAAGTGTAAATTTAATAAAAATTTACATCTTAATAAAATAATAATTAAAGATGCTTCGAATATATATATAGAAAGAGATAATACTTTGGTGAGGTTAGAAGCCACATATATAATGAATTTACTTGCTTTTACGTTGGATTGGAATCCATACAAACCATGCTGGCATGGTATAAGCTGGCTCTATGCTTTTTGGCTTTCAACATTTGGCAACTTGGCAGCTATTAAGCCTATTCCTTTTCTTTTATTCTAGCCCGTTCGTGTTGTGTGGTACCATTTAATAATAATGAGTTTTTTTCCCTCGTGTGCTATGGTTGGCCATACGATAACTATAACGTGATAAAGGATGCATTTGCAAACTTTGTAACAAACCTCGAAACATTGATGCGAATATGCAGTTATGGCGGTAAACTCAGCAAAGTGTAAGCTTCATAGTTGTAAATACGTATGACTATTGTAATAAAACACAAATTCGTTTTTTTCCCACATGAAATCGGCATGATTAAGTCTAAGTATATATTATTATCAACCGAACTCGTTTTCAAACCATTGGGATTTATATCGTTGGACCAAAACTTATCATATTTAATACGAATCATTTTGAAAAAAATTATGTCATTGCATAGACAAACTTGAAACGCATGTAAAATAGGCACAAAAAGGGATTATATAAGTTTAATGGAAGGTTTAACAAGAAAATTTCCCAACCTTAAGTAGCTGAAACGTCAAGCAAAGTAAAGGTAAGTTTGATAGAAAAGTAATCAAACATTTTCTAATTTTTAATAAAATTCACAGAATGTACTAAATTGAATTTTATGATTTTTAGAGTTTTTTTTATGTATTTTTTATAAAAAAAAATATAGGCTGAAAAGGGATAATATGGCAAAAATTGGTTTTATAGGCACCTGCCAGGTTTTGAGCCCATGTCTCCCGGGAGACCCATGCGTCTTACCAATAGGCTCCGGGGTGGATCCGCTGAGATGCCTTCGATCAGATTGTTCCTATATTGAATTTGATATCAAGCCAGATTCATATGAAATCTAAATGCAAATCTGATCAAATTCGATTAAACCGACGACCGTGAGCCTTTATATTGATGGTGCTCTTGTTCCTAGGATTCTAACGGGTATATAGGTATGATTAATTTCCTAAAATGGATCTGTTTTGGCACCGATCAGGCTCAAGTGCATCGTCGGCTATGATTGAGTCCTAATCGTTCTCAAAATGATTGTGAGTGTGTTTTTTATTCTCAAAAAGTTTTATGGTTACTAGGCGAACCTCATAAAGTCATTTGATTTAGGATTTATAGTGTTTGTTTGTGAATTTAATTTCTTGGTGAAGTTTTTATTTTTGGTATTCAATTTACACATTAATCGGTCTTTGACCTTAATCGAAAATTTAATCAATCACACAATCTTTGAAGCTGCCTAAATCGGTCTCAATCGACTTGTAAACAAGTAGAAGTGAGCTGGAACATTGTTTGGTTGTATTCAGGTTTGGTTTGGGTACAATGGGTACCGGGTGAAAGGGAATACAGAAATAGGAGGTTGGCAACTTTAGCCCCTCCTATTTTATTTTGTGACGATATTTGTTTTGAATGTTTCTCAAAGGAAAAGTTTCGATATTTACAGAAATGGTCACTCTAGTCTTCACTTTTTGTTACTTTATGTGATTAAAGTTTCTAAAACTTTTACTAAATGTTTTCAACTTAGTATTTTATAAAACTTAAAAGATTTTATAACTTATTTTTTATTATTATCATAATTTATTCTATGTAGAATTGTTTTATAAAATCCTATGTTATATAAATATAGCATTTTAATACATGTCTACTCAATTATTGTTATTATGAATTAACTCATGGCTAATTACATTTAACATTTTATTATTATTATGCCTCCATTTATGTAAAAATATACATAAAAGAATTTTGTTTAAATCTTTTCAAGATTTATTTATTTATTTTTTTACATAAGTAACTAAATTTTGATATTACTATTCATATGTTTATATATACACACACATATACATACGTATATATAAGCGTATCTATATATGTATATATGTATCACATACACACAATAATCTTATATAATTTTTACTAAAATGTTTTATGTAAAACTTGTTTATCGTTAAACATTAATAAAGTTTGTTACTGGCATTATATTTACGCATTATGCAAATGTACGTGTGTATTTTGAATACGAATGCCACTAACTTAGTTTTTATTATATTTGAGTAGAATATTTTGGATTTGAAACGGAGAAAACCCCAGGATGGCATTATCGCAGTTACAAATTTATGAATGAGAACTTAGAAGATGAAAAACCAAATATTTTCAACATGAGGTAACATAATCAAAAATGAAAAATAAAGATCAATTGCCGATGTATATACCAATGAGGCATTGCCTCAATGGTACTTCAAGATTCTTTCAAATGAGAGGTCTTGGGTTCAAATCCCACCTGCAGCAAAAAATGGGTTTGAGGGGGGTCAAGGGGTTTTCTCAGTGGGGTTTCCTCCTGGATGGTTGCGGTGGCTCATGGGAGGTCTAGGTAACTAGACCTCTGTGAAATGGCCTGGAAACAGTAGGTTCACACGATTGAGACATTTGCCGCTCAAAAAAATTTGCCAATGTATATGATGCGAGAAGAGTGCAATTACAGCGATTTTAAATTTGCGTCCAACCACATGATGATGTAATATTTTTATTTTATTTTTTTTTAATTTTAGATATGATTGCATAAGTTACTAGACATTGGTAAGCCAATTGACTAAAAAGTAGTGTATAGTCAGTATAGTCAACGAATACTAGGAAATTACTCAACGAATACCCGGCTTAGGCAAAGAGTACTCAGGGAGAACTCACCGAATACTCGGAGAGTTTTACAACAATGATTTTAGGTTTGTTTAAGTATTTTTTTTTTTCATTTTAAAGTTATTATAGGTATCTTTTTTAATGAGTCAGATTTGAGGTTTGGTTGTGTAGCCTTGCTCCCTTACCCGATTGTGTCAGTTATTAGTCTTACAAGTGTCTTGTTTTTGGATACTCTTATGGGTATTAATTAAGTATACTTGATTGTAATGTTATGTTGTTATAAGTAGGGGTGTTTAAAATCATATATAATCAAAATTCAATAATTGTATCCGAATCTGATACTCGGATATCCGAGTGTATTTAAAATCAAATCTTGAACCCGAAAAAATAAACAAATAATCAATAATTTTACACATGTAAACATAATTTTACATATGTTTACTTAAATCAAAACATGAAACCAAATGCTAAGCATGTGTATCCAATTATGTAATACGTAAAAAAAATGACAAAATATGTCAAAGTCATTTGATGTTTTAAGGATAAGAAGCATATAAAAAGAGAAATATCATAATACTTTGTAGATTTAAAATAAATCATATGTTCAGAATTAGGGTCAAATAAAACCATCCCATATTAGGGACTGCTCACCAAATCCTTCGCCCCATTCTGTTTTATTATCAAATAAAATAATTCAAGATTTAGCATCTTTAGGATTGGATTAACAACTGATACAGCATAATTCCATAGAGTAAATTACTAAGATGGTCCCTGTGTTTAGCTAGTATTTCACTCTTGGTCCCTATATTTCATAAATTACTTATATGGTCCCAAACTTTAAACATTTGTAACACATATAGCTCTTATGTAAGGGTAATTTGGTCAATTATATGAAGATAATTTTGTTACATTAGGAGTATATGTGTTACAAATATCAAAAGTTGGGGACTATATGAGTAATTTATAAAACTTAGGGACTAAAAGTGAAATGCTAACAAAACACAAATACCATATCGGTAATTTACTCTAATTCCATATGAATAAAAACAAAAGCTATTTAGGTTACACAGACTGATATTGAAAAGTGAGTTAAGGTTGATTGGTAAAACTAGAAACATCATCTCTTCATGATTAAGGGTCAAATAAAACCATTCTTAATAGGGACTACTCACCAAATCCTTCACCCATTTTGTTTTTTATCAATTTAAACCATTCCAAATTTAGTATGTGTTAGTGTAGAATTCAAAACAAAAAAAATAACGAGTGTTTCTATCATTTTAAAAATATTAAAAAGGTTTATATAAAGCTGATTCACAACTACCAACAAAGGATTATTCGAAAAATTAAGAATTAGTAAACTTTTATAGACATCGAATGGATTTGGTATGAGTCATTCAAGTAAATTGAGGAATCTAAAATTACTCCTCCCATACAAAAAGTCTAGTTTCAGAGCCGGATTTGACTATCTTACCTAGGAAATGGTACTAATTCTACTCGAGCCGGTGGCTATATACGGTTTCAATTTCTTAGATAAATCAAAACCAAAACTGGTTATACCTTTATCCTGTCAAAAAAGATAAAAACTGGTGAAAATATGGTCAAAAACCTGAACTACTTTTATCTTTATCCAGTTCTTATCTAAAACCGAAACGGTTTGAGTTCCTGAAAACTAGTTTGTGCATATGTGGCCCTTAGCATGGGTAGTTAGTATGCACAATTGCACACCTCTATTTAGAGATGTCAGAGGTCCGACCCGATTTCATAGTTTTTTCTTCATGTAATGCACATTGTTCATACCAATATGATATATCGCTCCCATCCAATGTTGTTTTTTTACTCATTTTTTTAATTTTCAATGATAATTTATTATTTAATTTGATTTTCTTTGATAAGTTGTATTTCTTAACTTTCCAAAAAAAATCTAAACACATAGTTATATTTTTCTTTGTCAAAATTCTGATATAAATTTTATTGAAAAAAAGTTGTAATCCAGATGTTTATCACAAACCATTTTCCCACGTGATTGGATGTGTAACTTTAACAAAATATCACACACTTTGACTACCCAATGATAATGTATCGTTGACAACTTTTGCAAAATATAATTATGCACTTCAACTAACCAAAGAAGATAGACTAGAATTTCTTTCTATTTTCTTTTTGTATTTCACATTTATTTAGCTTCATTTTTACCTGAGGTTGCATTTGTTGACTTTTTAAAATGTTACAAATACTATCATTTAATTTTTTTGTTTTGACATAAATTTGATTGAATAAAGTTGTATTTATAATATAAACTATCTCTTGCTATTGTAAACGATTTTTTCACGTGCAATGATTGGTGACTTTGAAGAAAATATGAGTATACACTTTGAATACAAGGAAACTAGGTAAAAACCTGTGTATTACACATGTTAAACAAATAAATTTTAAAATTATTTATTTTAAATAACATATTACATATTTTTCAAATACTTTCTACAAAAAAACAAATAATATGACTTATGATGTAATAATTTTATTTGTTATATTGAATAAAATTGTTATTTAATAGAAGAGAAATAAGAAAAATCAAAATCTAATAAAAGATTATTTACAAACAGTTAATATGAGAGAGAAGCGGGAAAACTTTCTACAAAAAAACAGTTAATAACATATTACATATTTTTCAAATACTTTCTACAAAAAAACAAATAATATGACTTATGATGTAATAATTTTATTTGTTAAATTGAATAAAATTGTTATTTAATAGAAGAGAAATAAGAAAAATCAAAATCTAATAAAAGATTATTTACAAACAGTTAATATGAGAGAGAAGCGAGAAAACTAATTTCTATGTTTTCTATAATGGTAACATGTGTCCCACCAAAACCTTTATTTATTATATAGTATACAATAGATATATGAACTAATTTGAACCACGTGTTTTTTGAGTATAAAAGTAATTTTCTTTTAAAATAAAGGAAATTATTTTTATACCATTACTTGTAGCTAGAATTAGTTATTTAATTCTTAATAACAATAGTTCTCACTTGAATTATATACACACACAAACACACACACACACAGATATATATATACACATATGATTCTTTCTATTAAGAACCAAAAAGCTGTAAATAAGTATAACAACCATACTTATAGACATGATTTAAGGGGTATAAAAGGAATTTTTCTTAAAAATAGGAGAATTTACTATCATATCCTTTAAACTTGTATATCCTTTAAACTTGTGGCTAGAAATGGTTTCTTTAGTTGTCAAGTAAAAATGATTTTAAATTAAAGATCACTCTATATAAGTAAATAGTTACGATGAGTTTTGAGTTTTCCTGTGTTTCTCTATATATGTTATATTTTTACATGTGAAAAACACAATTTTTTGTCATAAGAAATACACATTGGGACATACTTTTGGTTATGTTTTGGGAAAACTTCATGAATGAACTCATAACAAAGTTTCTGCAATTTTTCACTACTAGGTTAAAACACATGTATTACACTGGTTTAATACATATAATTTATTAAAATTGTTAATTTTTCTATCCTATTATGTGGATTAAATAAATCAAAGTTTTTAATTTTCTACTTATATATTTTGTTATTATTATACCTTTGTTTAATTTTTTAACTTTGATTATTTTTTGTTGTTTTTATTTTAACTTTAGTTTCATTTGTTTAGGTAGGCTATTTTATTATTTTAACCATAATTTTATTATTTATTATTTATTAAGAGAGATACATTAATTAAAGAGAAATACATAAAATTATTTATTAATAAAAAGACATTAAGAAGATAGAGATGCGGGAAAATAATAAGTTGACTTCACCATAAATTGACAAGTGGCGGATTATGCTATAATTTTATTAGTATAAAATTATTTTTAAATATCTTTTTATAGTCATTAACTTTAAGTTTAGCTTCATGGTGTTTAATTAGTAGGTTATCATGATCATATTTTATTTTATTCTATTTTTGATGCTTAGAAGGATATGTTAACTATACTTTTTTTAAAGTAGTTTTTATGCTGAAAGCATTAAATATAATTATTTATTCAAATTGAAATATTATAATTAGTCTTTTTAGCCAAAAAAAAAAAAACAACAATAAATATAAGATCTACTTAATCACATCTTTATTAAACATGTAAAATAACCAAGTTATAATTATCTTTTTTTTTCCTTCCTTTTCTTTTCTTTGAGTATTTTTCTCTTGTGAAGTCATATCACTATTTACTTAATATATAGACACATATTATGAATTAATAAAAAATTGTGACAAGAGTCGTTATAAGTTAATGTCAAAATGTGTAAAGCACTTATTATTAATTAGAAAACGTAATGAAACTTGAATGACTAAAAAGTATGTTTTACTAGAACATGAAATAAAATCTAGATTACTTTAAAAAGAAAAACATCAAATAGTTTTGAAGAAAAGACATGAAAAATACTTGGTTACAATTATTAAAAAAGAAAAAAAGAAAGAAAGAAGTAATTTTTCACTTTGGTAGATAACTTTCTAACATCAAATATTACACAAATTCGACTTTAATAAATAAGATTGAAACATCTTATATTGTTAGAAGTAATATCTTAACTTTAATGATATTTTATTTGACATAAAACTTATATACGTATATTATAATTCTAATTAATGATAAATTAAAAAAAATAAATAAAATAAAGGCAGGTTCCTTGTGTGGATGGCGGAGACTTTTGTCACGTATCAAGAAGTCGTTGTAGTAGCCAGCAGGATACAGCAAAAAAGTACGGTCCAACATTGTTGGTTCTATCCATTTAATAACTTTAATTTTCTTTTTCCGCTATTTTATTTGTTATTTATTATGGATTTTTAATACAATTAAGCCAATTCAAAGTTACATCATCTTATACAAATTCAATGTATAATAATTGAATAAATCTAATTGGTAGATGCATTGTTTTTAATAGAAAAAAGGTTCTAAGTTCAAATTCAGATAAACAATAAATAATTAAAAGTAGTTTAGTACGAATACGATATTGTTACCGTTAAAAAAAATTGTCAAAAGCATTGGATGACCACATTTTTCATTTCTCATATTTTTTAAATACTTGATAATATCTTATTAAATTCTAGAATTTTTTTAACGACAACAATCGATTAGCTGACAAGTATCTGAAAGAAAACTCGTACATCAACAACACACCTAAATTTCACCAATTTGGTTATTAGTTTCTTGATGTTGCATGTCTTGTTTTTAACAACAAAGATTTGGGCACCTAAGAAAAACCTAATAAACATATCACTCTTAGTCTTACATCTCAAGAACAGCTATATGGTGACACATCGATCTCACTCTGCATAGAAGAAAGCCCATAATTGCTAAAACTAAAGGCTTAATCCAAAACAAATTTTGCTACATACAAAACTTTAATGCATTACGATTGGACTAATTGGTCTTTGATAGCTGATGTAGGCTGTTGGTTGTTCTAGTAATAGAAGTGATCGCTCGTTATTTCACAAAGAAGACCCTTATAATTAGTGTCATCTATAGATATTTCATAACGCTATAAGCAAAAATAAATACCCGAATACATATTAAATAATAAACATATATCATGACCTCGTTAAAAAGATCCTAGTTTCATGTGAAAAAGAAGATAAAAAGAGATTGCAAGAATATGATGTAGTGTCGTTGCTTTACCTGTATTTATCCTAGCTACCCACTCGCTAGATCTTTACTTGAGGAGGTTGCTAAGACTATATAGATAGTGGAGATAATGGATCGCGAGGTTAAAAAGCTCAAACGCAGTAGAATTCCAATTGTCAAAGTACATTGGGAGTCGAAGCGTGGTCCAGAGTTCACCTGGGAGCGGGAAGATCAGATGAAGATTAAGTATCCACATTTATTCACTACGGTCACTCCAAGTTGAATTTCGGGACGAAATTCCCTTAACTAGGGGAGACTGTAACATCACTGTATTTCAGGTTGTCCGTACAGGTACGACTGTACTGTTACGACCTGATATGATAATTATTAATGAAAATGAATTATTGGATGATATTATTGATATTGGTATACATATTGAGAACATATTATAATATGCATAAACCATGGGAAGTTTAGTTGTAATACAACTGAACAGAACTAGAGAGTTTATTGCAGTTACATTTCACAGATTATGGATTATTGGTTTGGAATGGAAGAGAATTGGGAGTTGGTTGTTGTTTGGTTGCTAAACATAGTCAAAGACACATGGTCATGGTTTATCGAAATAGCGGTGGGACGGTGGCTGGGGCAGTTGCGACTGACCCCTACATATGCCCTATACATATGCATATTTCAGTCTATCACGGATGTGTCAGTGATATGGTTTAGTGGGTTTTAGATTGGGATTTATAATATTAAAGATAATAAAATAATGAACGGGATATTGGAAATGCTTACGCGATGGTGAGGTTACGGACATAACTTAAACGCGAATGTTAATTCAGAAATATTAACTTGATAATGTATTCGCGTGAGTGATGATTCACACGAATATAATTATTAAGAATAATATTCTGAAACGATATTCCATAAATCGTAAATCAAATTGAAATACGATACGGGCATTGGATTCGGAAAGGTGACGATCTTTACGAATACGTACGTGAGTAACGCGTTTCGACGAGATAACGAAATAACATTTAACGATATTAAATTAATAAATGGAAACTATTAACGTTTATTAGGAATAACAACTTTGAACATAACCGAATAAATCATTTTATTTAATTAATTAACTTAACAAAGATAAACGGAGACATTGTATTAAAACGATTTTATTTAAAATAATTTTATTTAAAACGAAACATGATTATTTAAACACCTTAATGTTTTAAATATATTCACGAGCAAAACCGAGCATTTAGTAATTTTATCGCGATAAGTATGAGACCGAGCACGCGGGGATAGATTGGAATATAAAAACCCACCTATTCTTTTCTTCTTCATTTGAAAGAACATTCACTCTCTCTCTACACTCTCATTTTCATCACTCTCCCTCCCTCTAACTTCTCTCTACGATTGCACACTCGTTTCTCAACGGATTCAAGAGATTTTGGTGCCTAAACGACCACGTGATCGAGGGGAACAAGAATCTACAAAGAAATCCAACATTTGGCAGCTACTTTGAGGTAGATCTCGAGTTTTCTTTTGTTTCTCACTCTAAAACAACAACCGGTTTACATAATTATGTTTTAGATAAATTATGTACTTGGGAAACCCTAAAACAAACTAGTGTTGGTATGGGAAGCCACAGTTTAGCCTATAACATGCAGTAGTTCGAAGAAGATGAAGAGGATGAAGGGCTGGTTCGCTGAGAAGTGGTTCGGGCGAACCTCCTTGTGATCGGCCGAACCTTGTGATGGCCAAACCTGCAGGATTAGCCGAACCCTAACCCAGCCCCACGAACCTGCATCTTCCAGCCGAACCCCATGGGACTCACGAACCTCTTTGGTGAACCCTAGACCAGCCCTATGAACCTGGAGCATGGCTGAGTCAGTCGAACCTGGTGCATTTCACGAACCTGATGATAGTCGAAACCAGGGAGACGAACCTAAAGGGTGGCGAACCCTGGGTCAACGAACCCTAGCCATACCAAATGTCTTGGATCAACCGAACCTATGTCATCCACGAAGCTGCTGAGCCATGAATCATGGGAACCGAACCTATCTTCATATAAACCTAGGGCCGAACCTTGGCTATGCAAAACCTTAAAGGTGGCGAACCTTTGATGTGGCCGAACCCTAGGGTGGAAACAGCATGTAGCTGCGAACCTGTAGGGGTGAGCATAATATAACCATAACCGAAAAATAACCGATAACCGCACCGAACCATAACCGATTTAAC
The DNA here is from genome assembly GCA_009363875.1 of Mikania micrantha. Lineage (NCBI taxonomy): Eukaryota > Viridiplantae > Streptophyta > Magnoliopsida > Asterales > Asteraceae > Mikania > Mikania micrantha. The sequence continues at coordinate 57,061,560 of CM018680.1, read as the reverse complement.
CGAAACCTACTTTAACCGACGGTTATGGTTAAGCAAAGCCATTAACCGAACCATTCGGTTATGGTTATTGTTAAGGCTAGTCATTAACCGACTTTAACCGAACCGAACCGAATAATGTATATTTGTTTTTTTAATATTTATATATTTGTATGTTTTTTTAATAAGTTATGGTGCAAGTCAAGTATAAAAGATGAATATTCACTTTTTACTATATGAAAATATTATGAATTATATATGAGACTAAATATAATAGAAAATGAATCAAAGTTCATGTGGTTTTACTTTTTTTCTTACATTTTCAGTCACTAGAAAGTTTTACAAGCTTTACTAAGATTTTATCATTAATATATCTATAATTCACAAGCATATTTACAAATTTTTCCTAGTTTTTCAACAATTCAATTATTAACCGAATTTAACCAAAACCTAGCCGTAACCGGTGGTTAACCGAATAGTGGTTAACCGATCAATTGGTTATGGTTATGGTTAAGGATTTAGAATTAACCGAAGTTGCGATTTTGGTTATGGAAATGGTCATAACCGCACCGAACCGAACCACGCACACCCCTACGAACCTGTATACGGCCCAACATAAACCTTTTAGCCGAACCTTCAGTTTCCACAAACCTGTGTTAGCCGCAAACCTCTACTGGGACAAACCTTAGGCTGGACTAAATCTTTCCTCAGCCGAACCATCCCATGACCCGAACCCTAATGCAGCCGAACTTCTTTCTTTCTCAGCGAACCTATAACCGGCCAAGGGAAATTGCAACTGGGCCGAGCCCATAAGCAGCGAAACTTGAGTTCAAGAGCCAATGTTCTTGACCGGACTCATAGCCACGAACCTAGGGCGGTGGTCGGATTTAGGACTGCGAATAAACTTAAACATTTTAACCGAAGGCTAAGGGTACATAAGGAACATAATAGAGGGATAAATATTCATGCATGCATGATTGTTTTAAAGGACCACCCTATATTTTTATATATATAACAAAGGTGTTAAATTATGGAAATTTACATAATGAAAAACCTTTGGTGATAAGGACTTTGATATAATCTTTTAGCACTTAAATTGAATTTTAACAAGTAAATCAAGATGGTCAAATCATTCAATCGTGCATGTAAGGGTATGCAAAGGTGAACACAAGTGTATAAGGTTATTATTTTCACAAAATATAACCTTATGCAATATCACGTAAAATCATTATATAATGGATAACTAGAATTGACAAGTCTAAATTACAATTATATGATGATTAGCAATAAAATCTTAAGTGTTACAATGTAACATAGAATGAATAAACTAAGATAACTAAACACTTAAGAATATAAAGTGAATATTTATGTACGCTTGATTTAAGTAAAACACGTATACTTATGAACGCGAACATACGCGAATTACATATTTTTGAGTTGCCTTTGAGTTTACGTATGCGAGCGCGCATACTACAAGAAAACCGAATCTAAGGACTCAGGTGAGTTCTCATAACCTCCCTTTTAAACTATTTTGTTTTTAAACTCAGAGGTGAAACATGTATACCAATTTAAATATTATTTTCATAACACAAGGATGACACATGTTTATCATTATGATATTCATATTATGAGACTTACATTATTTATGGATTATCACGGATTATCTCTATTTCGTGAATCGTTGTTGTTGACTTTGGTCATCCGCAATGATTGCATGTATTGCCACTTGGATTATCACAACTCCATGAGACATTGTTGTTGACTTCGGTCATCTTCAATGACCACATGTATTGTCACGTGGGTTACCACAATTCCGTGTGTCATTGTTGTTGACTTCAGTCATATACAATTATTACATGTATTGTCACTTATACTAATTGAGAATATTGATGATTGACATTGGTTGATTGAATATATGATTGATTTTCTATGAATTATTGATATATGTGATTATGTGTTGGTTTATGTGTTTGGATTATGTATGTTGTGTTATGTGTTGGATTATCTCTCAAGTGCTCATGTGGATTATCTCAAAAAACTATAAACTTTTATGATCATTTTGTAAAACATTTTTAAATATAAAAACTTATGATTACTCACCAACTACTTCGTAGTTGACACTTGATTTTTACATGTTTCAGGGAACGAGGAGAAGTAGGTAGGGCATGATAGCTCTACATTCTTTTGGACATCATCACGTAGGATCTTGGACTTAACTATAATAACTAAAATTCTGGAGATTAGAATTTAGTTAGTTAGCTAAATCTTTTGTGTATTTTGATGTAACTAATTCATGATGAACATGATTTTTGTGTAATTAATTTGGTTGATTAATTGATATGTGATGATTTAAATTAGATGCCCACGAGCTTATGAACAATCTACACATCCCTCGTGGCATCCCGACGTTTCCGCCATCGGTCGGGGTGTTACACTAATGTTCTTTGTATATTGGTTTCATATTTTTGGTTATTTTCTAATCATATCAACTTTTATAGCATTATTTCGATCTGCAACAATATCACAATACCGAATACTGGGATGGAATCAAGCTTGGTAGTCAAGCTGACTGTGCGAACCGGTACAAAGACCGGAAAACAAAGCTGAAGAAACATTTTGACAAAGAAGGAGGATATGATAACACAGAAAGAGCAAAGCAGAATCCTCCTAGGGGCATGGACCCGGAAGCATGGGTGCAGGTTATTGATGGCTTGTTTACAACTTCCACATACAAGAACAGATCTTTAAAGAATATAGCTAACAGATCTAAACAACTGTATGGAAGTTATCACGGGACCCAATCATATGCTCAGAGACACTATGATAAGGTTATAATTTAGTGTTATCAAAATGTTTATTAATTCTTATTTGATATCTTAATAATAATATTTGTTATTGTTTAAAGGTCAAGGAGGGTGGTGTGCCCCAACATGTGGAAGGTTGAAGAGATATGCATTTTAAAGGAAGCTCGGGATGGTACAATCAATTAGCCGAGCAACATTGGGTAAGTAATAGATGTTCACTAGTGTCACAGCCCGCCGGACCCCGAGCCGGCAGGCTGGATCGACTTTCCCGCCGGGCGGAAGGTTCCCGGGGCGAGATATCGTTTGATAATCGAATTGATCAGATTGTTTGCATAGCACATGATATATAATTGAGAAATGCTAACATGACAATGATTTAGAATTACAAAGTTAAATTACAATGTATCGTTCATAATTTAACTAAGTAAATCTACCAAAAAATAATCAATGTGTTTATATCTTGTAACTGTACAAGATCTACAAAATATGATTCATTGTTTTGTCATTCCAAAAGTATGATCAAACAAAATGTAGCTAGGTCTTCTAAAAGTCCACTAGCTATGTTCTTGATGTCTCGTGACTACACATGTTCGTCACCTGAGAAAACATGCAATTAAACAAAGTCAACACTAGGTTGGTGAGTTCATAAATTTAATAATTGAAAACCTTGATTTCTTCACATGCACATTCACAATGTCATTCATGTTACTTGTATGTTGTTTGATTCACCCGTTCACACAATGGCCTCTCCATAGTTATATTCGCAAGTAATATATTACCCTAATAGTTATGCTTATATATAGGGCATATGTACGGGAACAAGCCATAGCCAACATCCAACCACATAACTAATAGAACTCCACATTACTTGCAATACAACTATAGATACCTATTTCTTTTCCCCCGTCCATCTGTGTTCATCACCCGTTGTATCATATGTAGAATAATATAATAAGAGGATTTTTGTTATCAAACCGTAGTATTGATAAACCCTCAATGAGTTAAGGAGATTAGATTAATTAAATCTGATCTTTGTTATTATTCTATTTCTTGTGGGGTTAACTGTTAATCACTTTTAGAATATAAGAGTGTTAGTTAACCTTTTTGATTCTTGTTCTCAACTTGAAGTGCATAGAGCCTAAAAGGAATCCATTGAAATCCTCACGTAATCAGATTTCAATGCATCCGATTTACCTCTACCACCTTGTGTATCCATAGACCTCATCGAAATGGTTACTAATAATATGACATGAGAATATAAATTACTCAGTCTACTGGTCAACAAGTAACGATGGATTAATTACTTATCACTGCAGATTAATATCACCATGTGTCGCTTTCCAGAACCTAACTTGAGTCGCCCTGTCACCGGTCATACGTTACCGGCCAATGAATCAATACGATCAACATACTAGCCCTACAAGCTAGAGGTTTGTCAGACCTATGGTACCACTATGCTATCGTCGGTTTAGTCACGTCAAATTAACTGGTCAGCGATTTATGAAAGGGGATCAACTTGAGTACATGGCACATGATTGAAATGATATAATACAACAGTTCAATAGCAATTAATTGTAATGTGTTCATCGATGTGTTATTTGTCATCATTGTCGTATGTTCTCGTTATTATTAACAAGGTTAAATAAGAACTTGTCTTATTAAATTATGTTAATGGTTGTGTGAATGATGTTGTTATCATGAAGTTACATTATCATGATTATCATTCCTTGTTATTCCATAAAGTCACCATGTTGCCACTAAGCTGTTGTAAAAACTAGTCTTACTACACTTAGTCGACTCAGGTGGTGGATGATAGTCGTTCCATTTATCTTGTAATATGTTCCGAGTTATAAGCTAAGTGTTATAAGCACTTGACTTATCACACTTAGTTAACTCTAGTGTTGAATGATGTTATAAAGATGTGTTATCTTCACATCATTCATGTGTTTTGTTCTTGTCATTCTGTTCACTTGTGATTATTTCAATGTTCATTCTTGTAAGAATAACTAAGGGTTGTAAGATAAATTCTTGCAACTATTTTATTCTATTGTGTTGATGAATTATGAACTTATGTTATCAAATTCATCTTAGTTGTTCCTGTCATATCATGATCATACAAGCATGCATACCATGATAAATGATAATAAGTCAAGCAATATTATCCAATCAAAGTATAAGCAATATGTTAAACATAAAACTTTTAAATAAATAAAAGTTAAGCATGTTTCTCAGCCCCGAGAGTTTAAAATCAGTTAATGATTAGAAAAGGGGCTTATGAACTCACCTTGTAATTGTTGAGGTTGACTTAGTCTAAAACAATAATGCACGCGCTCTTGATTGTCCTTGTTGTTGTGTTCACGATCCTGTATTGATTTCATGTTGTTTGTAACTTATTAGTATACGTTTTACGAATTTGTGTGTGTGTATGTGTTGGCCATAAAATTTGGCTAACACTTGGTGGTATTGGTCATCATTCGGCCCTCCGGTTCTATTGTTATAGATTGCTAATACCATATGTCTTTATGTTATATGTTTGAATTTGACTCGTTCTTAAATCCCCAAACTTGATCATGAAATGGTCGTTGTTTGTGTTGATAGGATTTTTATAAACCAACCCCAAGTTATAAGGATAGTTTATGTTTATGATTTAGGACTCCTTTTTCATCAAAAGTAGGGTTTTAAGCTTTGTTATTCTCATTAACATAAACGCCCATAACCTTTGTAGTAATATAATTAGTATATAACTACTTGCATATTTATGACCTTAATATGTTAAGTTATACCATTAACAATGTGAACCGAAAATCAAATGGGCCGAATTTAGATAGTCATGGGTCATTGTATGTGTTTGGGCTGGATCCAGTTATATTGGGCCAAATCAGTAACGAATTTGGGGCACAATGAGCCAAAGCGACGGGCCTCAGGCCGAATTACATGGCTGGCCACATGGATTGAGTGTTAGGTGAGCTGGTTATGTGGGCCTAACGAGTGTTGCTGGGCCAAGGGAGCGCTACTAGGCCGGACTTGGGCCAAAGCAGTCTATTGGCCTTGGTGTAGGACATGTGGGCCGATCCATGGCCTAGGCTAAACTATTGGGCCTTAACAAAGAAGTCGGCCAAATAGAAATGTTCTAATGAAGCTGTGCATGGCCGAATGTGGGTGAGCATGTATCTCAGTCGAATGAAAACAGCCTGGCAAATGGTGTAATTGCCGAATCAGACTCATTCTGAAGTGGTGGCTGCCGAATGAGGGAGGGAGTATGAAGGGCGAATGGGGGTTGGTGGACCGAGAGAATGGGGGTGGCGAAGGGGGTGGCAGCCGGCGACTGAAGACCTTCGGCCAAGGGCCTTTCGGCCTAATGCCATTCGGCCACCTGGTTTTGTGGTTCGGCCACAGCTAGTCTCACCTAGATCCGCCCCCATCTCGGGATTCTATGGTGGTTTCGAAGATAGCATATGTTAAGGAGGGTTCTGGTGGTCGGGGATTGGGAGGGGGAAGACTTAGAACCGGTTTGAATCTTGTGGGTCGCACAAAGGGGTGAAAACCCTATTTTCCGCAATGTTCACAGCTGATTACCTCAATTTTTAGTGGAGTTTGGCTCATATCGGTTGTACTTTCATGTAGTAGAGGTCAAGAGCTTCGATTTGGTCCAAAGATGGAAGGATTTGGTTGAGTATTGAGGGAGATATGGAGGTTTGAAGGTGAGAAATGATGGTGGGAGGTGAGATCCGGGATTAGGGTTTGTGTGGGGAAGAAGAGGAGTAAAAATGAATAAAATGAGCTCATTCAAGGTATTTATACCTCGAGTGGGTTCGGGTTCATTTTCGTTGTTCGGTTTCGCGTTTTCGTTGCGTTTCCGAAACGTTACACGCGTGTTTTATGAATTTAAATACAAAAGAGTTTATTTAATTAATTCTTGATGAGTTTCAAAATTGTAAAACATTAAAATATTTTATTTTTCTTAAATTACAGTCGTTCGTGACGTTTTTGTTTTCGTTTCGTCAGAACGCGTCGCCTTCGCGCGTATTCGTTCGAATCGTCACCCGAACGAACACGACGAGGGTTTTGCTTTCCGACTTCTGTTTTCTACTTTCCAGTCATTATTTCAGAACTCTAAACTCACAGATATGTTTGTGTGAATCGTCACCCACGCAAACACACTGTCAGTTCGTTATTGTGAAATAACACTGCAATTGTGTTTGAATTGTGTTTTCCTCACTGACGGACTCAACTAAACATCCTGTTTTCACATTGTTTTCATACTGATTTGTCGGCCATCTGATTCCTGTCATCTATGGATATCAGATCGCAACCGACTTGTTCTTGTTATTTGCTTGAACACTGTTGTTTCTCTTGATTCGTTGTATTAATTGTACTTAGGTTTTCACCTAAATACTACAACTATTGTTTAACGTGAGTTGTTGTACTTACTGTATTTAAGTTTTCACCTAAATACGTACAACTGTTTACTGTATTCAGGCTTCTGTTATCACAAACACTGTTCACATACTTGTATTTACACATAGTAATTGGTGAAAGTGCACATACCGTACAAACTTGTCGGACGATCTGGTACTGGATGTCACAACTAGTATTATGTTTGAAGGTTGCCCTTTGATATATAGGACCTTGGGTGAACATAAATTGTTAGATATTTGTTGATTGAATTGGGAATTCTTGATATAATTGGGAATTGTTGATATAATTGAGATTTGTTTTTGAATTAGGATTTGTTGCCATTTATTATACATTTTGGGTAGTTATTTTACAGCAGTTATGCTGACGGATTTTTGTAAAACATTTAACATATGTTTGTCTTGTGTTTTTAATGTAGGAGAATATTAATGATTAGTTGAACAAAGCAAAATCAACATCCGGTGGTGATGAGACACCGGTGGATGAAGTAGAAGTGCTAGGGCGCTCACTAGATCAGCGACGTGAGCATGTAAGGGGTGTTAGTAGAACAGTTAAAAGTATAACCCCATATTTTCCTCCACACATGTATGCACCTGCAGCAAACGAGCTTCAACAACAACTAGCTGAAGCAAATGCTCGTTGGGCGGAGCAACAACGCATCAACGAGATGATGCAACAAGAAATAAACAAGTTAATGTCAATGCAAGGAGGACAAGGCTCTAGCTCTTTTTACTATCCCGAATTTGAAACAAATCAAGATGAAGATGAAGATGAAAGTGATTAGATGAAGTTGTGGACTTTAAAACAATTATAACTTTGTTATGCTTGGTTGGTTGATTGGTTTTGGTAAACAAACTTAAACTTGTTATGTTTTGTTATTTGGTTAACTTTTAGGTTTGGATGTAAACTTATGAATGTGTGAATGTATTTTGATGTTTGAGATGATAAAATGTTATTGACAGCAGGTTAAAACTGCTATTGGTTGTTTAAACAAATTATAAACTGGAAATTTCAGAAAATAAAAAAAAAATTGAAAAAATTTTATAGGGCTATAGCGACGACGCTATGCACAAAAATTTGACTTTTTGACTTTAATATATAGCGAAGACATGTCGTCGCTATAGCCCTATCTTTGACCTTTTACCCATCATTTATAGCGACTACATATCGTTGCTATAGATAATTTCAAAAAAGTTTTTTTTGTTTTTTTTAATTAATGGACAGAATAAAAATAAATAAAAAAAAGTTGTCAGACACCTATAGCGATGACATGTCGTCGCTACTGTCTAATCTATAGGGACGACGGTTTCAATGACCATTTGTCTTGGCAATAGCGCCTAACCTATAGGGACGACATAGTGGCGACGACATGTCGTCGCTATAAGCTATTGTGAAGGTGACTTTCGGTGTAGTGTCACCAAAACTTGGGCGTTGGAAATCGAGGAGTTGGTAGGGAACTGTGATCGTAACGCGTGAATTGTTGGGTCTGAGAACCCATTTGGGCTATGAAGAGACATGCATGCCACTGAGCCATAATTTGCCGTTAGAAAAAAAAAAGACATCGTCAATTATTAATGCGACGTGTTATTCACACACCTAACTTTTTTATTTTAACACCATCACCGACCCTATACGTCTCGTATAGGTCTATACGTGGCGTATAGCTCCGCGTATAGGTCTATACGCCTCGTATATGAGTCCAATTATTGGCACTGACACCCAATGATTAGTCATGTATAGAGCCGCGTATAGGACCTATACGACGCGTATATGTCTATACACCTTGTATAGTAGTCCAATCTTGTCACTGACAAATTCTGACACCCAATGATTGCTCTCTATACATCTCGTGTAAACCTATACAAGACTATATGAGGAATGTGATGTCCTTGTTAATATACGTAAAGAACTGAAACACCTGGTTTTAGATATTCAACAATAAATGAATAATTATGACTCCTTGTAACGCAAAACATACATTTCGTTGTATAACCTGTCAAACTCTACTGCCAGCAGGTTCATGGTTGCACGCTCGCTGGATTGATTGATTGATACATTTAATCAAATGTACAAATATGCGGTGTAAAATTAAAATATATATATATATAATAAAATATTTTTTTTTGTATTTCATTTGTTATGTTTTAATGGTCATACATAGTGTTATTGGTGATTTATTATCTTCCATAATATTAGCTTTAATTTTTACACGTAGTCTACATATGTTTACTGTAGTTTGCTGCGATGATTTCGTCATGGTTATATAAGTCGCTAAGCGCTAGTCGTGCGGCGAGGTATCGCCTAAGGATTAATCGGCGCTAGGCGGATTGTAATTTTTATATGTAATTTTACAAATATATATTATATACACACATCAATATCAATAATTTAATATAATACTTCAAATAATTTAAAAAAAAACTTAAATATATTAAATAAATGACTTTAAAGTGCAAACTTAAACACTTATTTCAAAGTTTAGAGATGAATTTTGATGTTAACTTGTGACAATTGCAGGTAAACATTACGTCATCAATAACACGAGCACGTTTGGTCGTTCTAGGAATCTGTGTTAAATTGATGATTTTAATCATTACAGGTTTAAAGTGTGCGAGAAATTGGGAACATGGGAGAAAACCGTGCGTGAAACCGAGTTACGGATTGTCCGGAATCGCGAAACGAAGAAAAATCTTGAAATTGGATCCCTCGCGATACGCGACGACTCCTTGGAGTCTTGTCGCGGTACGCGACAAGTTACGATATCAAATCTTATCCGGAATCCCTCGCGGTACGCGACGACATGTGGGCCACTCGTCGCGGTACGCGACGAGTAGGTCGGTCTGTTGAACCAGTTTGTTAAATCGCAGAGCATGCAGAAAATTTTATTTTTCATTCCTCTCGACTTTAAACCTCTTTAACTCAAGATCTTGACCAATCTCCCACCAAAACTCATATTTAACACCACCAGAACGTTCAGCTCGAACCGGTGAACGTGTATACACGTCCTGATCGTGATTTTGTCCGTAGAATCGTCTGATTTGGGTAACTATCCTTTTTAACCTTCTGACTTGATCTTCATTGATTAGATCGTGTTTTTGAACATAATGATATAGTTAGGGTTGTTGATTATTGCTTAGATGATAGCTAGGAATGATTTTTGACGGATAACTTGTCTTGTTAACGGGTAAATGCCTGTTTTGATCCGTTATAATGCCCGGTTTTCACTAAACCATAACAATACTTCTAATGGTTTAAACCATTGGATTATGACAATGTAAGTGATTATTTTGGTTAATCTTGGAAATGCAAGGTTAATCCCAAGTGTTTCAAACTAATCACAGTCATTACCCTACCAATTGGAATAACTGTCTGGTTTTATGATAACAGTCGGATTAATATGTTAAACATGATTGTTTAACCTATTCAAATGTCATATTGTTATGTTTTGTGATACATGGATAATTAGTGACAAGAATTAATCATTCCTAAGCCGAGATTTCATCTAGGGACTGTTTAAGTAATATAATCAACAGCATTACCTAACTAATTAGTCGGAGATTATCCCGGCTAATCCAATGAGTCATCAACTTAACACAAGGTATCTAAACGGGTATAGGTACCTACATTATAGTACATTGTATGATATTAGACTAAATAATTAATTAAACATCTAATGTTAGTTCGATGACTTTTCATTACAATGTCGGTGATATTGAACGTTCAAACAGATCTAATCAGCAAGTTAAAACACAAATAATTAATTATAAATAAACTAATGCAGATTAGCATTTTTAGCCACCGTTCGTGTGATTTTATCTTTTCATAAACTTCAGGTGAGTTTCATACAACCCCTTTTCTTTTACTGTTTTCTTAACATCGGGGTGACTATTATGAAATCTTTATCAAACGTATGATATGTTTAGTAACAATTGCAATACCGGCTTGCATGTGGGTGTCATGGGATTATGACTATTTTCTGTGTACAACAAAAGTCCTCAAAACCAACTGTATCTGGTTAACCCACGTGGGGCCGAATGTGTGGACAAAGATAGTACTATCGGGCTGACAACCCCATTCATGGATAGATAGCATCTACCCTTGTGTGAATGCTTGTCACCATTCCTGGTATCGACTTGATGTAGTGAGACATTGAGTTAGAGGCACGGATTTTGACTTCGGTCATTTTCTAGACTGGACTGTCAGAAAGGATCTGGATACGGGTCACATGATTATTCACTTATGTTAATGTGTATCATTGACTTTACTATCATATCATATTGTATTGAGTCTTATTTATGAACTCACCAGTTTTATACTGATATTTTTAAACTTTAAATCTTTTACAGGTAATCAGTACCAACGGTGAGGAAACACCTGTGCACGCACCATGTAGTTAGGACTTGGGATGTAATAGAAGGAACTTAAGTTGTAAACAGATATTCAGGACATGTAATAAATATTTGTCGTGATTTGTAATTAGTGCTTTTCTTAACTATGTGTGTTATGATACCGGATCAAGTAAGTCACCCCTCACCTTCGAGACTTCGCCGCTATGCTTCCGCTACCTTTAGAAATGACGTCGTCTGGCGTAACAGGAGGTGGGGGTGTGACAGGGTGGTATCAGAGCCACAGGTTATAGAATTTAGGCGGACTTAGAAACCTAGATTATAACCATAGGCTCGAATAGTTACACTGAGAGCACCGAACATAGTTAACAAATATAAACACTCAAATAAATGTTGTTGTTATTTATTTATTTTATGTTACTAATACGAACTTGTGTGTCGATACAGCAATGTCAGACTCAGAAAGTGATTCATTTGGCACGGAAACAAGTTCAGGATCAACACAGACAGTGCCGTCATCTCAAATGTCCCACCAGACTTTACCATCAATACCACCTACACCACCTATACCTCAGCATCTGTTAGATGCTGACTCACCAGCTATCGGGAGGGCACAAAGCCCTACACCACCACAGCAAGTACCAGTATTTACAGGGTTTGGAGGAAGGCGGGGACGAGCCCGCATCTCGACAGGTCCTGTTCCGAGAGGACCACTAGCATCCCGGGATGTACCTCATTCCATACATGAGGAAGGCGAGTCATCTCAGCAGGCTGAGATGAGAGTTCAGCTGCAACGGGTTACATTGGATCTTCAGTTATCGCGTGTTTCATTGCAGGAAACACGTGACACTCTGTGGGAAACTCGTACGGCCTATGAGAATTTAGCTGAACATGTTGCTGTCCTGGAGGCAGGTGCCAGGGCATGGAGGGAGGTGATTGAGGGTAGACTTCAGTGGACTTTAGGTGGTATGTGTAGGAGTGGGGTAGAGACAGTTAGGGGATGGATGGTAGGGTTAGGCAATATGAGGATGGAGCTACGACTGTTGGACGCAGCAATAGTGATGGCAGCGGTGGCCATCATTATCCCATGTTTACTGTATTTACTACGGTAAAGGAATCGAATAGGCTGGACTGTACTACTCCAAGGAAGTTTTGACTTGTAAAATAGGCCTCGGACGGTTAGGTTGTAATAGTGGGTACAACTGCATTAGGATATTTTCTTGCATATGTACTAATCCTAATGTACAACTGTGACAGTTATAATAAAAGTTTTCTTTTAACATTGTATGTGCAACATTGTGTCTTTACATTATAGCCGGTGCTAACTTTTCAAGTCATATAAAAAGAAAAATTGTGCGAAAACATAACAATATCGGTGTTACATTGCGGTGAAGTAATGTAATACTAGTACATAACAAGACTCATGTGGAGTCATAACAATATCGGTGTTACATTGCGGTGAAGTAATGTAATACTAGTACGTAACAAAATTTGTGATTGGGTCATATCAATATCGGTGTTACATTATAATGAAATAATGTAATACTAGTACATAACAAAAACGTGTAGAAACATATTAATATCGGTACTACATTATAGTGAAATAATGTAATACTAGTACATATCAGTGTAGTAACATGTCTAAATCGGTGTCATTTTGGTAGACTATAAAATGATACTAGTATACGCTTGGCAAGATAAACAGACGTACTAGTATAACTGCAACTATGAACATGACTTAGTGGTGTACAATATAACTGTGAAAAACTCGAAGTAGTTATACAACATTTGTCTTTATTACGACTATGGATTCTTGTTCTGACTTTACTTTATCTGTGTGTGATTAGACTATGGCCCCTAGAAGAGGTCGTTCTGCTAAAAATCCTCAAACTCAAGAATCCATTCAGGATCCACCTGTGAATGGACCTAGTCTAAATGAAGCGGACGTTGCTCGTATAGCAGGTGACCAATTATCCGCTGTTCTTACGGGCATGTTGGCCCAATATCAAACAAATCGTGCTTCTGGCTCGGGTAGAGTCCATACGGAGCATAATGCTACAGGCGGACATGTTGAAACCCGCCATACGACTAGTACCAACACAATCAATCCGGATCCTCCACAACGAGGATGCACTTATAAGTACTTCGCTTCTTGCAATCCCCCTACTTTTACGGGGAAGGAAGGAGCGTCAGGACTTTTGAAATGGATTGAGAGCATGGAGACTAAGCTCAAGATCAGCCAGTGTTTGGCTGAACACAAAGTGTCTTATGCAGCTTGTTCACTGACAAACTCAGCATTGACCTGGTGGAATACCCAGGCAAAAACCTTGACCACGGCTGTTGTGGATGCTATGACTTGGGACGAGTTTAAAACTTTGATTCTATCAGAATATTGTCCCATCACTGAAATCCAAAAGCTCCAAGAGGAATTTTGGAACCATTCTATGATCGGTGCTGATTGTTTGAAATATACCGATCGATTTCACGAATTAACATGTCTGCTGCCAAACATGTTTCCAACTGAGCAGGCTTTGATAGAAAAATATATCAAAGGTCTGGTACCTCAAATCAAGGGAATGGTCACGGCAGCTGAACCACGTACTTTGAAACATGCTATCACCTTAACCACCAGGCTTACCGATGTTGCAGTAAGAAGTGGTACATTGACAGTGAAAGGTGAGTCAAGCAGCAGTCTGGCAACCACTACCCCCAGCACTGTTAAAGGGGTGAAACGAAAATGGGTTGGGAAAGGCAAACCAGGGGCTCCGGTGGAACCCAGCCGGAATGTGCAAATGGCAAAGGGATACATTGCCACAACTTTGGAGAGAAAAGCCTATGTAGGGCAAGCACCTAAATGTCTTAAGTGCCCATTTCATCATGTGGGACCCTGCCCTGTTTGTAACAATTGTAACAAGGTCGGGCATTTCTCCAAATATTGCAATCTCCCTGTTCGCCGATCAAACCAAGGAACTCAACAACAACAACCACAACAAATCAACCGGTCGTGCTTCAGATGTGGAAGCCCGGATCACTTCATGAAAAACTGCCCTACCAACAACACCAACCAGGGCAATGAAGCAAGAGGAAGAGCCTTCCAGATAGTGGCGGAAGAGGCTCGACGTGATAACAACACCGTTACCGGTACGTTTCTTCTTAACAATCACTATGTATCTGTTCTTTTTGACACCGGAGCGGACAAAAGTTTTGTTTCCTCTGATTTTGCTTCACTACTCGGATTGGCCGTTGATAACCTAACAAACCCTTACGTCATTGAACTTGCTAATGGCAAGTCAATTATGACTAACAATGTGATTCAAGGGTGTTTATTGAATCTAAACGATCATCTTTTTAATATTGATCTTCTTCCTATTGAATTGGGAAGCTTTGATGTTGTTATTGGTATGGACTGGCTTTCAGAAAATCGAGTGGAAGTCATATGTCAAAATAAGATGATTCGTATTTCATTACCAAATGGTGATACACTTATGATACAAGGTGAAAGGACTGGCAGGAAACTGAGTATCATATCATGTATGCAAGCTCGAAAGTGCTTAAGAAAGGGCTGTCAAGCCTTTTTAGCTTACGTGACTGAAAACAAACCACATCAAAAACGTATTGAAGACATTCCTGTAGTTCGAGAATATCCTGAAGTTTTTCCTGACGATATATCAGGATTACCCCCAGTGAGACAAGTTGAGTTTCGTATTGACTTAGTACCAGGAGCAGCACCTATAGCTAAAGCTCCTTACCGATTGGCTCCATCGGAAATGCAAGAACTATCGAGTCAATTACAGGAACTTTTAGACAAAGGTTTCATTAGACCGAGTTACTCACCTTGGGGCGCACCTATCCTTTTTGTGAAAAAGAAGGACGGTACTCTCAGGATGTGTATCGACTATCGGGAACTCAATAAATTGACAATCAAAAATCGTTATCCACTACCCCGTATAGATGATCTATTCGATCAATTGCAAGGTGCTATCTATTTTTCAAAAATCGATCTCAGATCTGGATATCATCAACTACGAATCCATGATGATGATGTTTCTAAAACAGCTTTTCGAACTCGATACGGGCATTATGAGTTTTTAGTAATGCCCTTTGGGCTGACTAATGCGCCTGCAGTGTTTATGGATCTGATGAATCGTGTGTGTAGACCTTACTTGGATAAATTCGTGATTGTTTTTATTGATGACATTCTCATTTACTCCCGCAGTCAACAAGAACATGTGCAACACTTAAAACTGATCTTGGAACTTTTAGCACATGAGAAACTTTATGCCAAATTTTCCAAGTGTGAGTTCTGGTTACGGGAAGTCCAGTTTCTTGGGCATGTAGTAAATGAAAATGGTATACAAGTGGATCCCAGCAAGATTGAAGCGGTAAAGCAATGGGAGACACCGAAAACCCCAACAGAGAATCGTCAATTCTTAGGGTTAGCGGGCTATTACAGAAGATTCATCAAGAACTTTTCAAAGATAGCCTTGCCTTTAACTACTCTAACCCAGAAAGATCAAAAGTTCATATGGGACTCTCAACAGGAGGAGGCATTTCAACTGTTGAAGCATAAACTCTGCAATGCACCTATTTTGGCACTACCAGAAGGCACAGAGAATTTCATAGTCTTCTGTGATGCCTCACGTCAAGGACTCGGGTGTGTGCTGATGCAGAACAACAAGGTGATTGCCTATGCTTCTCGGCAGCTAAAAGTGCACGAGAAGAATTACACCACTCATGATCTAGAACTTGGTGCAGTAGTGTTTGCACTCAAGATATGGAGACATTACTTGTACGGGACGAAGTGTACGGTCTATACAGATCACAAAAGTCTTCAACACATTCTAGATCAGAAAATGCTAAATATGCGACAAAGGCGATGGGTGGAACTTCTGAACGACTATGACTGCGAAATCCGTTACCACCCAGGTAAAGCAAATGTTGTAGCCGATGCTTTAAGTCGCAAAGAGAGAGTCAAACCCATACGTGTGAAAGCGCTGGAAATGACGATTCAAACTAGTCTAAACCCTCAAATACGTGAAACTCAACGGCAGGCCTTGCAAATAACAAATTACACCGTTGAGAAATTACGAGGGTTAGATAAACAACTTGAAACCAAAACGGATGGAATATTATATTTCAAAAACCGAGCATGGATCCCAGTACTTGGTAATATCAGACCAATTATCTTGGACGAAGCTCACAAATCCAAATATTCTATTCATCCAGGTACTGACAAGATGTATAAAGATCTCAAAGACTTCTACTGGTGGCCTGGTATGAAGAAACAAATAGCAGAATATGTGAATAAATGCTTAACGTGCCTTAAGGTTAAGGCAGAACATCAAAGACCATCTGGGCTATTGCAACAACCAGAAATCCCTATGTGGAAATGGGAACAAATTTCCATGGATTTCATCACTAAATTACCCAGAACGGCGCATAACCATGATGCTATTTGGGTCATTGTAGATCGCCTTACCAAATCAGCACATTTCTTACCAATTCGGGAAGACTATTCCATGGACCGTTTAGCTAAACTCTACATCAACGAAATCGTAATGCGACATGGAGTGCCAATCTCTATTATTTCTGATAGAGATAGTCGATTTATGTCACGTTTTTGGCAAACTCTTCAACATGCCTTGGGTACACAGATCAACATGAGCACAGCTTATCATCCACAAACGGATGGGCAGACTGAACGTACAAATCAAACATTAGAAGACATGCTTCGAAGCTGTGTAATTGATTTTGGAGGTAGCTGGGATACTCATCTGCCATTGGTTGAATTTTCTTATAATAACAGCTATCATACTAGTATCCAATGTGCTCCATTTGAAGCTTTGTACGGGCGCAAATGCCGATCTCCTGTGTGTTGGTCAGAAGTAGGCGAAAGTCAGATTATTGGCCCGGAACTGATCCAGGAAACGACTGATAAGATCGCGCTCATTCAGGAACGAATTAAAGCAGCATGCGATCGACAGAAGAGTTATGCTGATAATCGACGTAGACCACTCGAATTCCAGATTGGTGATAAAGTGATGCTAAAAATCTCTCCCTGGAAAGGTATTTTCAGATTCGGAAAACGAGGAAAACTCTCACCAAGATTTGTAGGACCATTTACAATTCTTGAAAGGATTGGAATGGTAGCATACAGATTAGAGTTACCCTCAGAACTTAGTAACATACATGATGTGTTTCATGTCTCGAATCTGAAAAAGTGCCTATTGGACGAGTCACTAGTCATACCTCTTGATGAGATACACATTGCCGAAAACCTACAGTTCACGGAAGAACCAGTCGAAGTAATGGATCGAAATGAAAAGACCCTCAAACGAAGTCGAATACCAATTGTAAAAGTCAAATGGAATTCTAAACGAGGGCCAGAGTACACTTGGGAACGTGAAGACCGCATGAAACAGAAGTATCCTCATTTGTTTACATAGGCGATCAAACTGTAGGAGTTAAAGCAAATTTCGGGACGAAATTTCTGTAACAGGAGGAGACTGTGACAATTGCAGGTAAACATTACGTCATCAATAACACGAGCACGTTTGGTCGTTCTAGGAATCTGTGTTAAATTGATGATTTTAATCATTACAGGTTTAAAGTGTGCGAGAAATTGGGAACATGGGAGAAAACCGTGCGTGAAACCGAGTTACGGATTGTCCGGAATCGCGAAACGAAGAAAAATCTTGAAATTGGATCCCTCGCGATACGCGACGACTCCTTGGAGTCTTGTCGCGGTACGCGACAAGTTACGATATCAAATCTTATCCGGAATCCCTCGCGGTACGCGACGACATGTGGGCCACTCGTCGCGGTACGCGACGAGTAGGTCGGTCTGTTGAACCAGTTTGTTAAATCGCAGAGCATGCAGAAAATTTTATTTTTCATTCCTCTCGACTTTAAACCTCTTTAACTCAAGATCTTGACCAATCTCCCACCAAAACTCATATTTAACACCACCAGAACGTTCAGCTCGAACCGGTGAACGTGTATACACGTCCTGATCGTGATTTTGTCCGTAGAATCGTCTGATTTGGGTAACTATCCTTTTTAACCTTCTGACTTGATCTTCATTGATTAGATCGTGTTTTTGAACATAATGATATAGTTAGGGTTGTTGATTATTGCTTAGATGATAGCTAGGAATGATTTTTGACGGATAACTTGTCTTGTTAACGGGTAAATGCCTGTTTTGATCCGTTATAATGCCCGGTTTTCACTAAACCATAACAATACTTCTAATGGTTTAAACCATTGGATTATGACAATGTAAGTGATTATTTTGGTTAATCTTGGAAATGCAAGGTTAATCCCAAGTGTTTCAAACTAATCACAGTCATTACCCTACCAATTGGAATAACTGTCTGGTTTTATGATAACAGTCGGATTAATATGTTAAACATGATTGTTTAACCTATTCAAATGTCATATTGTTATGTTTTGTGATACATGGATAATTAGTGACAAGAATTAATCATTCCTAAGCCGAGATTTCATCTAGGGACTGTTTAAGTAATATAATCAACAGCATTACCTAACTAATTAGTCGGAGATTATCCCGGCTAATCCAATGAGTCATCAACTTAACACAAGGTATCTAAACGGGTATAGGTACCTACATTATAGTACATTGTATGATATTAGACTAAATAATTAATTAAACATCTAATGTTAGTTCGATGACTTTTCATTACAATGTCGGTGATATTGAACGTTCAAACAGATCTAATCAGCAAGTTAAAACACAAATAATTAATTATAAATAAACTAATGCAGATTAGCATTTTTAGCCACCGTTCGTGTGATTTTATCTTTTCATAAACTTCAGGTGAGTTTCATACAACCCCTTTTCTTTTACTGTTTTCTTAACATCGGGGTGACTATTATGAAATCTTTATCAAACGTATGATATGTTTAGTAACAATTGCAATACCGGCTTGCATGTGGGTGTCATGGGATTATGACTATTTTCTGTGTACAACAAAAGTCCTCAAAACCAACTGTATCTGGTTAACCCACGTGGGGCCGAATGTGTGGACAAAGATAGTACTATCGGGCTGACAACCCCATTCATGGATAGATAGCATCTACCCTTGTGTGAATGCTTGTCACCATTCCTGGTATCGACTTGATGTAGTGAGACATTGAGTTAGAGGCACGGATTTTGACTTCGGTCATTTTCTAGACTGGACTGTCAGAAAGGATCTGGATACGGGTCACATGATTATTCACTTATGTTAATGTGTATCATTGACTTTACTATCATATCATATTGTATTGAGTCTTATTTATGAACTCACCAGTTTTATACTGATATTTTTAAACTTTAAATCTTTTACAGGTAATCAGTACCAACGGTGAGGAAACACCTGTGCACGCACCATGTAGTTAGGACTTGGGATGTAATAGAAGGAACTTAAGTTGTAAACAGATATTCAGGACATGTAATAAATATTTGTCGTGATTTGTAATTAGTGCTTTTCTTAACTATGTGTGTTATGATACCGGATCAAGTAAGTCACCCCTCACCTTCGAGACTTCGCCGCTATGCTTCCGCTACCTTTAGAAATGACGTCGTCTGGCGTAACAGGAGGTGGGGGTGTGACATAACTGGCTGGATTCAATGTTTTAGAGACATATTAAAGATTTTTGGTTAAAAATGTCTAAATAATCATTAAATTGTTCCCTTTTTACCAGAAACAAGTCAAAAAAATCAAAAAAATAAAATAAAAATCTAACTAAGTCGCCTATCATCACCTAGCGCCTAGGCACCGCCTAGGTCAAAATCGAGACAGTAAATGGGCGCCTTAGCGGCGCCTAGGCGGCCGCTAAGGCCGATTTTCGCAACATTGGTTTTCGCATGTGCAGTTCGACGAGAATTACCTACATGCAAAAAAAAAACAGTTAATGTTAATTTAGACCTAATTACATAAAATTTGTGCAAACTAAGCGTTACTTTTGAATAAAATTTACATCAAAAAGTATATAAAAATAATCATGCTACAACAATATTTTTGGAATTTTATATGCAATATATATCAAAGTTATAAAAGAAAAAGAAAGAACTAATTATCAAAATAAATAAATATTATATTTACCTTTATTTGTTTTTAAATAAATTTTATATTAGACTGTAGATAACAATAATAACATCTTAACAAAAACGGTGGTGGTTGTCGCTTATATACAAAAGGCAAATGACAATCTTTAGGAGTGTACAGTAATAATAATTAAATATTAATAATAATTAAATAATGATTATTATTTATTATCAATATTAATTAAATATTAATAATTGTATAATATGCAACCTTCGGTCAAAGAAAACGGCGGCTACTGACGTAAATAACAAAAATTAATAAAAACCAAATATTATATAATATTAGTAATAATTAAATAATTTATTATTTAATACTAATATACTAACCAAAGATTTAGACTATCTATAGCGGTCACCCCACTGAAAACCCTTTCTTACTGAAATTTTCTGTCACGTCATCACCCTACTGAAAACCTTTAACACCCACAATGGTCACCCCACTGAAAACTTTTCCCTACTATTCCACATCATCAACATTATTTAAATTTAATTGATTTATTTAATTTTTTTGTTGCAAACTAAAAATAAAAACCTTAGCATTTAATTAAACTATTCAAATAAAAATACAAATAAAATAAAAGTTACATTGCAAAGTTAAATAAAAAAAACCATTGAAAAAAACTAAAAATACAAATAAAAACCGAGTTGAAAGTTTGAAGGTGGTTGGAAGTTTGGTAGATGTTTTTGAAAGTGTTGGATGTTCGGGTTTTGTTGTAGTTGAACCAATAAATTTCTAAGCGATTCAGGATCGTATGAGAATGGGTTGAATTCGGGAATGTGATTGTTAGGCCTTGGATTCATGTTTGTAATTTTTTAAAAAATAATATAGAGAGAAAGATGAAAGATTAAGAGATTTGGGTAAAAAGGGTGAGTATTTATTTAGTTTTAAAAATTTGTTTTTTTTTTTTACAAAATTGCCGTTAACCAAAGGCTAGAATTTTGGGCCAATCACATCTCATTCACGACGGGGAGCGGGAGCCGTTGGAGGGTTTCCAGCGGGGGCCGCGAGCTAGGGGGCGGTGTTCCCGTGCGACGCCGCTGCGGGGAGGAGGCCCGCTGGCCGGGCGAGACGACCGTTGTGGTCGGTCTTATAGCCTAATGGTACCTCCTACAATTCTATATGAGAGGTTATGTGTTCGAATCCGGACCGAATCATATTTGCTGAGGCAAGTTTAGGTGGTTTACCCAGTTGTAAGATTCCTCCTATAATGAGCTCGGGCATACGCCCCTGAGCATCAAATCCGAGGAGACGGTTGAAATTCCGTCTTGAGTGATCGTACCAGGGCGTTCAAAGAAAAAAATATATATACTAATATAGTAATTGCTTTATAATAATTAAATAATAATAATTAATAGTCAAAACTTTTGCATGTGTTTTGATTTATTGTTTTAGAATTGATTGACAGTCGTTGCAATTAGTTTTTTTTTTTACGTTTTGATATTCGTAATTCTGTCACCACGGCAAGATGAGTCTAAAAGGCGGCTACAAGCCGTAATTATAATTAACTATTAATAATATTGATCATTATTATTATATAATACTAAAACTAATTATTATATAACAATTAAATAATAGTAATAATAATAATTAATTAACTTATAGCGAAAACTTTTACACATATTTTGATTTAATGTTTTATGATGGATTGATAGTCATTGCAACCAGTTTTTGGTTTACGTTTTAATATTCGTGATGTTGTTACCACAACAGTATAATATACTCAAAATTAATTAATAATAGTATTTGTTAAATAATAGTTAATTTGTTACCGTTTTGTTTAGTCGTCTTACGTTCGTGTTTATTAATGCTATATTTTACAACTAAGCACGGATTTTTTTTATTATGGTGTGACATGCACGTTTATAACGGTTACACTTTAGGATTTTGAGTGTAATGACAACTGCTGTAACGTGTTTTTATATCTGTGTTTTTGATACACGAGATCGTATATGCGTTCTTATATTTGAAATTGTGACATAATTTCCCGTCTCATGGTTTTCTATTATAGAGTTTTTGACGCGGTTATGTTTATTTTTATGTTTTTAGAGGCGATTTCTTATAATAGTTTTTTTAAGTGGATAGAAACTGTAGCAGTTGTGTATATATATTCTAATTTTAGAGCCAACAATTAATATGTCATGGTTCCAGTGCAATACTATTAAATAACAATAATAATTAAAAAATAACATTAAAAATTCTTAAATTAAATATTGATGCCAATTAAAAAAATAGCTGTTTTATGAATGCGAACACATCTGTTTGTTGTTTTGATTATATAATTTTTCACATTATGCCTACTATCGTGATTAAATACCATATCAAAGGACAGTTAATTTTTGTGATGTTGTTACCGCTATCGTAATTAGATATCAACATCTATATTGATAGGTTACTATAACTTAATATATTTGTTGACATAATTTTAATTGATTAGATACCGTTTATTGTATTAATATTGGGTTACCGTGGCAATGCGCGGGTAAACCCCTTGTTTAATTGATGTATGAATTTGTATTGCAATAGTTTTGAATTTGTATTGCCATATATAGTTTTGAATATTAAAACGTAAGCACGTGAAAAGAGGATTATGGAGTTACGTTGAAGTGGGGCGGCTTTGAGAATTGAGCTGATCGGAATGAGACGGAAAAAAAGACCTCTTAGCGAATTTAATATTAAAGTAGGAATGTTCAAAAATCGGTTTTCGTAACTAAAAAAGCTAAAGCGAATTCTGAATTCGTTTTCGATATGTTTACTAGCTATATCTGAATTCCAAATTAGGTTTTCGGTTCGGTTCCCAATTGCATCCGAATTTCGGTCTTCTGTTCGGATTTTGGTTCCAATTTTTTTTGAATTTGGTGAGTTCGGTTACCGGTTAAACCGAATTAAGATTTAAATTTATTATCCTGTTAATAATATATAAGGTTGAATTCGTTTAATTCGGTCTTTAACCGGTTTATTTGGTTTTTAATCAGTTTATGCGATTGAATTCGGTTTGTTTAGTTTTAACCAAACCGAACCACTTCTCAAATTTGGTTTAGTTTTCGGATAGGAAAAAAAATTGAAAACCAATTAAACTTAATAAAATATTATCCGAACTGATGAACACCCCTGTGACACCCTCACCTCTCGTCACTTGTTGATGATGTCACTGAAAAGGTTGCAGAAGCATAGTGGTGATGTCTCAGAGATGAGGTGTGGCTTGATCCGGTATCACAACACACAGATTAACTTAAAGATAACATATTACAAGGGTTTCGTAATCACAACCAAACTTACATTTTACAAACTGAGTTTATTACACAATCTAACTTATTTAGTTACAAGTGTTCAAAAGTGCAGCCTCACCGATGGTCACTGTTTACCTGCAAAAGTTTTAAGTTTGGAAAGGTCAGCATAAAGCTGGTGAGTTCGTAATGTTCAAGTTAAACAATATGATATGATATGCAAATGTTCGATATACATAGTTCAAGATAACCATGGGACCCGTATCTAGTTTCTTTCGGACTACTCTGTTCTGTTCTACGAAGATACTACCCGTCGGTAATATCTTTATGTCTCATTATCTTAATGTCTATCACAACATTAAGAAGTTCTGAAAAACAGATAACAAACATTTACACCAAGGGGAGTTGCAAGCTACCGGCAAATGGTTGTCAGCCGATAGTACTATCATTATTATCGTTCGGCCCCACATGGGTTCACTAGATATAGTTCAATGAATGAGGACTTTTAGATACTGTGATAGTGTTCTGTTCTACAGGTAAAATCCCATGAAATCCACAAGTTCACTTGAAATCGCACAGATAACAATGATACATATCATATGATCGAGAAAAGTTCCACAGTAGTACCCCTGGTGTTTATAAAACATTAGAAAGACAAAGGGGTTGTACGAAATTCACCTGAAGTCTTACTGATAGCAGAATATCGCACAAACTGGTAATAATAGGGTGATTCTGCATTATTTTATGTTTAATGAGTTATTTATGTTTCAACTTACTGATTAGATCTTTCTGAACGTCCAATGTCAAAGACATTGCAGTGAAAGTCATCAAACCGGTATCATATGTTTAATTAGTTAATTTAATGTCATCTCATACAATGTATGACAATGTAGGAACCTATACGGATTCAGGTTCCTAATACAAGGTTGATGACATGTTTGATTAATAAAAATAATCTCAGATTAACCAAATAGGTACTGTTCTTGACTATAGTTCTGAAACAATTTCTAGATGGATTTATGGCTTAGGAACGATCAATCCTTGTTATTGATTACCCAAATATCATGAAACATCATAATGTGACATGGGAATAGGTTTAATAACCATGTTTAACGTACTAATGTAACTGTTATCATAAACATCATATAATCATTCCAATGAGTATGTTAATGATTATGATTAGTTTGAAACACTTGGATTTAACCTTGCATTTCAAGGATTGATCAAACTAATCACATACATTGTCACAATCAAATGGTTTAAACCATTATAATCATTGTTATAGTTTCATGAAAACCGGGCATTACAACAGATCAAACAAGGATTTACCCGTTAACATATCGAGTTCTTCGTTTATAAACAATCCTAGCCATCAGCTAGGCAATAATCAACAATCCTAACTATTGCATTACGTTCAAAAACAAGATCTAATCAAACCATTATCAAACTAGTAGGTTAAAACGAATCATTACCCGATCTGACAGATTTCTGGTTGTAACACGATGATCAGATGATGTAGAATCGTTTGCTAACAAGATATGGATGTTTAGAAGGGTTTAAACTAGAGTCCTGATGCTCAAAAGTTCGTTTGGAAGAGAGTTTGAGAGCTGAAGTTCGAGAATAATCAATTTTTGATAATTTGCATGAAATCTGATCCAAGTTCTGACTTTTCAAACCGCCTAAGGCCTCGCATACCGCCTAGTGGGGCACTTTGGCTCTAGGCGTACCGCAAAGGATCACGGAGGTCTCAGATGTTTTACATCAGCGCGTACCGCCTAGCGTGACCATCTGGTTCCAAGCGTAGCGCGCGGATCGTGGAATCCAGATATTTCTTGGTTCCTCGTGTACCGCCCAGCATAGCAAGCTGGGGCTAGGCGTACCGCGAGGGCTTCCTGATTTTGATATTTTTGTATTTTTCTTCGTTTTTCAATTTCGAAGAATCCGGAACTCCGTTTCGCGCACAGCTTTGTCCCACGTTCACGATTTATCGCATACTTTCAATCTGTAATCATCACAATTGCTAAATCAACGTGGATTTCAAGAACAATGAAATGTGCTTTCGTTTGTTAATGACGTAATCCTCAAACACAAGTGTCACAACCCCTAGTTTAGAGGGCATGAAAATAACTTCATTAACTTTAAAAGAAATTACCTTTTGTATCATTTAAATTATGTGTCAATAAATGGTTATTTTTAATTCAATAACTAGTTGGTTCTTATTTAAATAAATCTCTATATATACATATATATTAAAAATTTTGTGGCCCATAGAAAAACAGGCTCTAGACGGAGGTTGGGTTTGCCCTTCTCCGAGCTGCCCATGATGTTGAACCATGGCTAGATATTGAGACATAGATCAAACCCTGTCGAAGGCGATTTAAAAGATATGCAGGTGAGGGAAATAATTTTGACCTTAATCTCGGGTTTCGGACCAATGGGGGGCAAGAGTTTACGTATTCCAGGGGATTCCCGCGTATCTGGTATGGTCGCGTCTTACCTCTGCCCGGTGAACCCTGTTAAGACAGCATACGTGGTATGTAGGATCGTCGCAGTTCAAAAAAAAAGATATTGAGACATAGATAAAAATAAAAAAAAAACACATCCTCATGGTATGAACTTATAATGGCTTGTTTTAAAATCGTTTAGACATTTAAACCAATTATTTATTTTTTAAATTTACTTTTTTTTAAAAAAAACTTTGGTTTAATGAAATGCTCAAGATATAAAATAAAAAGGAAATAAGAAATAAAATTACAACTTTAAAGAACTTAATCATAAGTATTCTTTTATTAGGTTCGAGTCTCTATAATATTCAACTATTTCTCTTACGAGAGATATTATGTTCAAATCTCTATAAAAAAATTGCTTCTAAAAGATCAAGATGTTTTCTTAAATACACAGTTTATAAGAGCTGGTTTCTTTCTTAGTAGTAGAAAATTAAGGTATCACTGAAAAACCAGATTCATTGATTGCTTAAAAATTACCGATAAGGAGAGACATTGAGGCATTTTTTGTTTATTGATACAAAAAAAATATATACTTTGCTTTAAACCTTTAATAATACTTTATTTACCACTTTTTTAAATGGTGTGAGGTACACCATCTTTACCTCAAAATCGATTTCTTTTGTAATGAGATTTCAATCGTTTTAGTTGTTTGATGCTTCATGTCAGACTTAAATTCAAGACCAGCTTAGAAGGAAACTTAAAGAAGTGACAGTTGGGCTGTAAAGTCATTACTAAAACTTCGTTTACCTAGCTTGTCATCATAAACGGCATATATAATATCCTTGCCTTGGCAACGTTCAGCCATTTCACTCGCAATTGGTTCACGTGTTTCGTGTCTAAGAATCATTACAGAAAAAGTCGTCCTCATGGAATTCAAAAGGTGTGACTGCACATGACATGTTTTTTAGGGACATGAAATTTCAAATTTTCTATTATGTATTTTATATATAAATTTTTTTTGAACAAAATATAATTTATTATATAAAAACATTATTTTTTGCTACAATAATTTATTTTGTTATGTGTATTGACTCATTTTTACTCCTATTATTCTTGATATATGATTTTTATTTATGTGTATAAGAGTTTGTTTTAGTATTTACATAGGTTACTTTAAATTTAAAAAACGATACTTACTAGAGAGTGATCTCAACTCTCCAAACGAGCATGGTTTCTAGACGAGTATAGACTTCTAGCATGTATTACATCATAAACGTTCAGATATTTTAAAGGGTTAACATAAATGATCTTTAATTCAGACACTAACATTTTTAATTAAAGTCGAATCTCTTCACATCATAGATATATAGAATAGTTGGATGTCTTGTCTTCTTTAAAAAGAAGGTTTAACATTGAATGTTCAATTTTTAGCAAATAAATCAAAGTTTTAGGAACACATGACGTGTTTCTAGAGGATCTTAACTTTGATTTCCCGCATTTCTTCCTATTAAATACATCTCATATTAGATAATAATATTAAATATTAAATACTTTTTTTATATTTTTAAACTAAGAAACATATTATTTAGTACATTAAATATATAATCATTTTTTCTATATATATATATATATATATATATAATATCCTAGCATATCAAATAAATGATCATTAACAAATTAGATGAGAAGTATTATTGAAACTTTAACAGCAAGAAATAATATGATTATTAGACAAAAATTGTTACAATAAAACATTGTAATTCTCAGATGGAACAAGACGTACAATCGAATTCAAATCTTACTATTATAATAAACAAAAATGTTTATTGACACATGTCATAATATTAGGCCAATATTGCCACTTGGCATCATTTT
Organism: Mikania micrantha; assembly: GCA_009363875.1. Taxonomy (NCBI): domain Eukaryota; kingdom Viridiplantae; phylum Streptophyta; class Magnoliopsida; order Asterales; family Asteraceae; genus Mikania; species Mikania micrantha. The sequence goes on along the minus strand of CM018680.1, from coordinate 57,033,362 downwards.
ATCATCTTATTTAATTCTTCATTCCATTAATTAATTATATTATCACTTATATTTAATAACTATAATATTAATGATACTATTTACCTTTTTAATACTAATTTTTTTATAATAAACCAAAAATAAACTTTTTATTGAAAAACACACTTTAAAAAAGTTCTAAGATATGATTTCTTTTTCTAAAAAATAATATGTTTTTTAAACAAAAATTAATTTAAATTGGTACTTTTGGAAAAAAAATTTTCTAAAAATCATGTTTTCTAAAAAAACTTATAACAAATAAAAGAGACTATAAAACATAGATTTTAAACAACCTTTTTATAAACAAATGGTGTTTTTTAGTATTGAATTTTTTTAAAAAATAATTTATTTCAAACATATATATTTTTTTATTTTTTATTACTTAAAGTACTTATTAATATGTAATTTAATCATTTTATAATTTATAAATATTTATTACTAACTATTTAATATTTCATATTAAATCCGTGTAACACACGGGGTAATCAGTTAATATGAGTGCAATAATTTACGGTCGTTAATTCTGACAATAGTCGACCGTGTTTGTCATATGGGGCTCATGTACCCATGTATCAGACTATACATGCCGTATATGTGCCACCCAAATAATAGACATAGTATGTTTTTGTTAGTATATAGCCCTCTATACGTGGCATATATATAGGGCTGTATGATCCGTACACTATTTAAAATTTTTCACTCATTTGTACAAATCGAATTATTTGACATAATATAAGATTATTTCAAAACTTAATGTATATGTTGAACGATCGTCAATATGTTCTCACATTCGAACTGAACTCATTATAAAATATTTGCTCGATTTATTTAATTCACTAGTATACCTAAGCAATGTCATTTTGGGATATGAACTTTCTTTTTGGCGACTATTATAACATTTCATACGAGCCAGAAATCAGTTAGGTATATCATTTCATCACTTTTTTTTCTTTATTAAAGTAATAAACATATTGTTGCTTAGGAGCAACCTAGCATTTAATCTTCTTATGAGAACATGATGCCAATGCTATCATATTCGAATGAGGAGTCTGATGTCCAATCTTATTATAAGAAATTTTTTCTAAATTTGAAAGAGGAATCTTATATTGTACCTTCTTGGTCTATCAAAATAATCAGGAGTTCAATTTTGAAGGTCAACCAGCATACTTGCAAGAAAAGAATTAGGAATTCATTTATTTCGACCTTCAACAAAGCAACTCAGAATTCGTGTATGGTGATGAGCCTTCTCAGCCGCACCAAAATTAAGGAATTTGTCAACAAATCTCCTAATAATACGAAAATGATATGGGAAATCAACCTATTATGACAATTCTTCACATGTCTTCTTAGATTTATATAACACAATCATACAATACCGTTGTTTTAAGAATTTATGAGACCTATGAAACTAACGGATTGTAGTCCAGAATGGCTAAATGATCTTCATCCTTCATCACAAGATCGATTAAAACAAAATAAACCTTTTACTTATCCTTATGTTGTAAAAAATCTCCATTATTGTGATGAGTTCTTTTTCTAATAAATTATAGAGTTGCACCTTTTATACCGTTTCTATTGATGATACATGTGACAGCCATCACGATCGAGTTTAACTTTAATTTTAACTTTAACTTTTAACCTTGAATTTTGAGTTTGAGTTAGACCTTAACTGATTTATAAATACTTGATCTCATAATAATAATAATTTGAATTAAACACATCATGAGACATGTTTTAGACAATATTTGATAGTCTTTAGACAATAAACTAAGAAACGCACTTAGATTAGAAAATTTCGGTTTTATTATAAGTTAATTAGACGCAAATAAAATCACACAATTCTCCACTAATATTATTACTATATACTAATAGTAATAGTAATATTAATAAATTTTAACCAAATAAATTTCACCTGAAAGTACATAAAATGATAGTTTATAATAAAGAGTTAATATTTATACTACTAAATTAAGTCAAACTTTTATGAAAGAGTAAAATTATACAATGATATAAGAGTTACGTAGACAAAATCACACAAACCTACACTAATATTATTAGTAGTATATTAATAGTAATATTAATAATTTTAACCAAATAAATCCCATCTCAATTTATAACAATGTATTAATATTTATAATACTAAAATGTGCTTTTGTAAAAGTGTAAACTTATGCAAAAATATAAGAGTTATGGGCATTATCTGAAAATGTGCGGGTTTTCTAATTAAATATCATCTAAAAACACATGGATTGTTGATATAAGAGTTACGGATATTATTTGAAAGCTTGCAGGTTATCTAAATATCATTTAAAAACACATTTAAATTAAACACAAGAGACATGTTCTAGACAATATATATTTGATGGTGTTTAGATAATAAACTAAGAAATGCACTTAGATTAGAAAATTTCGGTTTTATTAGTATAAGTTAATTAGACGCAAATAAAATCAACAATCCTACACTAATATTATTAAGGTATACTAATAGTAATATTATAAATTTTAACCAAATAAATCTCACCTATAAGTAAATGAAATGACAGTTTATAATAAAGAGTTAATGTTTATAGCATTAAAATCATACTTTTATAAAAGAGTAAAATTATACACTGATATAAGAGTTACGTAGAAAAAAAATACACAAACCTACACTAATATTATTAGTAGTTGTAAAACCATAAAGGCTGGTGCTCTCAAAACTTTCTAAGTCATGTAAATTCCCACAAGTCTTAAACACTGTAAAGCCAAACAGTCTTCGGAAGGAATGAATTAACCTTCGAAAGAAACACTGCTTCCGAAGGTTAACTCTTTCCTACCGAAGGCTTACACAAAAGAAAAGCTTCCGATACTCTCCTCAGCACTTTAAGAATTACAACTTCAGAGCTTCTGATGATAAGAGATTCCGAAGACTTAAAGCTTCTGAAGAAAATAGCTTCCGATAACATGTTCAGCAGCTTCCTTGTACATAGACTTCCGAAGACTTTATTCTGATAAAGATTCTATACATTTGTAAAAATAATCAGAGCTACTTTCTTTCTTGAAGACCAACACAGAAGACATTCTCATGACAGTCAGTAGCTCAGAAGATTTGTCAGAACTACAGAGATACATTTACATTAATTCATTTTGTAGTCTAGGTATTTATTGTAAAAGTTAAAGGAGTCTATTGTATTAATTGTAATTAATATGGTTTGGCCTGTCAAGTCCATAACAAATACTAGTTTTAGCATTAGTTTGTTTCTAGTATTTTGTCCAGCTTTGTATTCCTACGAGGATACAGCTGTAGGTCTTAGTATAAATACGTTCACTTGTTAATTAGCAATAGACGAGTGAGTGCTTGAGCTAAGTATTGTAAAGCTTAACATTTTAATGCAATATACTTTGACCTTGAACTTATAACTGTTTTATGTATTGTGTTTCAATCTGTTTTACAAACTAAGTTGATAGAATTTCCGTAACTATCAACTTGTAGAAGATAACTTGTGATAAGTGTTGTGTAAATTACATAACCCGATCTAACAGTAGTATATTATTAGTAGTATATTAATAGTAATATTAATAAATTTCAAAGAAATAAATTTCATCTCAATTTATAACAAAGTATTAATATTTATAATAATGAAATGTGCTTTTGTAAAAGTGTAAAATTATGCAAAAATATAAGAGTTACGGGCATAATCTGAAAGTGTATGGGTTATCTAAATATCATCTAAAAGCACATGGATTGTTGGGCCTAAATGATCTATTTGAGTTATGAAAAGACATGTTGTTAAGCTCTAATTTGTTGTTTAAAAAAAACTTAATATATACATATCATTTAAAAGGTTGTTTTTTTTTCCTTTCAATTTTTAATATTAAAGAGTACCTTTTAAGAGATATTTTAGGTATGTGCATTGAATGGACAAATGAAATATGAGTGTCACAATCGAAAATCATCTGGATCATTCCAGTTTGTAGAAGGATCGATCGATGTGTCAGATCCAATATCATAAGCCAGTTATTCTTTGTGTCCATTGAGACACTTGCGTCCTTTCCTTCTTTGTTGTTTTATCATGCCAACTTTATTCTTTTGTCGCCTCATATTTTCACATTTTGACACGTAAATATGTGTAATTTAATTACCCTTAAGGTAATTAACTGGGTCATGTTTGGTTACACGTAAACATCATCCCCTCAAATCTTTCATAACGCAAGGCCCATTTGTGCATTTTTTACATATTCGAGTCATCGTAATATGCTGCTAATCATCACTAGATAAGCCTAGCCAAATGGGCATGTTGAATCGGGTTGGGTAACAGGTTATAGCAGGTTTGGGTCAAGATAGATGCAGTCAGGACGAGTTTTAAGCAAAATCAGTTTGAAACTAAAAGATTTGATATTAAAAAACATCAATTTGAATTAAGTTAAAATGTATGGTAACTAAACAGACAGTCTAAACAGTTAATCTGTTATCAGCAAGGGTTCTGCTTAGATATGGGTCGGTTAACCAAGCCATGTTGTTGTTGATTATGGCTACTACATTGTTGGGATCAACATTATGTCTTAGCTAAAATCTGATGCTCTCTCCCACCTTTTGTGAGTTTTTATTTGGCTTGTGATTATGTGTAGAAAGGCATAACCTATGGTGTTTTGATCCTGATGGAGGAGCATCTTGATTCCTGAACCGAACTTAAGCCGAAGGCGTCGAATGAAAATGGGTTAAGGTTGATGCCTAAGTAAGTCTTATATCTCATTTTGATGGTGTATCTAATTTCTATTTATAATTTACCTCTGTTAATTATTAGAAGTTTAAAATTTATGTAGAATGTATAGACTTAATTCCTAGTTTATCCAACTGTATTAATTAATAGGTACTTAAAGATACTTATAAAGATTATTGTAAAGTTAGTTTTTGACGAATTAGAATGTATTAGAGGTGTTTTCTTGAACCTTTGGTGCTTTTAAGGCTTTAAATTACCATTTTTTTTGCATTTGCATGCCTTCATTTGCATCACTTGGTATAAGAGCTTTTGTTTGTCAAATTACTCTATATGAAAGATACGACCATCTCGCTTGTAGATTCGTCAAAAGAAGCAACAAAACCCTCAAAAAGTTAATTAGAGATTAGACCATGAATATGAATCTTATATAGAATCTAAAACCATTTTTGTCAAACTTGTTCAAACCCAAACCAAATTGATGTTTTTTTAAGATGATTTGTTCTCACCTGAAATCATTTAGTCAAACACGTTCTTATTAGAACCAAAATAACAATTTACATATATCTTGCTATAAACTTCATAAATTACATAAATATCCTATTCAAAAAATTACATATATATCATCATCAAACTCTTTAATTACATATATCTTCTTACCTAAATAAGCAAAATTATGTAATTTAAATTACACACACATATATATATCACCTCGTCTAACTCTTTAAATTATATATATACTCTTAATTATCTAAATAAAACTAATCATATATTAATATTAGTAAATAAAAATATTGGTAAATACTTGTCACCATTTTAAACTTTACTTTATTATTTAAAAACCAAAAACTTGTATTTAAGTATTTAAATATAAGTAAGTTCAAATTATGTTCATTTAAATATTAAAAAAATATAGAGTAATGATACTGGTTGAATTTTATGAGTAATTTAAAAAAAAATTCCAGATATTTAGTATAATTAGATGACTTAAAGATTATAATACAACTAAAATGATAATATATATATGTGTGTGTGGGGGGGGGACAGTTAACGTACATATTAGTATTAACGTGCTAAACGTAGGAAGCCACAAGAACGTGTCATGTGTCATTATGGTAAAGGGTATTATCGTCCATATAAAATTACAGACCGTGATTTACAAAATTACAGACTGACATTTAACACCATAATCAAGGACCACCGGGATAATCACAGACCAATAATTACGGACCACATAATATAACAACCACAGACCGTATTTTAACACACATAATCAAGGACAAAATGTATAATCACGGACCAATAATCACGGACCACATCATATGAAAATCACGAACCGTCATTCAACATACATGATTAAAGGATCAACTGTATAATCACGTACCAATAATTACGTACCAAACATAAAAATCACGAACCACCTAAAAAAATTAAAAAAACTATAACAATACTATATTCAAATTAAAGATAATAAAATTCTCAATTTTATGGTGTAATTTTTAAAAAAATAATAATAAAGCATGCAAAAGTTATTTAATTTTTAAAAAACGAGTGGAATTTGTTGTGATATGCCAAATGTGGTTATTCCTCTTTTGCCCTTCCAGCTATTTTTTACCCTTTTTATATGGAGAAAGTAGTATAAAGTGGGGACCACTAGATCTCACCCATTGATTAGTTTGATCAAAGGGTCCAGATTTCATCCTACGTTTTGTACGTTAAGCACCATATGTATTTGATCCAGCTCCTATATGTGTGATACTAAAAAAAATAACTTTTTGCTCTTAATTTTTCATATGTTTTAGTATAAAACTACAAGCAATTTAAGTTAATTTAACTATGGTATAGAATTAAGGAAACCTAAATTAAATTACATTTATCAATCATATAAAGAAAGTTAATACTCACTCAAAAAATTACATCATATAATTTGTATCAGTCATATCTAGTTTAGAGTAAATTATCAAGATAGTCTCAGTGATTTGTTAGCATTTCTCTCTTGATCTCTAGGTTTCATAAATTACACATATGGTCCCAAACTTTAAACATTTGTAGCACACATACTCCTTAGATGAGAATATTATGGTCAAGCATGTCAGAATAGTTTAGCGACATAAAAACTGTATGAGTTAGTGATCGGTGTCGAAGTACCAACCAAAAATAAGAGTTTAACAATCCAATCCTACTACCCAAATTAGCTAGAGAAGTCGGGTATCGATCCATGAAGATTCAAGTAAAAACTACTTTTGCAAACAATTTAACTAACTAAATGCAATTTAAAAGTAAACTTGAAAAGGTTTGATTTTGGTTTTAAATGGAAAACAATTAACTTGAACTAAAAGAACGAATTAAAACAAAGAGTTGAAAACAATTAATGGAAAAGATGATCACTCTGAGTTTCAAATTAGTAAGACAACTAGGTTTGCATTAACTTGTTAATTGGGAATCACATAGACATGATCCACGCTTAAATTGATAAACAATCTAATTTTGAGAACAAAGCAATGATCTTGTTGACAACCGGTAACTAGACCGATGTTGTTGGCTTGATTAATTACTCGTTTTACAAAAATAATGATTTCTACAAGACTTTAAAACCCAATTCCGCTAATTACTCATTCAATCATACAATGAATAAAAAAAAGTAAGAAACTTGAACTTGGAATTGCAAAGAAAACCAAAAATCGTAACCGTTTAACAATCAAGCAATATTGAATTCACAAATTTAAGAAAAACGAAGTCAACACCAATGTTTAACGAATCGAATAACAAACCTTACTATCAAACCCAATTCTTCACCCAGAGATGATCACAATCGGATTAGCTGGACATCACCAAACTTGAATCTTCACAATCGTTAAACATTTGCATGATTGGATCTTTGTTTCTACGAATCATAATGATCTTGGATTGATTTGGAGGAGTTGAAATGCCCAAAAACACTCTTTTCTTGCCCAGAAATTCGTCCAAAAAGTGCCCCCAACGAAACCCTAAGAATGAGGTTTTAAAAATGGTCAAGATAAGGCAAAAATCTCACTTTTCCGGCCGTCGGCGTATGATATGTATGATACGCCGAGCCTGGGCGTATCATACGCCCAAAACAGTACCCTACGCCTAGAACTTTCTGCCAATGCTGGAATTTGGGCATATCATACTCGGGGGCATATGAAACGCTGACTTGGGTGTATCATACGCTCAATCTGACTTCACCATAAGCTTCGTCTCGTCAAGAAACACGATTTTCATATATTATGGGCCCCGCAACTCATCTCCTAGCCTGAGATATGCTCCACAAAGTTTTGTCTTTTCGTACTACCTTTACTTGCATTTTCAGTCCTTTGACTTCTCTTCCCATCACCCGGTCGGCTCTCAAACGCATCCTTAAACTCGTAATACCTGAAAATCATAATCACACTCAAAGTAATCGTGTTTTGAATCACAAGCCTATAAAATCATGCAATTAACACTTAAACTACATCAACAATCACCATGTGATGAGTTACAAATGTTTAATTAAAGTTTGGAACCATATGAGAACTTATGAAATCTATGTACCAAAAGTAAAATATTAGTAAAACACTTGGATCGTATTAGAAATGTACTCTTTAATTTTTATATTTAAAGATATACTTTTAAAATATGTTAACATATTATATTATAATTTATCCAATATGTATCACACACATAATTTTAACATATTTTATAATATAACTTATTTTACAACAGTTATAATTGTTGTCTAAAAATAAATACGTGTAAGAATTGATGGATGCACATATACAAATAGAAATGGAGTTTAGCATCCTTTTGGTATCTTTGGTTTGCATATTTTATTATTTGTTTGAATTATATACATACATAAATACAAATAGCTAGACACGTTTATGAATAGTGTAGATTTTGTTCTTGAGGCGTTCTTTTTATATCTTTTTATCCTTTAGTGCTTTTTTTACTTTTATTTTTCTTTTATTTTTATTGTGGTTATCATAGTGTTTGTATTTACTGCAAATATTTCACACTCACTTATATAATAACTAGGTTCAAATCCCGTGTATTACACGGGTTGAAAAAATAATATTATACACACACATATCTATTAACAAAAAATTATGTAATTAAAAAGTATGTACATTGCAAAATTTTACTAAACTCATTATTACATAGGCTGAATAAAATATAATATAATTTGTTAATTCATAAAGTCATCAAAATATGTTTAAATTATTTGATGTAATAATTATAAATTATGTTTTTATTTTAAATTTTTTTCAACAATGTGTTAATATTTTTATGTAATGTAATTCATAAATAATTTAATTAAAGTATATTTATTCTCCTTTTAACACACTTAAATTAACTTTAACTAAAATTTATATTAATATATATAACTTGGATTTTTAAAAATTACCTACTTTTTACATTTCAATACAATATATTTTTATCATTAAAATCATTCGATCATGTTAAATGTTTATAAAATTTTATTGGCAATTATAAAAATCAATTAGTAATATTAATGTTTTTTTTTGTAAATATTTTAAGAAATATCATTTGAATTCGATTATATTAAGAGAACTAAATAGAAGTTGTTAAATAAAAAATAAGTTTACTTAAAAACTTCATAATTAATTTCATTCTTAATATAATTAATTCATAATATATTAATTATTATAATATTATAATTCATTATCCTTAATTCCTAATTCCTAACTACATAATAAATAGAGAATTAAATAGAAGAGAGAAGCGAGAAAACCAAAATATATGTGGTCTAGAATTGTGACAAGTGTCCACCATTATTTTTATTTATTAGTATAGATAGATTATAAAGTATTATGATTGAGTGTTCTTTTAATCATTTGTGCATTTTTGTCTAGTTTACTTTTAAATTTCTTTTTTGTTAACATTATATATATTGTTACGCTTACATTTATATTCAGTTTCTTGACGCTTTCATTTATATTCAGTTTTTTTATTAGCATTAGGTGTGCAAAAACAATACTTATTAGCATTATATATATTATTCATTAAAGAACTTAACTTGTTTACGAATGCAAACAAACATATATTATTTAAAAAATCAAAATCAAAATTTTTTAATGTTAAGAATTAGATATAATCATTTACATATATATAAAATTAAACATTATTTATAAAAATTAAAATATAATTATCATAAAAAAGTAAAAGTTAGAGCAATAATCATAAATGAATTATTTTAAACTAACATTTCAAAGAGCTTAGTTTCAAATTATCATGTTTTATCACAATACAAATTACACAGGACTAAATTTCTAGCTTAAATGTTATAGTATTAGATTAAAAATAAAAAAAATTTAAGAATACAGAACACATTTAATTTAATGAATTAATTAATATAATAAACGAACATAAATAAACACAAAACCAAACATTTACGAATACAAATGAATGAGCACGACCTCTGTTAATGTTCGTTCATTAAACTAAATAAACAAAATTTTGTGTTTGTTTATTTACTAAACGAATAACCACAACAAACTTCACGTTGAACAGTTCACAAATTTTTTGTTGAATGTTTGAATCGTTTACAACTCTATTAGTCCCTAATCCACCAAAATCCAAAAACCATGAAATGGTTTTCTTACAACAATGAACCAGGAGTGTGTTAGGCCTCTCCCTGCTTGTACTTTTTAGGAAACGCACCTAGTCTCTCAGGAACACTACTGGTCTCGTTCTTCTTGGGAAGAAACTCACTCTTAGGTTACATATATTGGAAAAACATCATGCTTATCTAATTGATCGCAAAGAGACTCAGACTTAACACATCTCATAAAAAAAGTTAAAGAGGTACTACTAAATTATATGTCCATTGGTAGGTTTGTTATTTGTAACCTTAGTATTACATTGATCATAAATAGAAAACTATATGTAAGAATATGAATTTAATTTCCTGATATGAATAAAAACAGAAAGATTGGACCATCTAGAAATTGGTGGATGTAGAAAACACACAACAAAATGAAGTATCATTGTTTTTTGTCATGGGATCGAGTGATTCCAAAAAGTATTGATGCAACCGAACCCATCTGTCACTATCACAATACACATTTATTCCTTTTGAAAATAATCACTCATCTGATGTCAATGACTGAGTTTGAAAGCTTTCAAAAGAGAAGCGAAAAATTTCGGCAGTAAGAATACATGTTAATTTTTTGAAGCAAGGTTGACGAAACCAATATTTTTAACTAAAATAATCTTTCCGGCCGAAAAATTAATACTACGGACGAAAAAAGAGATAAATAGATAAGTTTAATTATTTATGTGTCATTTAACAAAAAAAAAAAAAAGATTTGTGCTTACAATGTAAATAGTACATCTCAAATCGTAAAACGGTTCGGTTTTTTTAACGGATCAAAAAACCTAAACTTAAAATGCTTAAACTGTAAACCAAAGCGCTGATAATGGCTAAGTTTGGTTCGGTTTTATTTTTAACAGATCGGTTTTATTCAAAAACTGCTATGACCAGTTTGATTTATGGCTCCATTCAAAAACCAAAACTTAAACACATATAATGCTAACATAGCTTCCGCAAGGTGTAAAAATCCTTGGCCAACAAAACATAAAACAAAGAAAGGCACGTGTAAGGCTCTCAATTTCAAACACGGACACGTTAACATGACACGACTTTAACAAGTTTCGTGTTTACCCTTAACATGTTTCGTGTCTAAAACAAGTTGACACGTTAAGATCTGTTTATTTTTCGTGTATAAAAAGGTAAAACCCGTTAAGACATGTTAAGACACATTAATACTAGTTAAGGCCTGTTTAAAATTTAAAATAAATTATATAATAAAATAGTTGGGTAACGTTACCTTCTAAAAATTTCTAATTTTCTAACCTAGTTTATTAACCCTTAACATGTTCGTTAACAAGTCTTTAACGGGTCATTTATAGTGTTAATTGTTAAAAAGTCACTTAACGGGTTATTTCGTGTTTACGAGTTTTTAACTGGTCGTTTTCGTGTTTGGAAAAACAGACACAATAAGTTTTCGTGTCGTATTCGTGTCTACTCATTTCGTGTTTCATATATAAACGGGTCGTGACTGCCCGTTATGACAGCCCTACGCCCCTACATATGTGTAGAGAAAATAAACTGAAAAAAAAAGATAAAATATAAATAAAAAGGTTATTGTTCATAATGTGAGTGCATCGATTTGTGTGTTTACTAGTGAATATAATTTGAAACCTAATGCAAAATCGATCTCCTAACACACCCCACTTTCCTGGCCACCACAATCGACAATCGAGCCGTATAGACTGTATAGACTAGCCAACCCATCGCCTTCTCCACCAAACCCTTTTGGCTAGAACCCTTAATCGGTGTATTCTAAGGACTACAAGCCTGTAACTCTTGACATGTTTTAGTTTTTGTTTTTTTGGTAGTACATGTGATTGCTTAGCATGTTAAAGATGAGAGTTTTCATTTTTAACTTTTAAATGTTACCGTATATACAAAATACAACTTAATAACAATAACTTGTTTTATCTTAGTCTTGTTATATTTTCTTTAAGTCTTTTCCTTTTTTTTCCGTTGTGTATCTATTTTTACGTTTGAGTTTCTTGACGCATGTTTTTACGATGAAATATAATTTTAAGTTAATTCATATGTCTATGTAAAAAACTTCTGGATTTCTTGAGGCTTGCACTTATGATAAAGTACATCTTTCCTTATCTTTTTTATTTACTTTTAAAAAAATGACTAAAATTCCTCTTACTTTACCTTATTTCTTCTTCAATGAATTTTTATATCAGACAACCTCATCACCATCACCACAACTCTTCTTGTCATCTTTGGCAACCACCTCCATCACCACTACCATAGATGTTGAAACATATCGACACCATTAACCAACCCCGCTTCTCCTTCACCGCCCCTATATCCCCAACTTCTTCTCTGCTATTGTCGTTGGACACTCCATCTCCGTCAACCTCTCCATCGGTAGTTGTTGCAATTGCTCCATCGGTGAATGTGCTTTTGCAAACCCCAGTGACATTCCAGGGGACGGTGATGGAAGGGGGATTGAACCACAGACAGTGGCGAACTCATGAATTTTTTTAATGGGAGCGAAAAGTTTTTATAGTTGTTTAAATATTGGTATATAATAAATTTTTTTCTCTTCTTTACAGGTCATGTTATGTCGAATCGGGTCAGGTCATGATAAAAAAAAGACAATTTTGTTAAAGATTGATGTTTTTATAAAAAAAAAGTTGTTCTTATGCCTGGAAAGTGGGCTGGTTGGGTAACATGTCAAGTCGGGTGCGGGTTAGGACAGGTTAAAGCAAAATTAGCTTGGGTTTAAATGATTATTTATAAAAACATCAATTTTGTTAAAGTTAAAATATTGTAAGTAAACAAATAGTTTAATTGAGTAATTTTTAGTAATTTTCTCATCAAATATATTATTGATCATATTACTAGTTTGAACCCATTATATTCACTTAACTTTTAAGTTACTCATCTTGTTATGGGTCAAGATTGTTATGTCTATTTGTACATAGGTACGCCACTGACCGCAGGAGCACGTAATTTGAATCTGAACAACCCTCTCCCATAACCAACATTGCCATTGTTGGTAGATGTTTAGGTTTTGGTTTTGTTGGCATTGTTTCAGGATGATAAGAGGGTGGCGGTGATTTTGTTGTCATTGTTGTGGTGGACCACCGTAAGAGTCAATTGTACAACACCAATTTCAAAATATGTGACAATCAAAGAGTTAAAATCTGAGCTAATATAATCAAGATCTTATAAAAAAAATTGATGTAAACACAAGAGTTTACAATATAAGAAAATTTGGTGGTGGTGGAACATAATATCCCATTAGAGTTTGATTTTGTTTATTTTTCTTCTTACAGCAAATAAACAAGATGTTGAGTATAGAAAGAGTTAAAACTCAACCGATTGCAATTACCACAACCACCCCAGTTGAAATCCCCAAAGAATTATATGATGATGTCGTCGGGGACCGGAAGAAACATGTCTTGGTGGTGTACATCGGGCTGAAGGAGACGGCGGAGTGTTTCCTGAAATGGGTGGCACCAGTGGAGAGCTGACGGAGCCGGATAAGAAGTAGTGGAAACATGGCTAGAGGAGAAGGAGGGGGTGGTTGGCTGGTTGATTGTTGTCGAAATACCGATCAAAAATAAGAGTTTTCACTCAAGTCCTACGACCCAATTTAGCTAGGAAAGTCGGGTATCGATCCACGAGAAGTCAAATAGAAATCACTTTCAACACAAGTCACTTAACTAATTGCAATTAAAAAATAAACTTTGAATTGTTGGGTTTTGAGTTGCAAAAAAAACAAACTTATAAAACGTAAAACACTTAATTAAAAGATTTGTAAACAATAATTGAAAAGGTGATCACTCCGAATTTCAAGTTTGTAAAATAACTAGGTATTGTATACTTATTAATTGGAAATCACATAGACATGATTAATGCTTAGATTATTAAACAATCATATTTGAAAACAAGTCAGTGACTTTGTTGAAAACCAATAACTAGATCGATGTTTTTGACTGAGTATTTTACTTGTTTCACAAAATGTAGGATTTCTAGAATACTTTAAAAACCAATAACATTAAACTTGACAATAGATAAAAACAAGCAATGAGATTGAATTCAAAATTGTAAAATAAACCGGAAATCGTTTATCGTTTCACAATCAAGCAATATTGAACTTGTATGTCACACCCTTGTTGTTGCGGAAGCGTACCGTGTGACTTTCAAGGTTTCACAATCATTGTTTATAACAAAAACACTTATGTTTTATATTACACACTATGTTGTAACTACACTAGTTACCAATGTCATAACAGTTTCTACTGAATTTCACACATATACTATGCTATGTTTCACACTGTTGACTCTAACTATCATAGACTCTACTACATGTCTTCAAAGACTGAGCTCCTAGCTCCACCCCCTGTATCATTATGCATTTGAGAAAACATGGTTTTAAACAATCAGCATATTGCTAGTGAGTTCACAAGTTTTAAAATGTCAAAATGTATGCAATGTATCCAAACAAATCAAATGTTTTCATAAAAGGAGCTAAATAAGATTTATGTCCCAAACTGGGTGTAAAACATTGGTATCCAGTGCGAACATTGTTCCTTCCAACAATGTCGTGTATTAGTTCCCGACCAACTGTCCAATTATAACTCCTGGGCTCCCGTAACCGAGCTGACGAGTTCAGTGTTTGCCCCTTCCCAATGTCCTTGTCGCAAGACATTGTGTGTTTTAGCCTTATTGAGTGCCCGCTCGACATCCAGTCGTGGTTTTAGCTACGAACCACGGGCGAGGATTGTCAATAACAAATAGAATCTATTCTCAATAATCACGCCCCCCACGGTTAACGGTTACAGTGTAACAATCCGACTTTTCGGGTTAACTCCGTTAACTGAAAACTAACAGAAATGTTATGAATTGTCACGAAATCAAATTAAAAGAATTGTAATTGAACAAAAATAGTTCATAACTTATTAAATTACAAGGATTAAGTTTGGAGTTAGGTTAAAATACAAAATTTTGGCTTTTGAAGTCAAAATTCGGCTAAAATCTAAGAAAAAAATCGAAATTGATTCTTAACACAAGTTACAAACGAATTAAACCATGTATAACAGTCACATTGATGATTACCATCATCAATTGGGCGTTTATTACAGACTTCGTGATCGAATTTAATGAATTAATAAACCAAAAGTCGAAACCGTGAACGGTTACATTAGAAATCACATCATTTGATTTCAACACTTCGAATTGAGCATTCAAACCCATCATTCGGCAACCTTAGAAGCATCTGCATACCACAATTTGAAGCAAAACACTTCGAGCAGAAGATCTTGATCGTGAGTCGGCCGAACCCTAACCTTTTAGTCGATCTCCTTGAATTGAACATCAAAACAGGTAATTCTTTACTCCTACACCTTCTAAAATGGCCGACTAAGAGTATCCCCATGTTAATTTTGGCTGTTAACATCGGATCATATGATTTCGAATCCTAGGGTTCTTGATATAGAACGTTTTGGGGGTTTTCAGTCAAACGAGTTCAAAAATCAAATTAATAGTTATAGATAGTTTCGCAATCATTCATTTACTGAAAAACCTATGTCAATTTGTTATCAAAAAAACGAATTGATAAAGTTACAATTCTAGGGTTCTTGATAAGAATGCATTTGGGGGTTTTCATGAAAACAAGTTTTAAAATCAAATTGATTGATACCCTTAGCTTCAGAAATCCCGATTTAAGATAAACCTGTACTAATTTCATACAATAACAATGAATTAAGTGATTTTGAATTCTAGGGCTTATGGGTTAAAAAGATTTGGGGATTTCTATTCTAGTGGGCAAGAAACTGAAATAAAACTATACCATCAGTTTCGGAATCTCTCGTATAACAAAAACCCTATGATAATTGTGTCAAACAACTACGAATTTTATAAGTTTGATTTCTAGGGTTTTCGGTTAAAACCATTCGGGGGTTTTTGATTTAAACGACTATAAGGATTGAATCATTTGCACAGAATGGGTCGAAATTACCTATTATATGAAAACCATATGGATTTACAGTGTAATTTAAACGAATTGAACAAGTTTGGATCATGGAATTGGATAACCATGTTCGAAATCCTATGGGTCACGAATTGAGGCTTTTTGTTGACTAAAAATTGAATTAAAAACAATTTAGGACTCTATTAGATCACGGGAACAAAACCCCCATAGTTATGAGATCGATCGGGATCGAATTGTGGGCCAAATTGGGTCCTAAGTATTCGGTTATGGTTAAACAAAGGGAACCGGACATTTCAAAGCTTAAAACAATTTATTTTTAAATCCTAATGCAAATGTCTAGTTGGATCAGATGGTAGGATGGGTGTGTTTGGTCCGGGAGGTCAAGGGTTCGACCCTTGCCTCTGCCACTTTTTGAGATTTAAACCAATTTTTAGTATTTTAATCATAACTTCCTCGTTCTAACTCCGATTTGACCCGTTCGAAATCCATTGGAACCAGAATTGAATCTTGAACAAGATAAAATAATAAAATTTATCTTTTGAACAAAAAAAGTCTAATCGCGATACTTACGTATCATGAAACGAAATCGTATCTGTTTATACGATTTAACTAAATGAACACAAATTCACATACATTTTTGTATGTACATTTCTAACAAACTAACATACGTGTGTTGACACGTATGTGATTACAAACACAAAACAGCATCCCGAATAACACAACGTTACTGTTATACCACAGATTCTTCGTAGAAGATCGCCTACACGATTTCACGCGTATTTGATCATTCGATTTACACTCACAGGTGCGTACACGGCCCCTTTTCTTATTTTAACTGTTTTGGGGGAGAAAACATGTGCAACAAACATTTTAGATACATATCACTTGCATGAGTTAGCTATTTACATTAAGTGCGAACATAGCATTACAAGTCCTTACATATCGAACTGTTTAGTTTGCTGTAGTGCAAAGCGTGGTAGTTGGAAATAGATCTATTAGATTTGACAAACCTCACTTGGTAGATTGTAGGTCTACGCAAGTGTTTGACTAGCCAATTCAAACATTACTATTGTTTGTGCTAGACAATAGTGGAAAGGCAAATTACATTCTAACAGTCAGCTTCGGTGTCGACCGCTTATGTAAATAGTACAAATGACTAGCTATCATGACTATGCATGTGTGATTATGTTTTCTGTAAACAGTTCATTTCAAACAGTTGTTTCAAACATTTGTGACTATTCAAACCTGTGTATGCACCAACCTTTGTGTTGACTTGATTTACATGTTTTCTCAAGACACTGAGTTACAAGAACAAGCAAGCATGGACTAGGAGATCGAGTCTCATGCATATTTTACATTACAGTTGTTTTGGATTTGAATATTTGAGACATTATCATTGTAATTTACATTTTGCAAACATTGAATTGTTTTACTTTTTACAAACGCTTCCGCAATGTTTAAAACTCTGAATTTTTCAATTTAGACCAAAGTTATGTTTGAAAAGCATATAGAGGTCTTCACTATGTCTAATGATTTGAGATCCTGGTCTGTCCTGATTCCGTTAGTTGAAATTTGGGGTGTGACATACAGAATAGGGGACATAGCGACAAATGTGTAACCCGTGAAATAATGACAAGTTTGATCATGTGTTCTCCCCACTGCCACGTGTTTCAACCAAATGTTTTACAACGCTTTCATTTTCATGTTTCACAAAATGTTTCAAAAGTGTTTCAGTGTTTCAGCGTTTCACATGATACAAATCAGATTTCATGTTTCACAAAATATATCGAAAGCGTTTCAGAGTTCCACCTGATCCAATCAGGTTTCATGTTTCACAAATGCATAAAAAGCGTTTCAGAGTTCCACCTGATCCAATCAGGTTTCATGTTTCACATATGTATCAAAAGCGTTTCAGAGTTCCACCTGATCCAATCAGGTTTCATGCTTCACAAATGTATCAAAATCGTTTAAAGTTCACATGATCCAATCAGGTTTCATGTTTCACAAAATGTATCGAAAGCGTTTCAAAGCTTCACAATAATCAAGATGTTTCAAATGAGTTTTTATGTTTTCTCATTCCCCGAGTTCAAAAGACAAAATACAGAAAAGGGGTTCGTGAATTCACCTTAGGTGATTCAAATCAATAATAATGCACAACGTTCATATCACTAGTTCTTGAACTCTAAACCTGTATGTCATTAGAGTTCTATGAGTTACTTAAGTTTAATCTGACTCTCAGAACTTTCCTTAGTTTAACATCTCACAACGTGTGTTAACTGAGAACCTATAATGATTTAGGTTCTGATTAAGAAACTTATAACTTGTTGGTTTAATTATTACTTTCCCAGATTAACCAAATTAGTATTGTTGTTGATTATATCACCAAAACAGTTTTTCAATGGATTCCAGGTTTAGAAATAGTTAATCCTTGTCATTGATCATTTCAAAGAATGATTTGGACAATCACAACCATTGTTATAATCAAATGGTTAAACCATTATGATCTATGATATGGTTTCATGATAATCGGACATTATAACGGATCAAAACAAAGATTTCACAGTTAACCTGTCGAGTTCTTCGTTTCTAACTATTCCTAGTCATCATCTAGGCAATAATCAACAACAATAACCATGATATCACGTTTAAAATCCAAATCTAATTCATATATTATCAAACTAATAGAAGAGGTCAAATCGTTACCCTTTAGAACGGATTTCTCGGATGAAAACGATGATCAGGACTTGTAGAAACGTTCCCTAGCTCGATTCGGATGTTTGGATGGCTTCAAATTTGAGTTTCTATGGTAGAAAATAGCTCTGTTCGTCAAGAAATCGCTTATTATAGACCGGAAATGAGTTCTGATCGAGTAGAACAAATTTTTATAACAGATGGGTCCTTCGCGTACCGCCAAGCTTGGAGAGATGGTCCTCGGCGTACCTCCACCGCCTTAGTCAGATTTCAACTTTGTTTTCGCGATTCCGGGAGCATACGAACTCCATTTTTCGCGCTGTTTTCGCCCACATTCATGATTTTTCGAGCTCTTTCCAACCATTATAATTTCAAGACCTGAAAAGTTCAAAATATATGAACTCTTATTTAACGCTATATTCGACTCAGTGTATCTTGAAATCGGAGCCTCGTTTCGCGGTTTCGCGGTTTCGCTTACACTCATTTTCTTTATTTCCATGTGATGATTCTAACCTGGAATTTGTGAATTGTCACATTGTAAATTGGAATAGGAGCTTTATATCTAGTGAGTTTAGCAAATTACTAGATATTACCCCAACACCATTAGACTATAAGTACACCGTAGAGTTAGTCGACGACAAATTGATTGAAACACAACACGTCTTTCGAGGATGTGTCATGGTTTTGGCGGATCACGAGCTCGAAATCGACTTGATGCCGGTGACTCTCGGGATCTTTGATGTGGTCGTGGGAATGGACTGGTTATCCGCAAACCAAGCAGAGATCATATGCAACGAGAAGATCGTACGAGTGACGTTGCAGAGCGGGGAACAGATCTCGATTCAAGGAGAACGACGGGGAATACCACTCAATATCATGTCTTGCATGAAGGCGAACAAGTACAAACAGAAGGGATACCTTGTTATACTAGCCCTCATCACAGAACAACCAAAAAAGGAAAGGAAAATTGAGGACATTGCTGTAGTCTGAGATTTCCCTGAAGTGTTTCCCGAGGATCTACCTGGACTACCTCCGAAACGACAAGTCGAGTTCCAGATAGTCCTCACACCCGGAGCAGCACCGATTGCTAAGGCTCCATACCGACTAGCACCGACCGAAATGCAGAAACTGTCTAACCAGTTGCAGGAACTGTTAGACAAGGGATTTATCAGACCGAGCTTCTCGCCTTGGGGAGCACCGGTCTTGTCACACCCCGAGCCGGCGGGGTTGGATCGGGTTCCCCGTCGGGCAGAAGGTTCCCGGGGCGCGATATCGTGAGTGATAATCGGAATGATCAGATTGTTACATTGCACATGATATATAAATATAAATGAGAAACTGCTAAAAAGAAGTAGAATTACAAAGTTAAATTACATCAGTTTAATTCATAATTTAACAATGTAAATATACTGTTAACATCATAAATCTTCTATCTTGCATCTGCACAAGATATACAAAATAATCTGTGTAATGATGTTTCAAAAGTATGCAGGTCCAAAAATGCTAGGTCTTCTAACTGAAATCCTAGCTCAAAAGCAATAACTGCTTAGTTGACCTGTTCGTCACCTGAGAAGTCATGCAAAAATAAAGTCAACACATGGTTGGTGAGTTCATATAGTTTTATAAAAATGAGTTTGAATAACCTGAATGACAACCTTAACCTCACCATTAACCACCTATACCATCCAGTTCAGTATGCTTATATATAGGGCATATGTAGGGTCGAACTTACCGCCCGCCCAGCCACCGTCCCACCACATACTAAACCACATGATATATTGTTCCTGGTGATAATAAAGCATTTCATTCCACTACTTTGATTCCATAGCCTATGATTTATAGCATCTGATTACCTTGAAAATGTTTACCGTGATCCTCCGAAGTGACAACCTTAACCTCATCAACAACCACCTATGCTATCCAATCAAGTATGCTTATATACAAGGCATATGTAGGGGACAAGCCCCAGCCACCGTCCCACCACATACCGGACTGCTTAACATATTGTTGTTAATGATAATTAAGCGTTTCACTCCATTCACCTCTGATTTATATTCTGATTTCCACAATTTGATTTACCTTTGATTCTCTTGAGTTCATCATGGTTACATGATTTCCCAAAAGCAATTATAGAAATATAATGTTAAATGTTTAATTAAATAAATAAATAAATAAACATTTAAATACAACTAAGACATGATGATTGGGCCTTATTTGACTCAATCAATTAGACTTAGTTGTTGGTGGTTGTCCAAGTTGTACCCTCTCACACGTGACCCATATCAGGCATAACTCACAAGGAGTATACCTGAGCGTGCCGGGATTTTAATGATGCCCATATCAGCTTGACCCATTGGTCTACTGTACATGCCGGGACTTTACGGATATCCTTTGATTCTTGATCGTCCTTGATTCTCTTGATTTTTGATATTGATTTCATTTGATAGTTCATGTTAATGCCCATATAGCTTGACTACAAGAGTTGTCACACCCCGAGCCGGCGGGAACGGATCGTGTTTTCCCGTCAGGCGGAAGGTTTCCGGGGCGCGATATCTTGAATGATAATCGAATTGATCAGATTGTTTGCATAACACATGATGTATAACTGAGAAATGTAAACGTGACAATGATATAGAATTACAAAGTTAAATTACATTGTACATCATAATTTAACTAAGTAAATCTAATCAAAAAGAATCAATGAGTTTATATCTTGAACTGTACAAGATATACAAAAGTGATTCACTGTTTGTCATCCAAAAGTATGCAGTCAAAAGTAAGCTAGGTCTTTTAAGAGTCCACTAGCTTAGCACTTGCACAATAATATCTACACCTGTTCATCACCTGAGAAAACATGCAATTTAAACAAAGTCAACACTAGGTTGGTGAGTTCATAAGTTTAGTAATTGAAATCATTGAATTGTTCATGCACACATTCGCAATGTCATACTTGTTACTTGTAATACTTGATTCACCTGTTCCACCCAATGGCCTCTCCTTAGTTATATGTACAAGTAGTGTATCACCTGATTAAGTATGCTTATATATAGGGAATCACAAAAGGGTCAAGCCCAGACGCTATCCCACCACATACTCAGTCAAGTTCCACACCACTTGCGATACAACTAAAGATATCTATTTCCCGTTTATTCAACGTGTCTGATATGTATTCGTATGTAGAATAATATAGTAAGAGGGGTTTAGTTATCAAACCGAAGTATTGATAGGCCCTCGATGAATTTAGGAATTTAGATTAATTAAATCTGATCCTTGTATTATTCTATTACTTGTGGGGTTAACTATTATACACTTTTATGTAATAAGAGTGTTAGTTAACTATTTGTAATGTAATCTCAATGCAACGTATAGAGCCCAAATGAAATCCATTGCAATCCTCACGTAATCAGATTACAATGCATTTCATTCACCTCTATTCCGCCGTGTGATCCCAAAGTCTCCATGTGGGATTGTCCTCATGTAATTAACAAAGTTGAATAAGAACTGGTCTTATTACATTATGTTAATTATGTGTAAATGATAAGAATCCCATGAAGTTACGTTATCATGATCATCATTTACTGTAAATGATAAGAATCCCATGAAGTTACGTTATCATGATCATCATTTACTGTAATCCGTGTGATCCCAAAGTCTCAATGTGGGATTGTTCTCGTGAAATTAACAAGGTCGAATAAGAACTTGTCTTATTACATCATGTTAATTAGGTGTAAATGATAAGAATCCCATGAAGTTACGTTATCATGATCATCATTTACTGTAAATGATAAGAATCCCATGAAGTTACGTTATCATGATCATCATTTACTGTAATCCGTGTGATCCCAAAGTCTCAATGTGGGACTGTTCCCGTGAAATTAACAAGGTCGAATAAGAACTTGTCTTATTACATCATGTTAATTAGGTGTAAATGATAAGAATCCCATGAAGTTACGTTATCATGATCATCATTTACTGTAAATGATAAGAATCCCATGAAGTTACGTTATCATGATCATCATTTACTGAAATCCGTGTGATCCCAAAGTCTCAATGTGGGATTGTTCTCGTTATATAATTAGGTGTAAACTGTCTAAGTATTTGCTCATGTGGAAATAACTAAGTGTTATAAGCTATCATCTTATAACTAAGTTATTCTAATGTGTTGATGACTTAGAAATTACATTATCATAATCATCTGAGTTTCCCTGTTATCTCATAATCATACAAGCATGCATACAATGATAAGCGATAATAAACAATTTGATATTATCATAATCAAATTATAAAGAACATGTTAAGCAAAACTTTTAAATAAATAAAAGTAAACATGTTTCTCAGCCCCGAGAGTTAAAATCAGTTAAGATTAAAGTAAAAGGGGCATATGAACTCACCTTGTTGTGATTGGAGTTGACTTATCCTAAACAGAAATGCACGCGCTCTCGATTGTACTTGATATTGTTTTCACGATCCTGTATTGTTTTCATGATATTTGTGACTTATTAGTATAAGTTGTAGTGATTTGTGTGTGTGTAAGTGTTAGCCACAAGTTTGGCTAATCCTTGTAAGTCTCGGTTGTCATTCGGCCCTGTTTCAATGATTATAGATATTTATTATTACCTATTTCTATGTTGTGAGTTTAGTTTTAATGCATTCTTGAAAACCTCAACATCTTATCGTGATGTGCGCGTTACTTGTTTAAACGGAATTTATGGATATTAGTCCAAGTATAAACTTAAATTTTTATAACCCAAGATCCCACTTAGTGTCCTTGTCCCTTTTGAACTAATTGTTACATAGTTGATGATTAACTACACCAAAACCTTGTAAAAGTTTAGTGTTTTATGTTTTAAGGAGTTTATTCCCATAATCCACCATTCTTGTAGTATATTAAGTTAATTAAACTTATACAAGTCATGAGTATACTATGTGTGTTACATCCTTCGTTTTGTGGGCCAAAACAACATATGGGCCGAATGTTAGGTGGCTAAATATACGGGCTAAGTGAGTAGACTTAGCCGAAAGTTTCTGGGCCAAAGCAGTTTATCTGGGACAAGAACAGCTGATGGGCCACGGGTTGCTGGGCCACTATTCGGCCGAAAAACTGTTGGGCATAAATTAAGTATCATGGCCAAATGAGATATCTCTGGGCCACAACCACTTATTGGGCCTGGAATGGTTCATGTGAGTTGGCTGATCAAAGGAGTAGGCCCAAGTCCTTGGTTGAGTGAAGTCTGATGGCAAACAATGATGATGGCTGGCCGGATAGAATAACCTTGGTCGAATGATGGCATTGTGGTTCGGCCGAATGGGATGGCTGTGGTCGAGTGGAGCTGACCGGCGAATGTGAGGAGGATGAGGATAGCAGCGAATGAGGGACTCTCGAATGAAGAGGTGGCTCGAATGAAAACACTCCGACTGAATGAGGATGGTGGCGACTGAAGGTGGGCGAAGGAGGTGCGGCCGGCGAGTGACTACTGGCGAATGAGGGCCAGTCGGTCGGACCTTTGGTCATTCGACCCTTGGTCATTCGACAAGCTGAATAGCTCCTTCGGCCATGGTGTTAGTCGCACCTAATACCGTCCCAACCCACGGCTCCATGTTGTTTTCGAAGTTGGTGCAGGCTAGGACTAGTTCTTGTGGTGCTAGTATGCAAGGTTAGAGGTGATGGACCGGTTAAAATGGGTAGTCGACTAAGGGTTCTAAAAAAACCCTAATTTTCGTGACTTTTAACCACAGATTACCTCGTTTCATTTGGTTTTTGGCTCCGATCGGTTGTATTTTCGTGTAGAGGGTGATGAGAGCTTCGTGTAGGCGAAAGAATCACTCGATTTCGTTAAGAAATGAGTGAGTTATGGTGGATTGAAGTTTGGAAATGGTGAGGGTTTTCAAAACCGGGATTTAGTGTTTGTGAGGAAGAAGAAGAAGATGAAATGAATAAAAGGGAGCTCATTCAAGGTATTTATACCCCGAATGAGTTCGGGTTCGTTTTTGTTGCTCGGTTCGCGTTTCCATTACGTTTCCGGAAATTAAACGCGTAATTTAAACGAAATAAATAAAAGGATGTTGTTTAATTTAATTTTATGAGTTTCAAAATTGTAAAATGTTATTTATTTTATTTTATTAAATTATTTTCGTATCGTATCGTGTTTCGTTTCGTCAGATCGCGTCACCTTCGCGCGTAATTCGTTCGAATCGTCACCCGAACGAATACGACGATGGTTTTGCTTTCTGAATTTTGTTTTCTACTTTCCAGTCATCATTTCAGAACGTTAAACTCACAGATATGTTTGTGTGAATCGTCACCCACGCAAACACACTGTCAGTTCGTTATTCTGAAATAACACTACATCTGTGTTTTAATTGTGTTTCCTCACTGTCGGACTCAACTAAACTTCCTGTTTTCACATTGTTCTTGTACTGACTTGTCGGCCATCTGATTCCTGTCATCTGTGGACATCAGATCGCAACCGATATGTTTTCGTTGTTTACTTGTAAACTGTTGTTTCCCGTGATCCGTTGTGTTAACTGTATTTAAGTTTTCACTTAAACACACACAACTATTGTTTCAATTGTATGTTGTACTTATTGTATTTAAGTTTTACACTAAAATACGTACAACTGTATATTGTATTCTGAATTCTGTTTTACGATAACTGTTCATGTACATGTATTTACACATAGTATAACTTGAAAGTACACATACCGTACGGACTTGCCGGACGATCTGGCACTTGATGTTACAGTCTCCCCTTGTTAAAGAAATTTCGTCTCGAAATTTAAGCATCAGAGTCGGGCTTCAATTCTCGAACAGGTGGGGATACTTTGCTTTCATGTTGTCCTCGCGCTCCCAGGTAAACTCTGGTCCACGCTTGGAGTTCCATCGAACCTTTACAATAGGGATACGGCTTCGTTTCAGTCTCTTGACTTCACGTTCCATAATCTCTACAGGTTCTTCAATGAAATGTAATTGTTCATCAATTTGTATCTCTTCCAAAGGTATGCTCAATGTTTCGTCTGCTAAGCACCTCTTGAGATTTGATTCATGAAACACATCGTGTACTCCACTAAGTTCATTAGGGAGTTTGAGTCTGTATGCCACAGGACCTATGCGTTGAGTAATCTCAAACGGTCCGACATACCGAGGTGCTAGCTTGCCTTTAGCCCCAAACCGAACTACGCCTTTCCATGGGGACACTTTTAACATGACTCGGTCACCCACATCGAATTCCAAAGGCTTGCGCCGTTTGTCTGCGTAACTCTTTTGGCGGCTACGTGTTGCTTGTAATCGTTGTTGTATCTGGGCAATCTTATCAGTAGTTTCCTAAACAAGTTCAGGCCCAGTGATTCTGTTATCTCCCACTTCGGTTCAACAAATTGGAGACCGACATTTTCTACCATAGAGTGCTTCAAAAGGAGCACATCCAATGCTGCTGTGGTAGCTATTGTTGTAGGAGAATTCAATGAGTGGTAAGTGTGTGTCCCAATTTCCACCGAAGTCTAGGATGCATGTTCTTAGCATATCCTCTAGGGTTTGAATAGTGCGCTCGCTTTGTCCATCCGTTTGTGGATGATAAGCAGTGCTCAAGTTAACACTTGTCCCTAAGGATTGCTGCAATGATTGCCAGAACCGCGAAGTAAATCGACTGTCCCGGTCTGAAATAATAGATAATGGCACCCCGTGCCTCATTACTATTTCGTCAATGTATAGTCTCGCTAGTTTCTCCATCTTGTATGTCTCTCTGATCGGTAAGAAGTGTGCGGACTTGGTCAATCTATCAATGATGACCCAAATAGAATCGTTTCCGCTGGAAGTGCGGGGTAGCTTGGTAATGAAATCCATAGCTATTTGCTCCCACTTCCATTGTGGAATCTCTGGTTGTTCCAGCAAACCCGAAGGTTTCTGGTGTTCGGCTTTGACTTTAGCACATGTGAGACATTTGCCAACATACGTAGCAATGTCTTTCTTCATACCCGGCCACCAATAAAATGACCGAAGATCTTGATACATCTTATCGGCACCAGGATGAACTGAATAGCGTGTCTTGTGTGCCTCGTCAAGTATGAGGGTTCAAAGTTCATCTACTGCTGGAATCCAAACACGATCCAGATAATAGATAATTCCATCTTGTTTTGTCTTGAAGTGTTTCTCAGCTCCACAATCGAGCTCGCGTTTCAGATTGTCTCTTGCCACTGATTTTTGTTGTGCTTGTAGAATGTGATCTCTCAGACTGGTTTGCACAGTCATTCCCATTGCGCGAACGCGTAAAGGTTTGACTCTTTCCTTCCGGCTCAAAGCATCTGCAACAACATTTGCTTTGCCCGGATGATATTTGATCACATAATCGTAATCGTTCAGGAGCTCAACCCAACGTCTCTGTCTCATGTTAAGCTCCTTCTGATCAAATATGTGCTGTAAACTCTTGTGATCAGTGAAGATAGTGCATTTGGTACCATAAAGGTAATGTCTCCAAATCTTTAGTGCAAAAACAACAGCTCCCAGTTCAAGATCGTGTGTCGTGTAATTCTTCTCGTGTATCTTCAGCTGTCGTGAGGCATAAGCAATGATTTTATCTCGTTGCATCAAAACACATCCGAGTCCCTGATGGGAAGCATCACAATAAACTACAAAGTCATCACTGCCTTCTGGGAGTGTTAAGATTGGAGCATTGCACAATCTTTGTTTTAGTGTCTGGAATGCCTCTTCTTGTTTCTGAGTCCACACAAAAGGTTCAGACTTCTGTGTGAGTTTGGTGAGAGGCAAGGCTATATTAGAGAAATTCAAAATGAATCTCCTGTAATAACCTGCCAATCCCAAAAATGATCGGATCTCTGTCGGTGTTGTAGGCACATCCCAGTTCTTGATTGCTTCAATCTTGGCAGAATCCACGTGAATACCATTACTGTTAATCACGTGACCCAAGAACTGAACTTCCCTTAACCAAAATTCACACTTGGAGAACTTGGCATAGAGTCGTTCTGCTTTTAGAAGCTCCAAAACTGTCTTGAGGTGTTGTTCATGTTCCTTCTCGTTCTTTGAATAAATCAGTATATCGTCAATGAAGACAATAACGAACTGATCTAAGTACGACTTGCACACCCTATTCATTAAGTCCATGAACACTGCCGGTGCGTTCGTCAATCCGAATGGCATTACCATGAATTCGTAATGACCATATCGGGTACGAAAGGCCGTCTTTGGTATGTCTTCTTCTTGAATCCGGAGCTGATGATAACCTGAACGCAGGTCTATCTTGGAAAAGAATTGTGCTCCTTGTAACTGATCAAACAAATCATCAATCCTCGGTAACAGGTACCGATTCTTGATGGTGAGTTTGTTAAGCTCTTGATAATCAATGCACCGTCTGAAAGTTCCATCCTTCTTTTTGACAAAAAGAACCGGAGCTCCCCACGGGGAAAAGCTTGGTCGGATGAATCCTTTATCGAGTAGCTCTTGTAACTGATTAGACAGCTCCTGCATTTCTGATGGAGCAAGTCTATAAGGAGACTTAGCGACAGGAGTTGCTCCCGGAATCAAATCGATTCGGAACTGCACCGATCTCTCAGGTGGCAGTCCCGGTAAGTCATCCGGAAATACTTCTGCAAAATCTCTCACAACTGGTACATCTTGAATCTTGATCGCCTTCTTGTCTTTCTGAATCACGTGAGCTAGAAATGCAACGCATTGTTTTCGTAAGTACTTGCGAGCCTTCATGCACGATATTATCTTTACACTGCGTTTCGCTTGATCTCCATGAATTTCCAAAGTCTCGTTGTTTCCCACTGGAATACATAATAGTTTCTCGGAACAGATGAACTCAACTCTGTTAAGAGATAGCCAATCCATTCCGATGATGATGTCGAAACTGCCCAACTCCATCGGTATTAAATCGATGGAAAATGTGTGATCGCCAAGTGTTAGTGGGCAATTCCTAAGTACTGTATCAACTGTAATTTGTTTGTCGTTAGCTATCTCAATAGTATAAGGGGAGTCTAAAGCTTCCTCAACATGTTTAAGATGGCTAGCAAAATCGGATGAGATAAAACTCTGATCCGCACCAGTGTCAAATAATATGGATGCATAGAAGTCAGATAAGAGAAATGTACCCGCAATAACATTCGGGTCCTGTCGAGCAGCAGCAGCTCCTATCTGAAACGCTCTTGCTCGCGGTGCTTGAGCCCCTTGTTGATTCCTCTTGGGACAATCCCGAGAGAAATGTCCTGGTTCACCACAGTTGTAGCAGGACCTAGGATCTGCAGCAGCAGCAGCAGTAGCTGCATTGTTGTTTCTGTTCTGAGTCCTCGGACTCCTGCAGTAATTTGCTGTGTGACCAAATCTCCCACAGTTGGTGCAGTGTCTGCACGAAACATTTGGTAGATGATGAAACTGACATGAGTTGCACAAAGGTGCAGTGCCAGTGTATGGCTTCCTGATCTCCAATGGTTGTGGCTGGTTACGCATTGAAGCTTGAGCAGTGGCAGCAAAGTTTCTGGCCACCTTTTGTTTCTTAGCCGGACGTTTATCCGACTTCTTGTAGTTCCAGCTTTGGCTGTTTCAGCCTCCTTCTTGAATTGACCGGAAGCAACCATCATATCTGTCAGAGATGCTGACAGTGTAACAGCTAGCTCCATGGTAGTAGGGTGGGCAGAGATAACATGACCTCGGATACTTGGCGGTAGTCCCCCGACATACCGTTCAATCCTCTTTTCCAATGTTGGCACCACATCCGGTGCCAAGGTAGCTAACTCATGAAATCGTGTGGTGTAGGCCAGATGCCCAGCACCAATCATCTCCAGATTGAGCAGTTCAGTCTCAACCTTTTTCAGCTCATTTCTTGGGCAAAACTATGCCCTCAACATCGCCTTGAAATCATTCCAAGGCATAGTCTGAGCCTCATCCCGGCCTCTGACTGAGACTTGAGCGTTCCACCAAGTTAACGCTCGCTTGCTAAATGATCCCGCAGCATACTTAACTCTGTTCTGTTCAGGACAACCACTGATGTCGAGGGTAGCCTCCATCTTCTCGATCCACTGGATCAGTCCGACTGCACCCTCGCTACCACTGAAACTGGGTGGCTTACAACCTACAAAGTTCTTGTAGGCATAGTCCTGACTCTGTTTGGTGTTACCGCTGCCTTCTCCAGATGAGTTGGCAACGTTGTTGCTGTTGTTGGTGTTGATTCGGTTCATCATGTCTGGGATTACCTCCCTCAGCTGACTGGTCAACAGAGTGGCCAGTGCAATGGTGGCGGGATCCAGCTGATAAGCCGGTGGTGGCGGAGGAGGAGGTGGAGGTACTTGTGTAGGAGAGTCTGGCGGTGTCGGTGTCGAAGAGTGCGGAGCTGAACCTTGAGTCAGTGGTAATAGAGGTGGTTGTCTTCGTGGCGGCATTCTGATCATAACCGAAAGAAAATCGGTTAGTGCAGTGATCAGAAGCAGAAGACATATGCAAATAGAATCCTAAGTCACATGATCTCTATATGAGGGTCCCTAAGTTATAGTCTAGGCCAAACCGTTAAAGTAATATGACCTATATTTCTCTATAACCATGGCTCTGATACCAGTCTGTCACACCCCGAGCCGGCGGGAACGGATCGTGTTTTCCCGTCGGGCGAAAGGTTCCCGGGGCGCGATATCTTGAATGATAATCGAATTGATCAGATTGTTTGCATAGCACATGATGTATAACTGAGAAATGTAAACGTGACAATGATATAGAATTACAAAGTTAAATTACATTGTACATCATAATTTAACTAAGTAAATCTAATCAAAAAGAATCAATGAGTTTATATCTTGAACTGTACAAGATATACAAAAGTGATTCACTGTTTGTCATCCAAAAGTATGCAGTCAAAAGTAAGCTAGGTCTTTTAAGAGTCCACTAGCTTAGCACTTGCACAATAATATCTACACCTGTTCATCACCTGAGAAAACATGCAATTTAAACAAAGTCAACACTAGGTTGGTGAGTTCATAAGTTTAGTAATTGAAATCATTGAATTGTTCATGCACACATTCGCAATGTCATACTTGTTACTTGTAATACTTGATTCACCTGTTCCACCCAATGGCCTCTCCTTAGTTATATGTACAAGTAGTGTATCACCTGATTAAGTATGCTTATATATAGGGAATCACAAAAGGGTCAAGCCCAGACGCTATCCCACCACATACTCAGTCAAGTTCCACACCACTTGCGATACAACTAAAGATATCCATTTCCCGTTTATTCAACGTGTCTGATATGTATTCGTATGTAGAATAATATAGTAAGAGGGGTTTAGTTATCAAACCGAAGTATTGATAGGCCCTCGATGAATTTAGGAATTTAGATTAATTAAATCTGATCCTTGTATTATTCTATTACTTGTGGGGTTAACTATTATACACTTTTATGTAATAAGAGTGTTAGTTAACTATTTGTAATGTAATCTCAATGCAACGTATAGAGCCCAAATGAAATCCATTGCAATCCTCACGTAATCAGATTACAATGCATTTCATTCACCTCTATTCCGCCGTGTGATCCCAAAGTCTCCATGTGGGATTGTCCTCATGTAATTAACAAAGTTGAATAAGAACTGGTCTTATTACATTATGTTAATTATGTGTAAATGATAAGAATCCCATGAAGTTACGTTATCATGATCATCATTTACTGTAAATGATAAGAATCCCATGAAGTTACGTTATCATGATCATCATTTACTGTAATCCGTGTGATCCCAAAGTCTCAATGTGGGATTGTTCTCGTGAAATTAACAAGGTCGAATAAGAACTTGCCTTATTACATCATGTTAATTAGGTGTAAATATAAGAATCCCATGAAGTTACGTTATCATGATCATCATTTACTGTAAATGATAAGAATCCCATGAAGTTACGTTATCATGATCATCATTTACTGTAATCCGTGTGATCCCAAAGTCTCAATGTGGGATTGTTCCCGTGAAATTAACAAGGTCGAATAAGAACTTTTCTTATTACATCATGTTAATTAGGTGTAAATGATAAGAATCCCATGAAGTTACGTTATCATGATCATCATTTACTGAAATCCGTGTGATCCCAAAGTCTCAAAGTGGGATTGTTCTCGTTATATAATTAGGTGTAAACTGTCTAAGTATTTGCTCATGTGGAAATAACTAAGTGTTATAAGCTATCATCTTATAACTAAGTTATTCTAATGTGTTGATGACTTAGAAATTACATTATCATAATCATCTGAGTTTCCATGTTATCTCATAATCATACAAGCATGCATACAATGATAAGCGATAATAAACAATTTGATATTATCATAATCAAAGTATAAAGAACATGTTAAGCAAAACTTTTAAATAAATAAAAGTAAACATGTTTCTCAGCCCCGAGAGTTAAAATCAGTTAAGATTAAAGTAAAAGGGGCATATGAACTCACCTTGTTGTGATTGGAGTTGACTTATCCTAAACAGAAATGCAGCGCTCTCGATTGTACTTGATATTGTTTTCACGATCCTGTATTGTTTTCATGATATTTGTGACTTATTAGTATAAGTTGTAGTGATTTGTGTGTGTGTAAGTGTTAGCCACAAGTTTGGCTAATCCTTGTAAGTCTCGGTTGTCATTCGGCCCTGTTTCAATGATTATAGATAGTTATTATTACCTATTTCTATGTTGTGAGTTTAGTTTTAATGCATTCTTGAAAACCTCAACATCTTATCGTGATGTGCGCGTTACTTGTTTAAACGGAATTTATGGATGTTAGTCCAAGTATAAACTTAAATTTTTATAACCCAAGATCCCACTTAGTGTCCTTGTCCCTTTTGAACTAATTGTTACATAGTTGATGATTAACTACACCAAAACCTTGTAAAAGTTTAGTGTTTTATGTTTTAAGGAGTTTATTCCCATAATCCACCATCCTTGTAGTATATTAAGTTAATTAAACTTATACAAGTCATGAGTATACTATGTGTGTTACATCCTTCGTTTTGTGGGCCAAAACAACATATGGGCCGAATGTTAGGTGGCTAAATATATGGGCTAAGTGAGTAGACTTGGCCGAAAGTTTCTGGGCCAAAGCAGTTTATCTGGGACAAGAACAGCTGATGGGACACGGGTTGCTAGGCCACTATTCGACCGAAAAACTGTTGGGCATAAATTAAGTATCATGGCCAAATGAGATATCTCTGGGCCACAACCACTTATTGGACCTGGAATGGTTCATGTGAGTTGGCTGATCAAAGGAGTAGGCCCAAGTCCTTGGTTGAGTGAAGTCTGATGGCAAACAATGATGATGGCTGGCCGGATAGAATAACCTTGGTCGAATGATGGCATTGTGGTTCGGCCGAATGGGATGGCTGTGGTCGAGTGGAGCTGACCGACGAATGTGAGGAGGATGAGGATAGCAGCGAATGAGGGACTCCCGAATGAAGAGGTGGCTCGAATGAAAACACTCCAACTGAATGAGGATGGTGGCGACTGAAGGTGGGCGAAGGAGGTGCGGCCGGCGAGTGACTACTGGCGAATGAGGGCCAGTCGGTCGGACCTTTGGTCATTCGACCCTTGGTCATTCGACAAGCTGAATAGCTCCTTCGGCCATGGTGTTAGTCGCAGCTAATACCGTCCCAACCCACGGCTCCATATTGTTTTCGAAGTTGGTGCAGGCTAGGACTAGTTCTTGTGGTGCTAGTATGCAAGGTTAGAGGTGATGGACCGGTTAAAATGGGTAGTCGACTAAGGGTTCTAAAAAACCCTAATTTTCATGACTTTTAACCACAGATTACCTCGTTTCATTTGTTTTTGGCTCCGATCGGTTGTACTTTCGTGCAGAGGGTGATGAGAGCTTCGTGTAGGCGAAAGAATCACTCGATTTCGTTAAGAAATGAGTGAGTTATGGTGGATTGAAGTTTGGAAATGGTGAGGGTTTTCAAAACCGGGATTTAGTGTTTGTGAGAAAGAAGAAGAAGATGAAATGAATAAAAGGGAGCTCATTCAAGGTATTTATACCCCGAATGAGTTCGGGTTCGTTTTTGTTGCTCGGTTCGCGTTTCCATTACGTTTCCGGAAATTAAACGCGTAATTTAAACGAAATAAATAAAAGGATGTTGTTTAATTTAATTTGATGAGCTTCAAAATTGTAAAATGTTATTTATTTTATTTTATTAAATTATTTTCGTATCGTATCGTGTTTCGTTTCGTCAAATCGCGTTACCTTCGCTAGTAATTCGTTCGAATCGTCACCCGAACGAATACGACGATGGGTTTGCTTTCTGACTTTTGTTTTCTACTTTCCATTCATCATTTTAGAACGTTAAACTCACAGATATGTTTGTTTGAATCGTCACCCACGCAAACACACTGTCAGTTCGTTATTCTGAAATAACACTACATCTGTGTTTTAATTGTGTTTCCTCACTGTCGGACTCAACTAAACATCCTGTTTTCACATTGTTCTTGTACTGACTTGTCGGCCATCTGATTCCTGTCATCTGTGGACATCAGATCGCAACCGATATGTTTTCGTTGTTTACTTGTAAACTGTTGTTTCCCGTGATCCGTTGTGTTAACTGTATTTAAGTTTTCACTTAAACACACACAACTATTGTTTCAATTGTATGTTGTACTTATTGTATTTAAGTTTTACACTAAAATACGTACAACTGTATATTGTATTCTGAATTCTGTTTTACGATAATTGTTCATGTACATGTATTTACACATAGTATAACGTGAAAGTACACATACCGTACGGACTTGCCGGACGATCTGGCACTTGATGTTACAAGAGTCTACTATTTATGCCGGGACTTTATGTGTGTTACATGTGGTCTTGATTTCTATACAACCGACATACACCTTAACTCAAGTATTAATGATTTCATTAGATCTTAATGATTTCATTATTTCAATGATTCACACACATATATGATTTCTGATTTCCTTGAGTCTCTTGATTTTGATCTTTAGAGTTTCCATGATTTCACAACGATATTTGATTCTTGGTTAGGATCCTTTATTTTTAGATCACACACTGAATTAGATTGCTTTGAACATGATCTTTAAATTTGGTTCTTTTGATTTCACTTTGAATTTAGATTCTTGAAATTGAGCTTGATGGACTAAGGGTTTGTTTAGAGTTTAGAATTAAAGCATTACTCATTAGAGTAATTTAATTAACTTGATAGTTAGTTCTGCATAGTAATTACCTAGACAGGAGTCTAGGAGTATCAACAAGCATAAAGATGTAACATATAATGAATAAAAGCATTTAAGTAAACAATTTAAATAAAACAGTTTACGCATGCTTCTCAGCCCCGCGTTTTAAAACAAAAATGTTTAGAAAAGGGGCAATGAACTCACCTGTTTTGCTGTGTAAATGATCTATCACAAAATGCGCACTCTTTGTTGTAGCTTAAGTTTCTTCAGTTCCTGAGTTGTTTTAAAGAGTTTGAATACGGTAAGTATACGTATTAGTCGTCGTATCTAAGGTTTGGTCTCGGTGTGCAACTAATTGTCCTAAGTACTAGTGTGCTTCTAAGATTTAGTCTAGCTAATCTAACTTAATTTCCCATTGACATCCCGAATCCCATGATTAGTCATATCAACCTTAATGAACAATTTTCACATAATCTCTACTTTAATTAACATATAAATTCAAAAATCATTTATTTTAGTTCACTTAAGTTTATAAATCATTTTCTTTAATTAAAATGTCATCAACTTTATTTAAGTTTACATATAACATATTATAGGCTTTAATTAGGCTCATTGGGCCCACTTAGGCCCATTGATGTCCTTAACTTCCATTTGATCACAATCAAATTTTATAGATGATTCTACATAGTCCATTTAACTTATCCAAGTTAATTTTCCATGTTAAGACTTTCACTAGGTTGAGGTTAATGATTAAATTAACACCTACCCTTAAATCATTGTTTTTGTTACTACATAACTTAAAACATATACTCCATTGTTTTAAGCCCAATATTTAGATGCTAACAATCCCATGTTGAGTGATTAGAGTGTTTTAAAGGAAATTCTTGTTATAATCATCTATAATCTTGTGAGTATCCTATATATACCTTATATTTAGAATAGGTTTTGATATGTTCCCATGCTCTCATGTTAAATTCCCATGCACACACATACTTAATTAACCCATGCACACATACACTTATTATATTTCATGCATGCATGTATACTTAAACTCCTATGCGTTAAACCACTCGAGAATCATCAGGTTTCATAGAAATGAATTTCCATGTCTCTTTGGCCAGCGAACCTTTGGATAATTCCAGTAGGTTCGGCTCACTAAGGTTCGCCACCCCTGGCTTCATGGTCTAGGGCTCGGCTGCTAAGGGTCCGTCTAGATAAGCTTAGGTTCGGCCATAACTAAGTTTGCCTAAGCATGGAGGGTTCGGCGCCCCAAAGTTCGGCCAAGCACCACTCCCACGAACCTTTAAGGTTCGGTTATCTTGGATGGGTTCGGCTGAGAAGTATAGGGTTCAGCCATGGCTGGTAGACTGAGGCAACAAGTTCGGCTGACTGGTGAGCTGCAGGTTCGTTGCAGGTCAGCCACAGGTTCGCTGCAGGGCAAAAAGGTTCGGTGCATATTGTGCAGGGTTCGGCTAGTACATCACACCCACGAACCTTTAAGGTTCGACTATGTTGGAAAGGGTTCGGCCGACTCTTATCCTTCCACGAACCTGTAGCATCACTTCAATCATCGATCTAGACCTGTTACAAACTAGTTTCTCGAGCTTCCTAAGTACCAAACATGGTGCATTTCAAGATTAGTGAGTGCTCAAAACCGATTAAAACTATGATAACTATAAGGGTTTGTGCCACACCTTAAAACCGAGAATGAGATGAAGATTTACCTCAAAAATGGTGGATACAAGCTTAGATTCTTCATCCTTTCATGATCTACGTGACGAGATGATCTTTTTGACACCTAGAACTCGCGAATCCGATGCAAGATGGGTGAGTAATCTTAGAGAGAAGAATGAATTTCTAGAGAGAGGTGGGGAGAACGAAAATTTAAAAGTAAAATGGGTTGGTGGGGAAAAAGATGGCCATAAATGCCATCATAAATGATGGTAAAATACCCGGGTTCGTTCAGGTTCGTTCGGTTTTGCTCGGTTTCGCGTAGAAACGTCGGTTTTTCGCCGTTTTCGTATCGAAACGACTCGGTTTTAAAATAGAATTTATAAAATTTATTTAGGTGGTTATTCCTAGTAAATTAACTAATATCTTTTATTTATTTTAAATTTTCAGAAATATTAAATTTATAGTTTAAAATCGAATCGTACGGTCATCACTCGTATTCGTTCGAATCGTCACCCGTACGAACACGACGATAACTATACTTTTCAATATTGTTTCCTAATTATCGGATATCATTCAGAACGTTAAACTTGCAGATTTATTCGTACTGTAACATCAGTGCCGGAATCGTTGCCGGAACAGTGATCGCAACAGTAACTCGTACAGTAATTCAGGTACACATTACGTGAAACTATGTTTATGCTATCGATACATTATACTTGATATGAAACTATTATGCGATTGTCTGAAATCGGGCTAAAACCTTAGGGTTTAACAGTCAGAAACATATCAGACAACACAGTATGGAAACACAGACACTTGATTTGATACATATAACGGTTGTAATGACGGAATGCTAAACCGACGAATTATTCGTATAGGTGACGATCTGTACGAATGATTCTGAGAGTTTAACATTCTGAAATAATGACTGAACAGTTGAAAACAAGAATTAGAAAGCCAAACCATCGTCGTGTTCGTTGAATGACGATTCAAACGAATACGCGCGATGGTGACGCGTTCTGACGAAACGAAACGAAAATGAAAACGAAGAACGATACGAACGATCATAAATTTAAGGAAATATAATATTTCCTGTTTTACAATTTTGAAACTCATCATAAATAAAATTAAACTAAACTATTTTAATAAACCGCGAACAAATTTACGGAACGTGTAAAAATAATATAATTCGATAAATAATTTAATACAACGATATTTAAAATGATTTCTAATGATAATCCTATCCTAAGCATCCTAAAATAATCCTTTCTATTTAAATTACGAAAAATGCGCGTAACGATCCGGAAACACGACGAAAACGCAAACCGAGCAACCGAAACGAACCCAAACACCCACGATGTATAAAAGGCTTCAATGAGGGGAATCTCTCATTTATCACAAATCCTCTCTCTTTAACTCATAATCCCGTTCATCTCTCTCTCTAAAATTCACCATCTAAAACTTCCATAACTTGATCAATATTGGGCCAAATCGCGTGTTCTTGGAGCCTAAACGAAGATCTCGACTCCCTCCACCTAAAAGTACAGCAGATCTGAGGTTTTTTTTTCTGGTCAAAATAGAGATAAACAAGCCTAAAGGTTCGGAATTTTAGGGTTTTACTTTCATTATTGTTAAACTAAACCTAGCCGGTTCTTTGCACCACCATTCGAACCTAGTAGCACTAGCAGACCCCTCAGCGCGAAACGTGGTCTGGTAATGATGGATTCGATGGAGGTGATGATGCTCGAACCAGGGTTCATGAGCCACAGCCATGGCCGAACCCTGGTGTGCTGTCCACGAACCTATTAGCCACATGGTTGCCGAACCTGCGCTGCATGAGTCACGAACCCCACCCCTTAATCTAGCGAACCTGCATGCTGTTGGGTCACGAACCTTCACCAAGCAGCGAACCCAATGAACCTGGCCGAACCCTTGCAGCACTGAACCATATGCACTTCGGCAAACCTGTCATATCTCAGGCGAAGCCTCATGCTCGCGAACCATGGAGGAGCAAGTCTCTAGGTTAACCGAACCCTCTAAGCACGAACCATTACCGAACCCATGTATTAATTGCCTGGGTGAACCTTGCACCATCTCACCAGCCGAAGCTGTTGGGCAGTAGCAAACCTTCATCAGCACCGAACCTAGGGACTACAAGCCATGTAGCCGAACCCTAGTGGAGTGAACCTTGTTTCTGAAGCAGCGAACCCTCCATTGACCAAACCTGTGTGCGGTCATAACCATCACCGAACCCTAAGGTTCCCCGAACCCTTGCATGAAGGACGAACCCATGTTGCCGAACTATTCTAGGCCACGAACCCTGGCAAACCACGAACCCTGGCAAACCACGAACCCAATTCTCTGCCAAAACCTTGTGTCCTCACCGAACCTATGCTCTTGAAGTAGTCACCAAACCTAGCCGAAAGAACCTAAAGGTTTGCTGCCCTAGCTGATCACCTTAGTATACCTCGGCTGAAATCATTTGAAGCCCAGCAAGAATATATCGGCCCAAGTCTAGCTTCACAATTGGCCCATGTATAACCCACGAGGTCCACCTTGGTTCTAACCGGCCCAATAATCGGCCCAAACCTTGTTCTTGTCGTCGGCCCAACATCAATGGATTAATCTATATGATAGTTCGGCTCACATTGGTGTTATAACAACCTAATTAAATCGGCCCACTTAGAAGTTGATTTGGCCCACAACATGGTTAATTGGGGATAAACACAAGAACTTAAACTACAAAGGTCTAACATGTAAGACATTGATTGTAAATTACTTACAAATATTTTATCAATGCACTTCATTAGTATAACATAGTATGATGGAATCGAGAAGAGAAAGAAAGTTACTACAAGGAAGCATTCAAAACTAAGTAGTAAGTTGGAAATTAAGACAACACATAAACGGGGCCAAACAATGACCGGGACTCACAAGTGTTAGCCTACTTTTGGCTAACACAAACACGAACACGAATTATTACACTTGTACTCATAAATTGCAAACAACATGAAATTAATACAGGAACGTGAATACTACTACCAATACAACAACGAGCGCGCATATTCTTGTATCTTTACTTAGTCAACCACTACAAACACAAGGTGAGTTCATTTGTCCCTTTTCAAACTTATTTGTTTACTTCGGGACTGAGAAGCATGTTAAACATTTTTTAATAATTATTGAATGTTATCTAATGCTTTTAAACTTAAACATGATGCTTACAATGAGGCTTATGCTGGAATCTAGATACTTTGGAGCTAAAACTTGAGGCTTGATGCTTATAGTGAGAAACTAAATGCTTAAACTTGAGGCTTGATGCTTATGCTAGAAACT